>LPNX011222229.1:335075-355499 GCA_001517045.1 Pseudotsuga menziesii
TGACAACTCTTCAACTTGATGGTTATTTCATTCATGACAGCGATTTTCTTAACATAGATTTCTTGACAGACTTCAATCTTCCTCGCTTTACAATTCTTGAAATGGGTGGCTCTGTCTCTCTCTGCTCCTCGACTGTTGAGAAATATCGGGCACGCTCTGAATGTTCACGCGATAAATCTTATAATCTCTTAACAACGGATCAATAATCTTGCCCATATTCTTCCCAGATATGCGAGCACTACAGCTCTCACACAACTCAGTCCCGATCCAGATAAGTATCCAAATATAATTTTGGTGAATTGTTAATAAGTTATGATTGGTACATTGCACTTATCTCTTCTTTGTTTCGATTGGATCGTTAGTTTGAAGAACGCCCTGCCTCTTCTTTGTTTCGATTGGATTGTTAGTTTGAGGTTTCGGCGGGAGAAGTTATTTTAGACACCAACCCTACGTCTTTCAATCTGCTTACAACTTCAGGTATTTTGTCTGCCATGTGCTGTGGAATGTTTTGGCTTAGAGCTATCGCAGTCTATCCACCGTGAGGATATGCAGAAGAAGAACAACTTAAATGGACGCACTTTCATCTGGATCATCATGTATTATTATAAGAAAATAAAAAATAATGAAGCTGCAATTTAAAAATTTAGTAGAGAGGATAATTTGTCTTAATACTTCTAAAAAAATTGGATTCTTTTAAGTTACACTTATAATCTTGGATTTAAAATGGAGTTCTTTGAAGTGCCTAACAGTAACTCTAAGTGCTTGATAATTATGTATTTAAAATGAATATCTGCAAAACAACA
This sequence comes from Pseudotsuga menziesii, assembly GCA_001517045.1. Classification (NCBI taxonomy): domain Eukaryota; kingdom Viridiplantae; phylum Streptophyta; class Pinopsida; order Pinales; family Pinaceae; genus Pseudotsuga; species Pseudotsuga menziesii. The sequence continues at coordinate 335,879 of LPNX011222229.1, forward strand.
AACACTGTAGAATACCTAACTACTTTGGCAATAACAACAAAATGGAGAACTTGCAGAAAACAAGTATCTTAAGTTCAACTAGCATAGCGTCCAATGTGAGCAATTTAGAGCATATTGGTCTCAACTTCAATAACAAGAAAAATGGGGCTCACCCACATAAGTCAAGCAAGTTTAATAATATACAAAGTGAGCATTTGCAAGTATGAAGTTATTATCAACTTATTATTTATATTGTTAATTGATGCACGGCGTGACCCAGTCAAGAAATAGTTTTTATAATAATTTGAGCGATTCTATTGTGATGTTATAGCTGATAGCTGAGTAACGAACACTCTTCTTTGTCAACTTTGGCTTTAGAACGAGCTTATAAAATTAACCAGCTTAGATCAAGCTTTACCCGGCTCTATCATGGGCCGAGAGGAATCAAATATTTCGAAGTGCAAACCCTTTTTTGGAGTGCAATTGTTGAAGCAGGGTTTGCACCTCGAAATATTTGATCCCTCTCGGCGCACGATAGAGCCGGGTAAAGCTGGATCTACGCTGGTCTTATTTTTTCTTGCGGAATAGAATGCTTGTTAAGGATAGTTTGAAATTGAGCTCCTAGCATTGGCATCTCTTGTAAATATATTTATACGCTACTTTGTACTACGGATTTAACCCTTCCTATTGTTGTATTGTTGTAGCAGATTGTCAAAGTTTCCCAATTCTTATGTGTTATGGAGAATATCTCCCATGGTTTGGGGTGGACCACAGCATACATGATGACACTGGAAATAAACTCATTTTCAAGCATGCTAAATACATAAATGAAACTAACACTAAGGAAAAAGAGGGGTACCTTATTCCATACGTTTGAAGTATATCTCCATTGAGATTTCCATCAAACTTGTACCTACACATTGCCCTCAACAACAACAAGATATACAAGCATGATATATGTAAAGAGTTAGAATCTAATCTAGAATGTTACATTCCAATACATAAACAAAGTAATTACATCCATGGATAAAAATATTCATAATTACACATGCAATGGACTAAAAATGGATATTTCTATTAATGTGAATAGAGATACAAATGACAACGTCTATCGGCACCTCGTCGAAATTGAGAAACTGAGTCTCTCCACCTGGGCCTCCACCATTTCAATCCTCCATACAAAGGAAAGCTCACAAAGATAAAGGAAACCTTGGAAAATATCCCTAATGGCTGCTTCAAGGACAAAGGGATGTAGACTCAAGTATATAAGAATGGGGCATAATTCCACTATAGTATATTTGCTCTCCAAAGTTCTCCTCTAATTCTTCATAGTAGCTCAATATATAGCCCCTCAATGGGAAGTGAAGGGTTGAAATGGAGCGTTTCCCAACATACAGAAGGCCAAGGATCAAGTCATTCATTACTTGATGGGGAAAAATATAAATATTTTTTGTTTTTGAGGATATATCCCGATGTACGCAGGTGACAGTGGTGCTATTTGTGTATATGCGGGTTGCAGAATTGTGACCTACCTATACATATAAAAATTGCTTTTTAAAGTTTCCACTAGAGCACTAGGGTCATAGTGAGTAAAATGGGTAAAAAGAGTCTGCATAGGGACATGGATAGGCCATCAAAGCATGATTTATCAGGTGTGGAAAATTACGCTATAATAGATGCCCCATAATGTGTGAGGTCAGAGGGATACACGATGGCCAAAATACATTATAATAACCCCAAAAGTGGAGTAATGAAGACCCTGGTGGAAAAACCTAGCCACTCATTAGTATAATACAATGATAGTTCTCTGCACATGACTATAGATATGAAGTATACATAGCCGTACCGAATATATAATAGTACAATGGCCATGAATAGGCATAATAAACATATATTATACGTGGTTATTGCCATGTACAATATACAGTAAAGTAAGGTCTCCATAGTAAATGAAGACATCGAATGGTACATTGGAATCTGGTCATGAGAGATGAAATCTCATAGATACTATCATGATCAAGGAGGTTGCATATATGGAATGCCACCAAGCTCAGAGGTATTCAACATAAATCTCCGCTAGTACATGTCCCATCATGTGAATAAAGGTGTCACAATTGAACATGATGGACCATCGTCTGATTACTAGTCATTGAGGTATATTGTTAACAAACATGAGATATCCCACTGATAATGATAATGAGAATCAAGGTACAAACTAAAAACAAATAAGTGTGAATAGATGTGTTGAGGTCAAACACATGAGAGAATCCATCGATAAAGAGACATTGATGTATTCCCAAATCCGTCGATGGCGAGAGAACCTGCCACTGATGACTGCAATTCTCAAGGCACTCAATGGACTCTAGATCCCTATTCCAGAATAAATGTTTTGAATTCGATGGAATGGAATTCGTTGGAAGGAGGGAATTAAGGTATCCCCCATCAACCAACGTGAAGTACACAACATCGTTGGATAATTTGGAAGAACTCAGACGAACAAGATGTGCACACACCAATAAAAAATGTATCAGGAATGTCCAACATGTAGAGACAAGATAACAGAGGAATGACTGACTCAGGCTAAAAATTCCTTCAAACAAGAGCAACATAGACTCAAAATGCATATTGGGACAACTCTGTGACACAAGAGGCATCAACAGAGGCTCCATAGGGACTGGAAGCATAACCAGTCGATGGAGAAAACTCAGAATAATGAGTACAACTCCTAAGGTCATACTAGTAACCGAACCAATCGATGAATGTATTGTGCTATGTTTGAAGGAGACATGACACAACATGACAATTGCCAATAGAAAGTGATATCATTTCCAGTATGGATTATTATGTTTTATGATTTTTTTGGTCTTTTTCATATTTGAAAATCTTGAAAACAATAAAATTTCTTATAGTACATTAAGAAGGAAATGAGTGTCGTGATCAAGCAAACTAGTTCCAAGCAATGGAACATACCTATGCTCAATGCAATAAAGCATATGTAGAATAATGACACTTGGGGGGATGTCTCCTCTGGGTAGGGGATAATCAAGATGCAACAAATATATGGAAGGCTTTTCTTGGCTAGGATTGAGGAAATCTCAGGCTATATGACATATAAACTGAAGTAGGAAGCCGGCATAAAGCTCAATATGAAAAGAAAACATATAAAATGCAGTTCCAAATTGATACAAATGGGAGTCCCGATAGGATATGGCTAGCATAAAATTCTTTACTTGAAGGCATGGTGGGACTACAAGGGACTCCCATACTTAAGGGAGGGTGCTCATCTTGGGCACCAAATGACAAAGTAGGATATAACTAGGGTACCCATGATAAATATAGATCTACCACTTACGAAATGCCACTTCTAGTAGCAGTATGAAGTTTCTATGACATCATGAAGTGGGTTCACACCTATGGTTAAGGTGACATGGTCATAGGATAATGCATAATGCATGTGGAGAAAATGGTCCTATCCTATATGCTAGTTTAGTATAATACCTGCCATAAGCATGAACGAGTCAAGGTATCGACGAAAGTGCACCACAAGGGGTTCCTACACAACAAAATTAGGCCAAACAATTGTAAATAGTTAATAAGAAGCCCAAACTACATTCCAAGTGGGTAAAAAATTAATTTTTTTAATAAATAGTAAAAAATGACATTTTTACCATACCATTTGGATTTTTACCCAAAATAGTGCATTTGGAGCAACTTAGACTTCGAAACTTCAAACGAGGATTTTGGGAGCTACGGGCCACGAAATCCAAATTCGTCAGGACCAGATAATTCATAATCATATTCCTCATATATTCAATGTATTAATATTCTTTTGGTGGTGTATTTTTATGCATGAGGCAACCGAAAATGAGGAACGTGTCCCACATGGGTCATAGTTCATTGATCTACGTATAGGGCTTGATGTATGCAGGAAAAGAGAAGCCTACCCATGTACATACTTTGATGTTATAAAAAATATCACGTACAGGGCCAGGTATTGCCAATTTCATGGTGAATCTCACAAAATTTTTATTTTTCTTTGCAAGATGGTTTTGGAATGGAGATAACATGAGCATGAAGATGCTGATAGGGCATTTCTTGGTGATGTGAATGCTCAACAAGCCTTAAGAAGGTGTGTCTTATATAAAGTTTGGAACCTTAGGGGTTTGAGGTCCCAACCAAGACTCCTCCATATGTTCGTGGATTATTGGGATCCAAACACATAGGCCTTTATATTGGATGGTAAGTCGTTGAGACTAGAGGTAGAGGACTATCCCACCAAGGTGAGGTAGTGAACCTATGGTCTCATGGAGTGGGTGGATGTTTCACTATTGAGGAGTACACAACTATGTATTGGATTCCTGACACATAAAATATTGGAAGTCAAGTTCTGGTGAATGCTAGCTAGAGGCTTAGTCTCAAGGTGATAGTTTTGGTATTGTCAAGAATATTAGGTTTGGCATCGCTTCATCAAAATTCACAGCCTCTCATGTTCTACTTGGTAGAGTCCATGAGACCTATGGTATATAACCGGAGCACAACGCTACTGATCATTATGAAACAACAATCGACTGACTACAAGATGGGCATGATAAAGAAATTTGGGTACACCAACATTCCAAGCCATTTCTTCTTTGAGAGGGTACTGAGCCTCAGCCCTAGAGTTGAGTTCCCTCCTCACAATCTATGGAACGCATCCCAGGCCCATTGGGTGGAGGTGATGAATAGGACGTTAGGTGGAGGTAGGACACCACTCCTTTCCCACTTGACTTCTTCCACCGGTGGTGATGATAGATCATAGCCATAGATGAATATACCTATGCAGTGATAAACTTTTGTGGAGATCCTGATATGCATCTACCACCAGGGTCTGCATACAATGATATAGGTAAGATGCCATTTGTATGGTTTTTTCATTTTTGATGTATTTGGAAATCAAAAACATATTTTTGGTGGTGACAAATAATGACATTATGTTTATGTGTGCAGACGTGGGTCCATGATGACTGGATGGTTTCTCTCGACATCGACGTAGGGGACGTGGTGATGAGATGATCGACGCTGATGCCGAGCGGGAGCTCCAAAACATACATGGAAACATTTCCCGACTGACCCACATGATACCCATGGAGGAAGTAGAGGACTTGACTGAGGATATACAAAGACATCTAGTAGGGGTATCCCGTTCGTGGGTTAGGATGTTCAGGCGGTTGGATAATGCAGTCATATGTTATCATGATCATCACCCAATACCACAAGCATATATTCCTATGTATACATTCTGTATCATCCATGTGTATTTTGGTGGCTTAAAGCCCCATTTTTGTACTTATGACATTTTGTACTATGACACCATTTTTGAACCCTATTCGAAAAATAAAAGCTGATAGCGATCGGTTTGGTATATTTACAAATGTGTTTAAATGTGAATGTGTTTTAAATGTTCATCCTTCTTTATTGACGTGACAAGTGCCAATATAATATGCAATTTTCATATGAATCAACAACGTGATTATAAATTCTAGGTATATGAATGTATGTAATGTAATCAAATTGTTGCTCCAACAATCTTACCCTCAAGAACCTTCTCAATAATATAGGATCCATGATATGGTACATGCCATTTAATTGTGACACCACTATCTAGGAGTCAAAGAGAAGTTCAAGAGATCGAACACCATTGGAAATGGAATCACATAATAATTCAATCACAACGCTATACTCAACAATGTTATTAGAGGACGGCCATAGACACACACCTCTCGAAGACACCAATTGACCCTCATGTTTTTGAGACACACAATAATATACAAGATTTCGAACTCCGATAAATGCTAAGCATAATATTTCTTAAGATAGATCCCATTTCTAGGCTCCGCCAAGGAATTTCCTTCATAGTCCTCTAGCTCTTAGGCACCTTTCTCTAGGACATTCTTTACCATGTAAGGCCCATGCCACATGGGGTTAAACTTACCTGCCCCAAGAGGTTAACTGGCTTGATCATATAAGAGGACCAAGTCACCTTCACTAAATTAACAGGGACAAACATAGTTATCATACTGGGATTTAATGTGAATCTTATTAACCTCTAGAGCCACTACAACGTCCCGACGCTACTCATCCAGGTGCTCTAAGTGGACCAAATGTTCTTCTAACTCCAAAGTGTCAGGTAGAAACTCTATGACTAGTTTTAATCAAGGAATCTCACACTCAACTAGTAAAACCGACTCCACACCGTGTACTAGATGATAAGGAGAGAAGCTGGTGGAAGTCTTGACTGCGATTTAATAAGCCCACAAAGCATGGTAAAGCATTATATGCTAGTTAGTTTTTCTTTTTGTGATGGTTCTTTGTAAAATGGCCTTAAGGGACTTGTTAACTGCTTTAACTTGGCCATTCACTTGAGGGTAATAAGAAGAAGAGTGTTCTTGCTTATACCCTAGTTTCAAAGTTAATTCCATCATCATCTTATTTTGAAATTGCCGGCCATGGTTACTGACAATCTCCTTTAGGATTCCGAACCAAGTGATAATCTGGTTGAATAGGAAGTGAGCGGTTGTCTCACCATTGGATTTAATTGTAGGCATATTCACTTCCCATTTCATGAAGTAGTTTATGACCACTATAATGTGATTATGCCTCCCAGTTGATGCCGGGTTGCAATCCATGAAGTCCACCACCCACTTAGTGAATGGATTGACGGTGATAATAGGATGTAATGGGGTGGGATGCAAGCACATATTCTGTGCAAAAACCTGGTAAGTGTGGCATCGCTTGACCGCATTAACACAATCTTTGAAGATTGGTGGCCAATAGTAACCCACTCTAATAATTTTTTGGGTTGTAGCAAGCCCAGATAAATGAAAACACACGCCCCATCGTGGAAATCATTTAGCACAGTCTTAGTCTTGTCGTGAGTTAAATAACAACACAAAATGGAATCCACCACACATTGATACAATGTGTCACCGATAATAAGGTATTTCTTAGAATTATAATGTAGGCGCCGTTGTTCATCCCTCAAGAGGAGAGAGGGAAACTTCAAAGTCTACAGATAGATGATGATATCACCATACCAAGGGTTTGCAGTCGAAATGAGGAAAATATGTTCATCCACGAATGTATCCTCATGAATCCTATCTTCATCCAGACTAGGGACATCAGATATAAGCTTCGTAAATATTAATGACTTCTTCTGCTTTGCCAAAACAAACTTGAGGTCAAATTCTAGAAAAATGACAATCCATCTATTATACTTCCCCCCAATCATTCGTCTGGTCAAGACAAATCGAAATGGATTGATGGCTACAACGGTAGTCTAGAGAAGCAATATATAGTGTCTCAATCGCTAGACTACATGAAGAGTCGCTAAGGAGAACTTATCGATGTGACTTTACCAAAGTTCAACATCAATGAGATTCTGGTTAATATAATAGATAACATGACCTTGGAGCTCATCATCTTCTTGAACTAGAACCATACCAATCATCTCTTGAGAAACGAACACATATAATGAAAAATCATGGCTATATGGCATGTGGACTAAGCACATGGGCCAATTCCAAGGATTTCTTAAGGGTGTCGAAGGACGTCTAGGCTTGCTCATCCTATATGAACTGAGTACCCTTCTTCAATAAGCGCATACAAACCTTGGTCAAATTGGAGTAATTGAAGATGAATCAACGTAAGAACTTTCCCATCCCTTGGAGACTACAAAGATGTCCAATTGTGCGTAGGGGATACAACTATAGTATTTCCTCAACCTTTAGCGAATCGACCATAATCCCCTCCTTTGATACACCGAATCCCAACAAATGACCAAATTTCACACAAAAGATGCACTTTTGAGGATTTAATTGGATTTTATAATGACAACATCTTTAAAATAACAAACGTAAATCATCTGGGTGATCCACCGTCGGATGAGAGTGAGTAGATAAATCATCCAAATAAACCTCGATAATATGATTGAGGTCATGGAAAGCAAAATTCATAGCCCGCTGAAAAGTGGCTATGGTGTTTTTAAGGCTGAAAGGAATTTTTCGGTATGCAAAAGTACCCCAAAGAAAAATAAACACAGTCTTATGTTGGTCCTCAAGTTTAATTTGTATTTGGTTGTACACCAAGAAACCATCCATAAACGAAAAAAAATTTGCTCCCCGCACACTCATCCAAAATCTTATCAATGAATGGCATGGAAAAATTATCTTTCATAAAATCTCTATTTAGGTCTCTAAAATATGTGCACACACGAATGGTCCCCTGCTTCTTATCGATCGGCATGGAATTGGATACCCATTCAGTTAAGGGAACCAGATAGATGAAACCGACTTTGAGAAGTTTCTCGATCTCAACCTTAATGGCAATCGCTTTACGAGGGTTCATTGTGTGTAGGCGTTGTCAAATAGGCTTAGCGTTTTGATATGTTTTGATATCATGTTCAACAATGCGAGGGTCGATTCCTGACATCTCTTCATATGACCAAGAAAATGCATCACAAAATTATTTAAAGAGATCAATGTATCTCTTGAGTTCATCGGGAGAGCAGTCTGCACCGATGTAAACATTCTCTATTTTACTTGGAATCCAAGAGATGTTGATTGGAATTATAGGGGATAAATTAGCCATGTTGTCTTCAAAATATATACAATTAGTACCTAATGGGACCGTGGGATGACCAACACTCTCTCTTAAGGTCGTCCTAAAGTCATCATGCTTGACCCGTACAAGATGTGGGAGGAAGTAAGATCGATCATGCATCTCCTCCAAAGGTTGTTTTGGAGCATTCATGGCCTTGAGAATCACATCATCTAAAGGAAAAATATCACCGAGTAAATCATGTGAGCACAATGATGTAACCACCCAAGCAGGAAGTGCAAGGAGATCCTCCTCTTCTATTTGTGAAAAGGAAGGGCCAGGGTCTACAGTAGGATCAAGTGTAGCTTGATACAAAACTTCTGCTACATACAATGAAATTCTTATCCTAGTAGGTCTAGCATCTTCATTCAAAGTGATCAGAGAGAGAAGAGTCCATGGGTCATCCAAATACATAGTACGAAATGGACCGAACTCATAGGTGATGAAGCACTACTAGGAGTAGAGCTAATATCTAGGATTGGTGTTGAAATATTAAAATTTCCCATTAACGAAGGATACATTTTGACACCAACATTCTTAGTTTCCAGCGGAGAATTATCAATATCTGGGGTAGTTGATCTCGACGATGCAGAGGAACCCGAATTATTGAAAGACATCTGGTCAATTGTCACAATTCGGTCTTCAATATGGAAGCACACCACTTGAAATACAGATGATACGATCACTTTCATAATGTAAATACAGTTCCAACCCAGTAAAAGGTTGTAGCCAAGGGGTATATCAACCACCTCAATGTTGAACGACAGGGTCTTCCCTCCTAACAGGACCTAAAGAGAGGGAATAATGCAATGCAAATGAAATTAATTTCCATCAAAGGAGGTGAACATATTCATAGATTTCGACAACACGGGCGAGACAAGGCCTTTCCAACAAGCCGGAGACATCATGGAGGCCGCAACGCCTTCATCAATAACTATACTTTTAATGGTGTTGTTAAGACACTCAACATGGAATAGAAAGGCCACATGCTAAGGAAATCGAGGTTGGACCTTGTGAGTTTCAAATATAACTATGGTGGAGACATTAGGATCAACTACTCCGAGATATACAATAAGGCTCTCCGCTACGAAGGATGAGTCTGAAGAACTTCCATAGCTGACATCCCACAGGGAGTCTGGCCCAAATCCTCGACAATAGAGTAATTTTTTGCAGCTAGGGAATTAGTATTCTGCCCCAAATGCTTGAGGACTCCCTTAGGTTTACAAGGTATAGCTTCAACCTTAATAATCTGCAACGAAATTTCAGGGGGTGCAGGCTCCTTCCTCATGTTGGGTTGCGATGAACCATAATATTTTGAGCGATTTCCAACATTAGCAACTGACATCATGTTGATGTAACCATGGCCAAATTTAGATACTTCTATGTTTTTATGCCTGCAAGAACCACTTATGGCGTCCATGGTCCTCAAAGCCATATTTTGATTATGAAGTAAAGGGTTAGTCAACAAAGCTGGGATCTGTGTGATGTACTTTGAGGCGTCTTCAACATGAGGGAACAAGTATGTCAGATGGTATCCCCCACAAAGTTTGCAAGGTAATTTAACCTTCCACTTAGGTTTCCTGTCCCCCCCAGCATTATCGTCATTCTTGTCATCATTCTAATTCTCCTTCCTATTCCCAATCCGATTATTATTTCTTCCCCTTCTTCTATTTTTTTTCAGGCTGCTAGTTACCCTTTTTGTTTGACGCATGCACTAAAAGCACATCTGTTAACTAGGTGGGAGTGGATGAGGTCGTAGCCTATCTGATCATAGACTATAGATAAATATCGCATTTGATGTGTAACCTGGTCTATGACCTTGGTACTCGTGGATCCAACTATAACATCGACATGTGTCCCAGGTTTGAACTTAAGATCAAAGTTGTACGATGGTGCGCTAGGGATAATCTCATATAAAATCCTAGATTGAGCATAGATCAAATCCATCTGTTGACCCCCGAAGATAGAGTTTTCCTCATTACACACTCCAGATGTCGAAAAATATTTCACGATATAAGGCAATAAATATTTGAGGAACCATTCCAATGAAAAATCGGGTAGAATGTTGGCCTTAATCAACCTCCTTTGTCGACGCCACTCTTAAATATGGTGAGAGATATGTGTGGATTTATCCTACTGAAATGTCGACAATAGATTTGTGTCGGCATCATAACATATTGATGATTGAAAGTGGTTAAGAAAGGTCATGGCTAAGTCATTAAAAGTCTGATAGGTGCCCCCAGGAAGCTCTACATACCATTTCACGGCAGGACCCATGAAAGTGAGTTGAAATAGTCATAAACAAACAAATTCATGGTTGAATGAGTTCAAAGAGAACCATAGGTGGAAAGTAGTAACATGCTCTCCAGGGTCCTCACTGTTATTACCTTCAAACTTTGGAATGTTCAAAGGAAGTTTGGTGGGAATAACTGACCATATCAGATCATGAGATACCAGATCGTTGGTAAACTTCAAAAGGTCAGGTAGGTTTAAATTAGCCAAAAAGGGGAGTCTATGTTGTGCCATCTGGTTCCATTCCCCCTAAATATTTTGGTTCATATAGGGATGATTGTGATAAAGGTTGCATCCTTGACCGATCGGATAATAACCACCTCCCATATTTTCCATATATAGATGTATGGGGATTTGATGATTAGGTATTCCCTAAGAAGGAGGCACCATATACCAATAGTTATAATATTGATAGGTTGGTTTCCCCCAGACACATAAGGAGGCATGTGACCTCCAGATACAACTATACTAGTTGACGAGGGGATAACATAGCTATATGGAGCACTACTACCCAAGGGGTTGTTTGGGATATAAGGAGGGTTCGCCATGAGAAAGGACTTTGAAGGAATGGGCATGGTGGACGATGGGATGTAGGATGGAATATAAGAAGTGGCCTCAACATTCACACATCCACTATCACCCCCAAGAGAGTGAACCCTAGTGTCAATACTGGATGAAGGGAGCGAAAATCCCCCCACAAATGTAATAGAGGGTGCAATATGACCACTCCCAAACCTATGAGAAAGATAAGGGGTTGTGGTGCCCCTAAGTGCAACACCAAGGTCCGCACAGGGACTAGTGGAAGATGATGGGATAGAAGTAGTGAAATTTGACATGCCGAATGTAAACTAACCTGTGCGAGAGGGAGTAGGATGAGTCTCAACACTTGGCCTATCCGAGGCAAACTTCCTATGGGAGGCTGTAAAATATGACAACAGGGGTCGCGTAGTATGGGAAGTACCAGCCCTCGAAGGGTTGGAATAAATTAGAGTTCCAAGTATCCATATCGTTCCTCTCCCCATTACAGATCATGGAGATAGAGGGAACTTTGGGTTCTCAGATCTAGTACTCATGGCGAGAACTGTATGTGAATAACAATGCACTAAAGGTTTCCTAGAATGTCTAGTTCTCTTCCAAGGAGGAGAATAAGGGATCCAAGGAGATAATCCTGTTGAGATTTGATATCAGATAGGTTTTGGAAATAGATCCATAATGACTCAAAATAACAAAGACTCAACTGATTACGATCCCTAAATCCAACTAATGCATAATAAGCACACCCCTAAGAAAACTAGGTCAGATGCAAACAAACAGAGAGGGAGGATAATTGATCTCCTGAATGTAGTAGGTATGTCTCACCCAGAAGAGGCCTGATACTCCCATACACTACAAGTGGAGGTGTGTAACCAATTATAGTGGCCCTCATCTTCAACGCATATAGCGACTGTGCCTTTCGACCCCTACCTGGCCATGACACTCGCCTAATAACCTCTAGAAGTACCTCTTGTGACAGCTAGGTAAGGAAAATAAGGTCACCCCAATATAATAAATTCTCAGGAAGATAGTTGAAGGCAGGATCTACCATATGGGAAGGGTAAGAAAACCCGAAGCTCGAAATCACCAAAGGTACCTCAAAATACCCCAGATACGAATACGATCATGGAAATATCTCCGGTTCTCAACATTAAATGGAAAGGGATTATCCCCACCACAAATGTGTGTGTTTCCTTGTGCTTAACTCCTGTGTAAGAGAATCCTATTGAGAGCACTAATTATACCAAGGATTTCACTTCTCACATGGACATACACCTAGTTGTTTTGTTTCATAGTCTTGGAAATATTTAATCACGACACCCTATTCCAAGACTCTACAATCCTAAGCTTGTTGGTGCACCTCTATCAAATAAAAATGTGTAATCAATTTTAATTTAAGCGTTAATTTTAATGGATGTGATTACTCAGTGGTAAAGAACGTGAAACTAGTGATGTTACGACTCAACATTGAATTAAATATGCACACCTAAAGCACAATTCCAAGTGCAACTTGTTTTTAATCATGAAAAAGGGGTATGCCACTACATATAATGCAACATTTCATTTCAAATTCCCATGCACTCATTCCTATATGAAATCCTGATAAGTAATTCCATCTAAGCAAACCTAATGCAAGTACCAAATCAATGCATATGCACAATGCAATAAACATGTAAGAGAAAGAAGGCCAATACACTAATAAAAAAACAAAAAGGAGATAATTGACAATAATAACTTCCAAAGAAAATCAATTAAAAAGACGTCCTCGGTCACAATAGAAGCAATCAACATGCAACACATGCGCCTAGGAAGACTCAACAATATTCAAAATCCACCCATAACCTCCACACATCAATATGTCAAGCAAAAGCAGAGATGCACATGATTGTTCAAGGAACGATAGTGTATGTACATGACTGTATGTACTGCAACCCATGTATATACGTGACTGTAAGTTCTATGACCTGCGTATACAAAGGAAACGGTGGTAAAAAAAAGGTAAGACCCAAATTACTTCAAGGGACTGCCGATAACTCGACCAACTACTGAATGCAACACAAAAAAATAGAGAAGCGAAGAGAAAATAAAGCCAATCATGCACCCAAACCCAACAAAAAGGAAATCCACGACGTAGTTTCCAATTCTGTTACGAAGAAGATATTATGTGGCTTGGGGTGGACCACAATAGACAGGATGACACCATAATTAAACCCATTTCCAAGCATGCTAAATACATAAACGAAAATAACACAAGGGACAAGAGGCGTACCTTAATCCAAACATTTGAAGTAGATCCCCGTTGAGATGTCAATCAAACTTGTACCTACACATTACCCTGAACAACAAATAAGATATACAAGCATGATATATGTAAAGCATTATAATCTAATCTAACATGTTACATTCCAATGCATAAACAAAGTAACTACATCCATGGATAAAAATATTCATAATTACACATGAAATGGAGGAGAAATGGATATTTCTATTAATATGAACATAGATACAAATGGCAACCTATGTCGGCACCTTGTCAAAATCGAGAAATTGAGTCCCTCCACTTAGGATTCCACCAATTCAATCCTCCATACAAAGGCAAGCTCCCAAAGATAAATACAAGCTTAGGAAATAGCACTAATGGCTGCTTCAAGATCAAAGGGATGCAGACTCAAGTATATATGAATGGGGTACAATTCCACTATGGTATATTTTCTCTCCAAAGTCCTCCTCCTCTAATGCTTCATAGTAGCTCAATATATAGACCCTCAATGGGAAGTGAAGGGTTGAAATGGAGCGTTTCCTGACATATGGAAGGCGAAGGATCAAGTCATTCATTACTTAATGGGGAGAACTCCAATTATTTGCATATTTACCGATGTATGTAGGTGATAATGGTGCAAGTTGTGTATACCCATTTTGTAGACTTATGACCCACGCATACATACACAAATGTATTTTTTAAAGGTTCCACTGGAGCATCTGGGTGATAGTGAGAAAAAAGGGGTAAAAAGAGTGTGCATAGGGACATAGATAGTCCATCAAAGCATGGTGTATCAGGTGTGGCAAATCACTCTATAACATTATGCATGTTTTCTTGTCTTTTCCCATGCTACTTCAATAAGCATTGGAATATTCATTCAACCACAAGCCAATGGAATTACTTTGAACTCATGTTTTTCTTGCAAGATAGTATGCTTCTTGTTTCATATGCTACCTAGTCGTTTTGCATGTGCAATTTGTTACATACCAACTCACAAATGTTTCTTGAATACTATTTAAAGGCAATTTCATCTTTATCTCTCAGCATTTGCATCCATTGTAAAAGTATCTATACAATGTTCTTGCACTTTAGATTGCACTTTTCCATCACTGTAGCACATTGTCTTAGATTTTTACATTGAATTTATTCCTCCTTTTGAATTAAGAATGGAAAAGCATTTTCTCGTACTTGCATATACCTTCCCATGCAACTCCATACTGCTCATTCTAATTGGATGTTGCAGAATATACCGTCTTTAATTATGACATTAAATCAGACAGGTATTAGTACTCTCATGTCATTGGTAATCTAGATTTGCAATTTAACTACCAATTATGTTTGCATATTGTAGAATATAGTGCATTTAATTATGACATTAAATCATACATGTATTAGTACTCTCACATCATTGACTAATCTAGATTTGCAATCTAATTGTCATGCAAAAAATATTGCATTTTTTATCTGCTATTTTATCTTGCTTATGACAATGTTCTAAGTGCAACACTCATTAAGTACAACCATTTTTGGAATGTCTATTGCAAAAATCTCCTTTGGATGGTTTATATTTCCATATCTCATTCTACAAATACTAACGTGCTTCATTGTTTCCATTTTTGAAAATATTTGTCATTTATCACATTTTGCACCATGCAAAACTTGCACATTCAACTATTTTATCTTACATACAAAAATGGACATAATTTAACTACCATGAGAACATAAAAACAATTGCTTATGTAGCTGTGAACATGATAAAAAATACCATGTCTACCATGTCCATGATAAAAAATACCATGACTGTTTGGAAACAACAAAGTAATCTGTTTTCTTTGAAATTTGAGTTTCTTTTTACACATATGCTCAAACGATTTAATTTATCGAATGCATGTGTTATGTTTTGAATATGAATTTGCTCACATGAAATATAAAAGAGGTATTTTGCAATCATTGCCTTGTGATATTATATATTCCGATTCTATCACTAGCATCAACCTATTTTTACTTAACACTTATTTTAGTAAACTATGATTTAATGCAATTTTTCTCATCCTACATTAGTTTATCAAAAATAAATAATAATAAAGTTTTCTATGTGGCTATCAACATAATTGAAAATACTTTGTCTATGCTGATTTTTATGTAAGTCCATTTGTAATGGTTTATGCTAATTGTTTTCTTTTCCTTTCTCTTTGAAAATGAAATGGTACTTTATTCTCTTTTAAACTTTAGTTTCTTCTTATAGATTTTATCAAACCATTTAACTATTCAAATGTCACACTAGAAAAATGTGAAAGGGGGATTTTTCAATCATTGCCTCATGATATAAGATGTTTTGGTTCTATGACCAGTTGCAACTTTTTCTTAGTGAATTAGTTATTCTAGCAAATTGTGATGCAATGCAATTTTTCTGATCCTGCATTTGTTTATCCAAAAATTATCATAATTTTTTTCCTATATGGCTATCAACATGATTGAAAATACCATGTCTACGCTGATTTTTATTTATGTCCATTTGCAATGGTTTATGCTAACTATGTTCTTCCTCTTCCTCTTTGAAAATGAAAAACTACTCTATTCCATGTAAAATTTTAATTTCTTTTTATAGATTTGCTCTGACCATTTAATATATCAAATGCATGTGATATGTTTAGACTATGGATGAGCTCTCTCGAAATTTGAAAAGGGGATGTTGCTATCATTGCTTCATGGTGTTAGTTATCCTTATTCTATAACTAATGGCAACATTTTTATTGAATTGTTATTCTACCAAAATGTGATTTAATGCAAATCTAGAAACCTTATATGCATTTCCTTACCTTACAATTACACTAATAATATTACCAACATGCAATACAATTCAATTTTGTAATATCATTATAAAAATGACAACCTAGGCACGTGTTTAGCATATTCTAAATGCCATGCAAAGATAACTAGAACTTAACATATGAATTGAAATTACACTAATAATATGCTATGTGCCATTTTATTTAATACCTATCTCGACAACATGCAATACAATGCAATTTTGTAATATAACCATAAAAATGACAACCCAAGAACTAGGCATGTATTTAGTATATTCTAAATGAGATGCAATTAGAAACACAAACCAAGGTAAGAACAATTATAAAATCAAACTCTTCAAATACTAATAATTACAAATAGAAATATTATTGACACACAACGTTAACTAGAGCTTAGAATATGACTAAGAAAAATGATAAGATCAAACTCTTTAAATATTACCAAGCAAAAAATCCTACACCTTCACATAGATGTGCATAGAGACATTGCAATTTACAAAGCTAGCCTGTCATTTTTCAATTGAATAACTATGTCTTACCTCAAACCTTGAATATGATAACCTTTAAATTCAATCAAGTGTTGTTGACATGCAAGTTAATTACAATTGCATTAACACTAGCATTTATGTCTTCGTTCAAACCTTGAATATGTTAACCTTTAAATTCTATCAAGTCTAATTGAAATGCAAAGTTAACTAGCATTGATTTGGTATTAGCACTAGAATATATTCACACAAGATATTCTCCATATATTCCATTTCCTTGTTAACAACTTTATGCTTTGGATATAACTAGATTTAACATGTATTAAACACACATAAACCAAGCTAAAAACAATTATAAAATAAAAAAATCCAAATACTTTCAAGCAACAAATTTTATCCAATTGTCAAGCTATGTTTTCCACCTACAACCAAATAACTACAAATCCAAACATCGGCAAAATCAATGTTGTCAAAGAAAAATTTGTAGACCTTTACCTGAAACCTTGAATATGATAACCTTTAAATTCTATCAAGCAATGCTAACATGTAAACTTAATTACTACTGTATTTGCACATGAATTGGAATATCTTCATATAAGATGTTCTTCATATATTCCATTTCTTTCTTGACATGTTCCTTCTTACCATATGATTATATTTAACATGTATTCAACATACACAAACCAAAAAAAGAACAATTATGAAATCAAACTCCTAAAATACTACCATGTAAGAAATCCTATCTAATTATGAATCTATGTTCTCTATCCACAATCAAATAACTGCAAATCTAAAAATGGCCAAAATCAATGCTGTAAAAGAAAAATTTGTACACCTTTTGCATAGATGTGCATAGAGACATTGCAAGTTACAAATCCAACCTCTTAGTTTCAATATTATCAATTTCATAGAATATCTAGTATTTTATTGAGTACTAGAATATCTTCACACCATAGCGACATTGCAAGTTGCATTGCTAATGGCTCTTGCAAAATCACTCTACTTCCATTGCCATTGCTTTGCTTTTGTCACAAACATTTCCACTTGTGGCACTTGTATTGCCATTACTTTGCTTTTGTCACAAACATTTCCACTTGTGGCACTTGTTTAAATAAAAACAATGCAAATAAAGTATTGTTAATTTTGGTTCATAATTATTTTTTATAG
Source organism: Pseudotsuga menziesii (assembly GCA_001517045.1). Lineage (NCBI taxonomy): Eukaryota > Viridiplantae > Streptophyta > Pinopsida > Pinales > Pinaceae > Pseudotsuga > Pseudotsuga menziesii. The sequence continues at coordinate 354,040 of LPNX011222229.1, forward strand.
TTTTATATTTATTTAGATATGAATATTGATTTTCAACATGGTAGTGCTTTTGTTTCATATGCTCAATAAAGATTCCAATAGGATAGTTCATAGAGAAAAAGTTTGATCATTTAAGTTAAAATTCACAGAGAGGTTGTGGGATCATTTTTGGAGTAACTTTGGATTACCATTGGATTTTAAACTGCAAAACCACAACTTAATGAATTATATAATTTAAAAAAATATATTTTAGCAGTAAGCTAATATTGTTGAAAAATATTCTTTTTAGTTTGTCACAAAGTTGATAGGAATCTTACATAAATTTCAAACATGAACGAAACTCCACCACTATCCAAATTTGATGTCTTATGTAATGGTGCTCCTTATAAAAACTTTGTTTAGTTCTAAACTGACCCAAATTTTTATAAAGTTGGGAGAAAATTTCCAAACATTTAAGATCATGATTTCCAAATCACTAAATTTAAACAACAAAGAACGAATTGCTACACAATTAATTTGTTCTATTATTATAGTTATTGCACCGAGAGGAACTAGTTGCTATACAGTCCAGTATGGGGTAGATGTTGTTACATAAGGTAATGTAATGTAGTAATTGAAAAATTCATGTCTTCGTATAAAAATAATAATGAAAAGTAATTAGAAAAATCCATGTTGTCCAGTAAAATAAAAAATTAAAATATAAACCCGGATCTATCAAGAAAGAGAGGGATCAAATTTATTGAGTTTATATTAAAAAAATTACACTTTAAGAAACTGGATCCATCTCTATACTTGATAGATCTAGATTTAAGATGGACATATGCTACTTTATCCATAATTAAATAACTTTGTTTTCATAATTATTCATATATAAATTAAAAATATTTATTATAAAAAATTTAATTTCAAGTATTTTAATCCTCAAACATAATTGTTAACCTACTAATTATTAGCATTTAGTTGTGATTTCCATCTTTAAAGAAATTAATTGACACTATCATTTTATAGAGTAAATATTTAATAGTTTACATTGTTAAATTTATATTTATTTATATTGTTTATTTATTTATTTTTAATGATTTTTTTTTAAAATTATGTCAATTCTTGTTATCTCATTTGGTTAAGGTGTCGGTCTCTTTAGCAGAGTGACCCGAGTTCAATTCCTCTTAGAGGTGAGCTAGTTGGGAGGAGACACCCAAAATCCAACTAGTTGAGGGTTGGTGTTGCCTAGGCCAAGTGTGGTCCCTAGGTGATTTTGATGGCTTGGATTCCTTGGGATCATGGTTTCTTATACCAAAGGAAACTTCCACAAGTTAAGGAGATTCTTACAAAAAGAAAAGAAAAGAAATGATATTATTTTTAAATTTAAATTTTATTAATTTTGATTTACTTTTAAATATATTTATATTATTAGTGATTTTTTGAAAAGTATAAAATTTAAGAATATATATATATATATATATATATATATATATATATAT
>LPNX011222229.1:355617-371380 GCA_001517045.1 Pseudotsuga menziesii
AAAAGTAAGGAACTACTTGGTTTGCTTCAGAGTTTTATTTATGTGATAAAAAATCTTAGAGATGAGCATTCCTAAATCACTATAATTTTGATGAGAAAGAAGGTTGGGTAGGTTTGTATTGTAACAAATTTTTGAAACTAAGATCTTGTGTGGATGCATGCAGGGGAATATAAGAGGAAGTGCTTTTCATCCTCAACACTCATAGCCTCACAAAGATGACAGATCCTTTCAGCCCACAAAGTTTTAGGAAAGGTCCAACGTGTTATCTCAGTATGTAGCTCATGAGAGTTTCTTCTTATTTTAGTTGTGTGGATCTTCTTTATGCTTGCGAAAACAAAGACATGATTTTTATCTTCAAGATTAGGGTTAATTGCCTCTTTGTAATATCTTAATTTTGTTTTATCCTCTAAATTTTCATCACACCACAACTTCTCTTTGAACTTCGAAGGAATAATATTTTTAATATCATCTATATTTTGCAAAGTGACATTTTTGTCAATACTCCACATATTTAACCAAGACATGGCATCTTTATGCCAACCTTGCTTGAACCTTAGGTAGTTTTGACATTGTTAATAATTTAATTAATTTTTTTATGAAATAAAATATTTTAAACAAATTATAAATTTGGATAATAGATATGAAAGGTTTGACTACATTGTTGTATTTAAGTGATGAGAAGCATGCCATGTGATAAATGTATGACTATCCACACATATTAATTAAAAATGTTGTGAGAGTCTATATTGAACCCTTTTAAGGGGCTAGGGTTCCTACCATATCCGCCCTTACCCATATTTTTGTTGAATAGTTGCTTATGATCTTGCTGCAGTGTGTTCTAGTGGCGGTGACAGATTTCTTTATTCTATGGCAATAACAGTGGGGATCGTTGAGGTGGTGTGGCACATGTGGCAGCGGTTCTTGGAGGTGGTATGGCAGTAGTCATTAGAGGAAATTTGAGGTCTAAAATGGGCCTCCTAAGGAAAATAATAAAATAATAGTTAAAATAATAAAATAATAGTTAGAATAGTAAAATAATAGTTATTAATTTTGGAGGAAGAATGAAAAAACTACTTTTTGTGTTCGTATTTTCAACATATTTCCCTGTGTTTTTACTCAAATTCTGAGCAGGAGAGCTCGTTGGATGTGGAATTTAATTCCGCATCCAACGAATACCCACACTGCATACCTTTGATGGACCCCGCTACCCAAAAAACAATAAATACCTGAAAAATGTGATGATGATGTCATCATCACATTTTTTCAGGTATTTATTGTTTTTTGGGTAGCGGGGTCCATCAAAGGTATGCAGTGTGGGTACTCATTGGATGCGGAATTAAATTCCCCATCCAACAATATCTCCCACTCAGAATTTGAGTAAAACCAGAGGGAGATATGTCGAAAATACGAACAAAAAAGGTAGTTTTCTTTTATGACAAATATGACAATTCAACCATTATGGTTGACTGATTTTATTGAAATTCTATTGGTTCTTGAATTCCATCTCACAAAATTTATTGTTGGTGCGATTTCTTATAAGGCCCATTTTAGACCCCAAATTTCCTCTAATGGGTATTTCCTCTATTCAGAGTTGTGCCGATGGGGATTAGGCACATCTTTTTATCTTCTAGAGGGAACATGGGGTGGAGGTAGTGCCCCTTGGTCACCGATTTCTCTTTATGGAGCTTCGATACTGGAAACCTACTACAAGATGGTGGTTGTCTAGTGATGGTTTGCTTCGATTCTTAGACAATTTATTTTGGAGTTAGTTTCCATGTTGTTTTTGATGTTGAAATTATTATTATTATTATTATTATTATTATATCAAATGGTGTCTTTTAGCTTGAGGGTAGAATCTATTAAATTCTTATATATGGGAAAATAAATTGTCCCTTTTTAGTCAATGCCCTCTACGAAATGAAGTATCTCATGTTATATTAAAGTTTGGCATGTGTAAATCTATATTCTTGGAGGAACTCAAGAATTAGGTTAGGAATGAGGATTATGCATAATAACAAATAATCAAGTAAAGAATTATGCTCTCTTGTAAGGTATTAAATTGTAAATTCTCTAAGTGTGAGGTCTATGATTTCCATGAAGGACCGCTTTATGATCATCTAGTTCATGAACATCAACAAAACTCCAAATGATAATAATCTTGTTGAACTTATCACAAGAATCAAGAAAGAACTCTTTTAGTTTGAGGAAATATAGTTCTTTCGCATCCTAATGAGCCTCAATAAGGAATTAGAAAAAAATGCCAATGTTTCTTCAAGGTTGGATGAAGGTATGCTAAGTGAAAATGTGTTGGAATATTTCCATGATATCCCTTAGGTTATGACCCACTATTTGCATTCCATGATATGCAAGATCATGATGAGGACATGTGATTTGAATATTACATGATTAACCATGAATTTAAGTGTGACTATTCCAACTGTTAATTCTTTAATAAAAAATAAAACAATGGCATCTTAAAGAAGCACAATTCAACATAAATCACAAATAAATAATGATGCAAACCACAAATTCGAAGACTACAAATTGATAAAAGAGTACAACACTAAAGGCCTACATCTTCGGTACCACTTCTAGTGTGACCGATTCAATTATTTCTTTAAATGATCTACAATTACATCAACATAGAGGATTCTTTGTAATTCAGTTTGTTAAATATTTAAATAGACTGCAAAATGTGACTCTACACTTCACTAAAGACCCCCTCTTGCATGCAGTATGAGATACTCTGTCTCTTGCACTGTACGAGTCCACCTCAAAACTATATGAAATTTTATTTCTTGTGGAAGTATGCTTTAGCCAGCCATCGATTCTATCATGCTTCCATTCTCTATTTTCTATGCTCTATGTCTCTCTATCAATCCACGTCCAAATTGCATGTTTAAATAGAAAATTGGATTGGTTTTTGGATCCACAGGTCCTGCATCCAATTGGGTATGAAATATGATTCCATTCCCAAATTATCCTTCACGACCAATTCCAATATCAAAGGCATAGGATTAGTGCGAATCAAGAACCATAAATACTAATTCAAAGAGATTTATCTATGTCAGATTGAAAGACCAAATCTGCGGGTGTAATTTCTAGATTCATTCATGTAAATTGATGTAGATCCACGATCATTTATGCTACAAAATTAGATATTATTCCATGATGTTGACTGTGTCGATACCGACTGCAGAAATTGGTAGTCGTCACTACCAAAATATCATCGATTGTTGTCCTGAATTTCTGATCCTGACTCTACCAATCTCGATGTCAACAATTGGAAGTTAGAACGGTAAAAAAGAATAATAATCCTTGCCAATTTTCAATCCCTTCTTTACCTCCTGATGTTGAAATTTGGAAGTTGGCACCGTACAAAAACTTTCACAATAATCATCCCGAATCTCAATTACCAAATGTTCCAATCTCAACATCGAAAGTCGAAAGTCGGTACTGGGTCCACATCACTGCCAATTGGCAAAGAATATGCCACATGTCAAATGGTGAAGGGTCTATGTATCTACCAACTTGAATGCAAGCTGCCTTGTGGTGCTCCATTGGTGTTCCACGTCACCATTTCTACCTGTTAACTTCAAAATGTGATATCTTTCACGTTCAGAGTCCATTTTGACGAAATGAGTATCAACAGAAATATCTTGATGATATATATACAACTATGCCTTTCTATAAAAAATTTGAATATTTTAATTTTCAATCATTTGGGAGATCCACCTGGATTAAACCTTGCCATTGGAAGCTTTTGGAACACCAAAATCCTGGAATTACTCAGTCATTAGTTTAGGTTACAACTCGCTCACCTTTACAGTTTCTATCCATTGTTCTTTGCTTGGATGCATTCCTTTAATACCCACTCCTCTTCATGAAGTTCTTAACCTCTTGTCAAGAATAATATCTTCCTGCAACTCATCAATATAATTAGGTGCAAAGTCATCAACAAAAGGAACATGAACATTCTCCTCTCGATCTATGATCATTAGAGGCTCATACAATTTTAAGTTTTCTACATTCACAATGAAATACATATGCATATATGGAGGTAAATCTAACTGAAAATAATTATTACCAAATTTTTCCAAAATTATGAAGTGTCCATGCCTGAGTGGTTTAAGCTTTTTACCTTCACCTTTAAGTCGTCCTTTGATGACATGAAGCCAAAATTTATCACTAACTTGAAAATGATGATGCACACGATGTTTGTCATTACTTGTCTTGTATTTGACCTATATTTTCTCCAATTGTTCCTATACTGCATGGTGTACATCCAATTGGATCTGCTCGATGAACTTCAGATCTTTTTCTACATCAACTTGTCCATATTTCACATAATATTCCCCAAAGGAAAAGTATAGAGGAGACTTTCATAAATATCCAAAACATGTCTAAAATGAAGAATTTTGTGTGGAAGAGTGAATGACATAGTTGTAGGCATGTTGTACATAATGCAAGTGTTCATCCCAAAGCTTAGGATTCTTAGTACAATACCCTCAGAGTAGATGCACCATTGTGTGGTTGATTCCTTAAATCTGACAATCGGTTTGTGGATGAAAAGCAGTGCTCTTTTTCAACTCGGTGTCCATAAGTTCCCACAATGTTGACCAAAACTTCCGAAGAAAGTGGGAATCCCGATCAAATATAGTGGAAGTGGGTAACCAAAAATGAACCCAAACATTATGGAAAAACAATTAAGAAATCGACTCTCTTGTGACCTGGTTTTTACAAGGAATTGAAATGAAAATTTTAATGAACCCATTTACAACCATATAAAAGTAATCATGACCTTTCCTAGACATAGGAAACCCTCCCATAAATGCATAGACACACTTTACCATGGTGAAGAAGGTACATGGAGTAGAGTGTACAAGCCCAATTTTCTGTTACTTGGATTACTGGTAGCACACATAACACATCTGCCACATACCCTAGATTTGCAAAAAACATTTTATGTTTGAGAAGACATTATGCTTTAATTTTATTATAAAGTTTGTAATTATTGACCAAGTGGGGTCAAGGATAATTGTATTTAATTGTTGGATATTTTATTAATTAATAAATAAAATATGAGACAATAGCTTAAGGAGGATGTTAAATGAGTGTCTACTGGCCACTTGGTGGAATAGGCTAGGTTGAGAGCAGATTGACACTTGGCAGCGTCCTCAAACTACTTCTAGTTGTTGCAGGAGGAAACTTCCCTATTTTTGTGGTCATGTTCCCCAAGAAACTGGAACAAGAGCAAGTGGCTCATTAAGTGAAAAACTAAACCAAAAGACCTAGGCATGCTGAGAAAACTACTCATCGAATTCAGCTGGGGTTGTTCAATCTTTACTTGTGGTATTTCTGAGTGAAATTTGTGCACAAGAGGTTCGATGGAGGGGACAGGAAGAAGTGTTTGAGTGGAAAGTGATGATTTACTGAACTAGTGCAGTTGTTTTCGCTGAGTTCTTACTGTTACAGGTAGAAGTATTACTGCTGATTACTCTATGGAGTTGCAGGGGTTTCTTAACCTATTCTCTCACCCAATGCTTTTAACCAGGTGGACCAGTAGAAAAGCTCGGGGGTCCTAAGATTTGCAGCTCAACTGTCTTCAGGAATTGGTTGGGTGGAATGGGCTCCTTAGGTTGTTGTCTCCTCAGCTATATTACTAGGTTCTAAATGTTATTTAATTTCCTCTATGCAAGAATAGGAACTGGAATGTATGAATTTAGGAGTTAATATATCTATATGATTGCTTCATTTGTTTATTAAAATTAGTTAGTGAAATCTTTTGCTGTTCAAAGATAGATAAATTCTGGTTAAATATGTATTAGAATAAATGATTTACGGTTACTTTAAATTTACTAATGAATGAATTACCTGACTGTATTTTTCCACACCTTCGAGAAGTTAGTACTCTAGTTCAGTAGGTAACTTAAGAATGGTGAATAAATCAAGTTAGGATGTGAGTAAATCTGATCCTTTATCTTTCATAGTTAATCTATTTTAGAAATGTTAAACATAAAATTTCCTCAACGCTAGAAGATTATGTAAACTAATACTTCTGTTTAATTATAATCATAAAAATACCTTGAAAACATAATTTTACAAAAAAATCATTAAACAATTTGTGTAACTGTGTTCTTTTAACACAGTAAAAGTAACTATCTCTAAGGGTTAACCTAATATATATATATATATATATATATATATAAACTAATTCAGAACATAAATTAATGTAAATGGAGTAACATTAAAATATATAAACTGTAAAATGAAATTGTAGTAATATTAGGTATTATAAATAATATTTAGATAAATTGCAGTAATGCTGTACAAATACAAAATAAATGGAAATACTAATATTTGCTTTGGGTCAAAACCCTAAATAAGAAAACCTGTAAAAAAATATCTAAATTATTCTTTACCTATTTCAAAGTATATATTTCCTTCAAACTCTCACTGCTTACAATCTTCATTATATCCATTTGCATAGTATACCCAAACAGGGAAAAACTTGATTAATATATATAAAATAAACAAAGCAAAGAAATAACATTGAATTTCTAAAAAACTTTTATACAGTTTTCACAGGTCACAAGGTCAAAAATCTCGACCAAGAAGACTCTTTTTTTTCTTTCTCTTCTTCTATTTTCACAACTTTTGTTGATAATCAAAAGCCTGTAATCCTATTATAATAAATTACAAGTTAATCAAACATAAACATCTCAGAACCAAAAATATTAAATACTTTGGAGACTTTAAAACCTATTAAAAAACAAAACAAGTTTTTAAAACCCAAATGTTTATCCATTAACAGTCCTTAAACAACCGAAGTAGTTGAGCCAAACGGCTTATAAATTGTTACCCAACAATACAAGTATGCAAAGAAAACCTAGCATTTTTTTTAAAACACAGGTATATCTTAACTGAGTTACGACCTTACGGCCTGTTAAAAAATTACAGTAAACAAAACAAGTCACGACCATCCGTGTTAGCAGAACCCATTCTTCACCAAAGGGAGAAACCCAGGTGGTAAGACCAAGGCTTACCAAGTCGACAAGTGTAGTGAAAAACAGCTCGAACAATCTTCATTTCCCAAGAAAACCCCTTCTTGTCGACTTTGGGAGGATGGGCCCCAGCCTTAGTAACGTCTGCACAAACCAATTTTTTTTTTGTTTTCAATTTTTTATAAACAAGAAAGGGAATACCTTCTTACTGTAAAAAGAAATAGAATTTTCAGGATGTAAAAGAGGTTACCTTCAGTTTGTTTTTATTTGTCACCACTGCAGTTTTGAAAACCATTCAAACCCTGGAAAAGGTATCGTGGTGTCGAGCCACCTGTTAAGAGAATTTCTCAGTTTATGACTTCGGCTTGAAGAGAGAAAGCTGGACCTTAAAAGCCTCAAGCAGAAGCCAAGAGATATACTATTTACACAAACCAAGAAGACCACCATCGAGAGCTATTTTTCCTGAAGCCACCCCATGAAGTTCAAAGAGATTTAGCTCGCCTGTAATCAGTGTTGAGAGTCATAAAGATGCGGTTTTGGCAACAGAGGCCCAAGAGACATGAGCCTGTCAGCTTGGCCTCATGACAACGAGAAAAATGGAGAAATGAGTGAATTTTTAGGTATGATTTGACTTATAGAGAGGGTTACAGATTTTAAAACCCTAACCAATGATCTTACCACACATGGATTCCACCAAGAGTTAAATCTTGTGGGTTTTGGACGAGTTTCTCTATAGTCCATCGTCGTGATGATTAGCTTGCATTATGAACTGGGTCAATTGTTGCATAGTAATTTCCATAAATGATTGTGCTTGCTTATAAAAACTTTTAAATGATTATTAATATATATGTGTATTAAAAACATACAAATATCGTAAATACATTTGCACATCATAACTTAGACCCTTAGCTAAGATGTTGGTATAGTAACCTTCAAATACTTGTTAGTTGTATAAAACTTGGTACCTCAAGTTTAGACCTAAAAATGATTATATCTCGAACAAATTAGAAACTAAAATTATATAGGACAAACCTATAGATATAGTTTAGGGTTAAGCAATTCTTTCTCTTTCAATTGTATGCTTGTTTTGTTTATCAGTTAACTATATAAACTTCTATATATCTTATGCTAGGCTTGTAAAGAAAAGAATTAATGCATTGTTCTAGGTGACATACTAATTTATTTATAGCAGTGGATTTTTGAAAAGCTTTGTTTTTGGCGATACCTGCAATAATCAAAATCTTAAATTAAACAAGTAGTCTAGCATTTCTACTTTTGCAGCTGGGATTTTAATCTCGATCCTGAAATATGGAAACAAAACGATTTACCTATAAGAAGACCTATACATGAATCATGTTTTCACTGCATTAGCTTCAATAAGCTAAGTAAGGCTCGACACAACCAAGGAAGTCCCTTCAGTAAGCAAGAAACAAACTTTAGTACCTAGCATTCACTTTTAAATAAACAGTTGATTTTAATACTTACTACTTCAGACCATTTACTTCTAGATCGATATTTATTACTAAAGTTTGAAGGTAGTTAGAAAAGAAAGTACTATAGAAATTAATAAATGATTTTGTTTTAATACCTAGATTAGACCTTTAGAATGTTAACTGTTAGTAGTTAAATTACTCTCTTAAGCGACGATTGTAAACATTAATTGTCGCAAGAAAAAATTTAAATTTTTATGAAATTTTGGGTGTTTTACAACATCCCTTACATATTTGGAGACAATCTCATTCATCTAAGGCCAATGACAATACCTATGAAGTTGAGATACCATATTTCCTACACCAAAGTGACCATATATAAGAGAAGTATGAGTTTCTCTAATTACAAGAACTCTTTCACTCTGTGGAATACAAATTTTTCCAAGATGATACAATAACTTATCATGAATATGAAGTCTAATTTTTCAGTTTGTGTACCATGAATTAAATATTCATACACACTTTTAATTATTCATCCTTAGCATTTGTTCAATGTAACTTTCATGAGCTAATGGAAAATTCTACAAAATAATATATGCATTTGTTGGAGGTCTTGATAACATGTCTGCAACTTTATTTTGAATTCCCTTTTTATATTTGATAACTAAATGAATTGTTGTAGAAATCCCATCCATATGAAATTTCTTGATTGTTGTAGCTTAGTTTGTGACTGTAGATATTGTAATGTTTGATGATCATTATGTATGATTGCTTCTTTACCCATTAAATAATGTTTCCAATTCTTCACATTTTGTACAAATACATAATTTTTTTTATCATATGTAGGATAGTTAGCTACTACTTTAGAGAATGTTTCAGAATGATAACATATAGGTTTATTATGTTTCATGAAGAATTCCCCAATGGAATAACCACTAGAATTAGTTTCAATTCTGAAAGGTTGTTGCAGATCTGGTTTTTAGAACAATAATCCAACTCATTAGTACCCTTGATACATTACTTAGTCAATTTTATTGCTTAATTGCATTAATACACTATGTGGTGGACTAGGGGTGCTTACTTGGACACATGCCAAGTCAAATTGGGGAATTCACACCCAAATGAGCACTCTAGCTTAGTCAACTAGCCACATGTGTACCCTCATCATTGTTGGTGCGATCCCATTCATTGAATGTGGACAACTTTGTTGACTAGGAGCACTAGAGGTGGATTTTGTCTATTTTTGGCTTGATTTGGTGCAATTAATGCCACATTGAGACTCTAAACCACCCATATTTCCACACCCATGCATGCCAAGGTGTAATCATTGACCCACATCACTTCAGCCACGTCCAGTCAGCAATTTGTGGCTATTTGGGATAATTTGGGGCGTGATTGTCCCACCTAGGGGGATTGATGCTAATTATGCAATTTTGACTTGTACACTCACATTGGGCTCTCAAAGCCTCATGAAACTTTCCAAATGTAATATAAACCTAGAAATACATGTTTTTATGTTAGACAGTTAAAATTTTCCTGGTTCTGTTCACATTTGTGTGTGTAAATTACTTCTCATTTCATGTTTTTTGCTGGTTTTTGCACCAAATTTGATTTGTGAGCTTCACTAACGATCCTAGATTCTCATGTGGTTCGAATTTATCACATGGTATCATATCTTGTTGGAGGTTATTGATTTACAAATCAATTCACAGAGTCTTGAGCTGCATTTGTTAGTGAAATTCCAGATAATATCGAGTTGTTTTGCAGTGCTTCCAGCAAAAATTTGTCACCAATTGCGCAGGAAAAAATGGAGGCTACCCACATCATGATAACACCCTTAAAATTATTTGATTAGAAGGAAGATATGGTGATTTAGTTGAGAGCCAAGGGGCTTTACAGAGTTACCATGGGCATTGAGGTGGAACCAAATTCTGCAGTTGAAAAAGCCAAGTACTTCAACAGATTGGATGAGGCATTTGGTTGCTATTTTTGAGAATCTCAAGAGAGCTTTTGTTCCACATTGATAGTTTGACAACACCCAATGATGTATAGGTAAAAATAAAGGCATTATTTGGGAAAACTGATGAACTACGTGGTCACCAACTTGAACCCAGTGCACTATGATACAATCCAGGATTTCTTCACCAAGTTTAAGTCACTTGTGTTACAGTTGAAGCAATGTGGCATTGAGAAGAAAGAGGACCAATTGATTTTTTCAATACTTTCGAATTTGGGGCCAGATTTCTCAGTTTTTGTGATCACATTCCACTCTGACAAGTTAACACTTCAAAATTGGAAAATGCCCAATCTAGCAAGCTTCATAGAGTCACTCACTCAGGAGAAAGATAAGTTGGTCCAAATGGGAACCATCAAGAGTAAGGATCAAGCATTAGCAGTGGGATTTTTGAATTTCTCAAAGGGCAATCCCAAGTCCAAAAATTTGAAGTTGCCAAAGAAGAAGAAAAACCAAGAAAAACCCAAATCCAGTGATGCAAGTTCGAATCCTTCCAAGGAGAAGGACAAGAAGGGAAAAGAAAAGACCAAATGCACCTATTTCCACAAGGGATTGCATCCAGAGAGCTCATGCATGAAAAATACCATTGACACCATGGCGCAACTGCTAGAGAGGAACAACATTCCAGTCCCTGACAACACAAGGAAGAAGGATGGAACCTCCAGTTCGAATGAAAGCAAGGAGAAATGCCATGCTTTGGTAGAAGGTAATTCTACCTCTTCATATTTTATAATATATTTGGAGGCTCCCAAGTATATGATAGACAAGTGAGATCTCTTCTCCTCCATGAATTCGAATACTGGCCCATCGGTTCAAATGGGGTATTATTCACAAATCTAGACCAAGGGGATTGGTAGGATTGACTTAGAGCATGGATACTTCAGTGAAGCACTGTATGTACCAGACCTAGCAGCAAATTTGTTTTTAGTCTATCAGATGACCCATACAGCAAAGGAAAAGATAGTGACCTTCACTCCAGACATGGTGGAGATTGCAGAGATCTCAATAGACTAAGTCATTGCAATTGGGTATGCAGATCACTATGAGAGGATGTACAAGTTCTCTAAATTCCTCCCCACTTCTAATGACCAAGCACTTCTCTCAAATGCCAATGAGGTTTCGAAGATATGGCATGAGAGGTTTGGTCACATGAACTACAAGTACCTCCAGGCACTACACAGAGATGAGATGGTGGAAGGGCTTCCACAAATCAGATCATCAAATGGAGCATGCATTGGGTGTGTAGTTGGGAAGCATCCTAAAAAAAGATATGAGAAAGGGAAGACAAGGAGAGCAACACAACCACTTGGGTTGGTGCATTCATACTTTATTGGTCCATTTCCCACTCCATCATATGGTGGATCAAGGTATGTACTTACATTCATAGATGATTACTCTCGATTTTGTTGGCTGTACTTCCTTAAATTGAAGTCTGAGGTGTTTGAACACTTGAAGATTTGGAAGGCATTGGTAGCAAATCAGAGTGGGCATAAGATTAAGGTCATTAGGACTAATAATGAGAAGGATTATGTGAATAAGAACCTTCAGCACCTTTTTGAGGAGAGTGGCATCCAAATGCAACACTCAACTCCCTACACACCAAAGCAAAATGGTGTGGCCGAGAGGAAGAATAGATCTCTCAAGGAGATGGGTGTACTTCCTTAAATTGAAGTCTGAGGTGTTTGAACACTTGAAGATTTGGAAGGAATTGGTAGCAAATCAGAGTGGGCATAATATTAAGGTCCTTAGGACTAATAATGGGAAGGATTATGTGAATAAGAACCTTCAGCACCTTTTTGAGGAGAGTGGCATCCAAATGCAACACTCAACTCCCTACACACCAAAGCAAAATGGTGTGGCCGAGAGGAAGAATAGATCTCTCAAGGAGATGGCCACTTACATGATAGAAGCAAGGGATATATGTCCCAAGATATGGGATGAGACCATTAGTTGTGCTACACACATAAAAAACAGCTCCTTCTATAAATCAGTAAAAGGAAAGACATGTTACGAGGCATGGTTTGGCCAAAAGACAAATGTCTCAAATTTTAGAATTTTCGGGACTAGAGCATTGGCTAGAATCCCCTATGAAAAGAGGAAAGCCTTGAAACCACAAATAAAGGAGTGCATTATGGTTGCATATGGTGAATAAAATAAATGTTACAATCTCTTTGACACCTCCACTTGCAAGACATTTGTTGAGAGAAGTGTGAATTTTGAAGAAGAGCCAATTCTTGATTTCGAGCTTGCACAAGGGGAATGCTCCTCTCGTTAACCATTCGAAGATGTAAGTGATGATACATGCTCTATTTTTTCTGATATCTCTGATATAAATATTGCTAAATATGATATTGATGTATATGACTCACCATCAAGGCCCAAGTGGGCTGAAAAAATCATCCAAGTTGCTGGGGAATCGGTAGGAAATTCCCATGAGCCTAGGAAGACTAGATCACAAACTAGTAGCGCTTCCTTTGCAAGTGATAGTGCTCTTGATGAGAACTCTTATATGATTATTGGGTATGATCCTCAGACATATCAGCAATATTGTAGTGACCCAAGATGGATATCAACAATGGAAGAAGAATTTCAGTCCCTCCAAGAGAAGAAAGACATGGGAATTGGTTCCCCTTCCTCCCAAGATGAAGCTTGTCCAATGAAAATGGGTCTTTAGAACCAAAATTGCAGCTGCTGGTTCTGATATGAATCATAAGGCAATATTAGTTTCCAAGGGATATTCTCAAGTCCATGCCATTGATTACACAGAGACCTTTGCATCGGTTGCAAAGATGGACTCCATAAGACTAGTTCTTACAGTGGCAGCTAGTAAGGGTTGGGAAGTTCACCACATGGATGTTAAGAGTGCCTTCTTGCATGGTGAGATATAGGAAGATATATATATGTAGCATCTTGAAGGTTTACAAGAGGACCCTTCATTGGTATGTAGGTTGAAGAAATCTTTGTATGGACTCAAGCAAGCCCTCAGGGATTGGTATGCAAAAATGGATGTTTTTTTGCTCTCTATTGGTTTCACTAGATGCAAATCAGACCCTAATGTGTATTTGAAGCAACATGATGGTATTTTTTAGGTTGTTGTACTTCATTTTTATGACCTCCTCATTACAAGTAGCTGCACCAATTTAATTGGCTCCATTAAGTCATCTTTGCATAGTGAATTTTCCATGATTGACCTAGGATTACTAAGGCAATTTTTGGGCTTGGAAATTGAGCAAAGTGAAAGGTGAATCAAGATGAGTCAACCACAGTATGCTTCAGACCTGCTAAATAAGTTTAACATGGCTGAGTGTAATACAGCCAAGTCTCCCTTTCTTTATGGCATCAAAATGCATGAATTTGGCAATTTTCCATTGGTAGATATTACACTCTATAGGAAACTAGTGGGAAACTTGCTCTATCTCACTCACAAAAGACCTGATTTGTCTTATGTTGTAAGTGATATAGAAATAAATATGCACCAGCCACATGAGATCCATTGGAGGGAAGCAACAAAAATTCTTCACTATGTCCAAGGAACCAATAATTTCGAGGTGCACTACACAGCTAGTTCCTCATTTCAACTAGCTAGATTTTCTGATTCAGATTGGGATGGAGATCCCACTGACAAGAAGTCAACTTCAGGTTTTGTATTTATGTTTTCTGAAGGTCCCATTTTTTGGTCAACTAAGAAATAACACACCATTTCATTTTCATCAGCAGAGGTCGAGTACAGGGCAGTAGTCAATGCTGCTACACAGTGTGTTTGGTTGCAGGGAATTCTTCAGGAATTTGGTGTCACAATTGATTCTACAACAAAAATTTGGGTGGACAATCAAATTTCCATCAAAATATCTACTGATCCTATTCAGAGGTTGTTGACGCGCATATGTGAATATGCACGTAACGGAAAAGACAACCCAGACCGAGATCCTTAGAACAGGTTCCAAGCTGTTTGGGATGGTTGCTTCCGACAGGTTTAAAGGCTCTGTTAGCCTGAAAGTCTAAAACTGAAACGAAACTATTGTTAAATTTATTAAATACCTACAAATATACACAACAAACTTGTTAACAAATGTAGAAAATTAAACTAGTTAATCTAATTACTAATGAATTATTAATATAATTAATAATAGTCTATGAACTAAATCTATGCAATTAATCTTAACTTATAATATAATAATCACAAAATTAATCAAATATTAACATGTTAAAATAATTACAAAATTGTATTATTAACAAATATACATTAATTACAAAAAAATCAGGAAAGAACCTTAATGTAATTCAATGGCTGTTTTCCATAAAATAATTTAAAAGAAACAGCATATTAATCTATTTTCGATCTTATCCTTATCAAAAAGTGAAAAGAATATTAAACCTGGAATCGAACTATGCTGATAGGAACATTGCATGAATACACTTGATAATATTTAAATAAATTTAAACATAACAAAACCATACAGTAAACATTACAGATTATATAAACAATGATATCGATCATTAATTAAACAATATGATATATCAGCAAGATCAAAAACATTAAAAATCGATAATCGTAAAAGACATGTATATTTGCAAAATTCTTTAGAGAATTATAACAAACATAGATAAAATAGAAAAGAAATGACAAGACTGATAAATATCAAAACTATATGCCCAGTATACAAACTAAAAAACATATATTAAAAATATCACCAGTTTAACATATCGTAGCTGAAGACAAATAGCTGTCTAAAATTGCAGATAAATCAAACCACAGTCTTGTTGTCTCTTCTCTATCAACTATCGACTTCATGCAGCAGTATTTTCTGAGCTTACAAGAGAGAAATCTCTTCAGCGTTGGCAACCTCCACGTCCACCCCTTCTTTCAGCAAATTCCAGTCTGCTTAAATAATAAAAAACGGAATCCAAATTAGGTTTTACACAGGCGAAATTTTGCCGGCCGCAACTGCAAAAATCGTGTCTAGAAAACCCCCGAAATCTCCCAGAATCCATCACGTTTTGGCAAAATCCTCGTGAGTACAACTAAATGGGTCCGTTCTGATAAAAACCCATGTCGTGGATTTTTCATATCTATCTCCATTTGTTCACAATGTGGCCTGGAAAAACGCTTGTTAATTGAGGACGCGTTTTTAATAGCTGACAGCGAATAAAATTTGTCTCCTGGCAATTTCCAGAATCATAACAGTCTCCTTAGCATCTGTACATGAAAAACCTAATAAAAGAAAGAAGTGTAAACATAATTCAATCATGAGAAAATAAATAGCTTAACTAATGATCTTTCCAGCTCTTTTGCCGTTTTCAAAATCTGCGATTTG
>LPNX011222247.1:6807-20214 GCA_001517045.1 Pseudotsuga menziesii
TTGCGATTTTTTCAAAAAATATTTTAATTTCCAAGGATTTTATATCATTTATATAATAATTTGGCAATTTTTAGGGCGGAAAAATATTACCCCATTAAAATTGGGCGAAACAGGGCTTCAAAAATGCAAAATGGCGAATGGTTTTTGGGAGAAAAACATGGAAAAATAGCCCACTGGGCTAAAATTCGCCCCTAAAATTATCCCTGGTCTAATAGGTAGATCTGGCAGATCTGGTCTTTCTTCTTGTTTTATGTCTAAAGGAGCACCCCAGCATTTGTCTTTAATGAATTTTATGTCTCTTCTCACCACAACCTTTTTGGTGACATTATATATACAGCTTATACGCCTTGTGTCTTCACTGTAACCAGTGAAAATGTGGCGCTCACTTTTCTTATTCAAATTTCTTCTAAGTTTAGCAGGTATATGCACAATAGCAACAATACCAAATATTATGAGATGTGCGACACTAGTTAGTAGTCCCATTCCATGCTTCTTCAGGAATCTTGTCCTAGAGAGTCACCGTGGGTGATCTGTTGAGCAAATAGAATGAGCATCCACCAGCTTCATCCCAGTACCCATTTGATAGCTTCTTGTGTGACAGCATGCTACAGGCCATGTTCATGATGCTCTGGTTCTTTCATTCAGTTCAACTCCATTCTGTTGTGGAGTGTAGTTGGCGGTGAACTGTCTCTCGATGCCATGTTGCTTATAGAAATATGAAAACTCATTTGAATCATATACACCTCCACCATCTAACCTGAACATTTTAATGAACTTTCTAGACTGCTTCTTAGTGAGAGCCTTGAACTCTTTGAACTTGGAGAAGGTCTCTGATTTGTTCCTAAGGAAATAAATCCATGTTTTCCTGCTAAAATCATCAATAAAAAAAAAAAACTACCTCCTATGGATTGGGTTTGCATGGGTCCCCATAGGTATGTATGAACTAAGTCAAGATGTTCTTTGGCTTGAGATGTGGAAGTTGGTAAACTGCCCCTTTGATGTTTACAAGTCATACAATCCTCATGGGTGTTGGATTGTTCATGAATAACCGGTAACCCTTTGACCATTGACTGTTTGTGCAGGATATTGAGACTCTTAAAAGTAATATAACCAAATCTGCAATGCCATAACGAGGATTCATCTAGACTAGAAAGTGTATGCACTACAGACTGTGGAAGTTTGGCACTCCTGAGACAGGGGAAATATTCTATTATTGGTCATTTCAAATTTGGCTATGAGTCTCTTACTAGGAGGTTTATCATAAATAGTACAGTATGTATCATAAAACCTAATATCATAATGGTTCTGAAGTAATTGACCTATACTGATCAAATTTACATTCAAACGAGGTACATAAAACACCTCATGAATAAACTTCTTTTAATTTTGCTTTGTAAGAACAGGGATAGTACATTTTCCTTTTGATGGAACCAAAAAGTCATCTCCTAGCTTGATATTCATGACAACAGAGGAATCCAAAATGGAGATTGTGACTTGTTACCTGTCATGTGATTGTTGCAACTGCTATCTAGTAGCCATAGATATGTGATGCAGTGTTCTTCAGTTGCTTGATTAGAAAAAAATGTCACCTTTGACGAGCCTTCTTCTTCTTTAGATACAATGGCTCTGCTATTGTTCTGGTTATTGTTCTGCTTATCTTACTTATTTTTGGATTTTTGTTCATAGTGGTCATACTTCTTGCAATAGTTACACTAAACATTGGACTTATTGGTCCATCTCATGCCTCTCCCCCTCTGACCTTGAGAGTTGTGAGAGTGATCTAAATGATTTGAGTGTAATATCCCGAATTTTGGACTTAACACTTATAGGCATGGGCCTATTGAATATGATGATTATCTTGATGTTTTATTTTTATATATATTGGGTTGAGGACCCTACTGCGTATGAACATGATGATTTGTTTTATATATTGGGCATAAGCCAATTATTGATTATATATCAATATATATTCTTGTTTGTGTTGGGCGTGGACCCTGAAGCACATGATTGATGACATGTTTTGTGTTGAGCATGAAGCTTTGGAGCACATGAGTGATTTATGATTTGTGTTGAGCAAGGAGCTCTGGAGCACATGAATGATTGATGATTTGTGTTGAGCGAGGAGCTATGGAGCACATGGGTGATTGATGATTTGTGTTGAGCAAGGAGCTATGGAGCACTTGAATGATTAATGATTTGTCTTGAGCGAGAAGCTCTAGAGCATATGAGTACTTACATTTGTTTTGAGCAAGAAGCTCTGGAACACATGAAAAGATAAGATTTGGAAGTGTTGGGCATAAGCCCTGCAGCCTTCCATGTTGATGTTGAGCATAAGCTCTGAAGCATCGAATTCTTGGCCATTGTATCCCTAGGTGTATCGTACAAGTACATCCTAGCATTAGTGTTGAGCAAACAGCTCTTGAATTGCACTAGGTTTTAACTCCCTGTTAAAGCATTGAATATGGGCTATGGTAAGCGCTAGGGGTTACTAAAAAAAAATTACTAACTTCCGAGTAATAACAACTCGAGAAAAATATTGATCTCATCATACTTATTTATAAGTGATTAAATGAAATTTTGAATTTTTGTATTTTCATCAAGTACTTAAGAACTACCACGTTATTCGAGGGAAATCCAACATGCAAGGATGTTTAGAGTTGCCTAGCCTAGTAGACCTAAACCATCTACCTACTTCACCTTAACGAAGAAGTGTCATTAAGTATAGGGATCATGGTATATTTTTTTGAGGGGAACTTTTTTCCATTAGTCTGCTTTTTGGTTAGGAGTCGCCATAAATTTTGACGGTGGGGGGCAGATTAGATAGAGATGCATCTTTGATTCCAAAGCCGCCATGCCCTTTTGAGCTGCTAACTATGTTCCAGTGAACCAAATGATATTTTTTGAATTGGATTTACCACCTTACCAAAGAAACTTCTAGATTGTTTAAGAGATAGAATATTTGATATGCGGAGGGGAAAGCAGGGAAGAAAATTGAAATATAGGGAGGGCAGAAAGCATGGATTTAATTAAGATTAATCTCCCAACTGGGTTGAGCCATTACGATCACCAGCTAGAAAATTTGGAGTTTAACTTGTCCATCAGCAGAAGCCAAGGTGGCTTCGACGCTAATAGAAACTCAAAGGAAGACCATTTTCCAACAAGGAGGTAGTGGATTATATTAGCTAATAGAGCAACAGTTCTGTCTTTTATGTTCCAAGCATAAATTTGGGTTTTCTCCTTCATGATAAAACCGCTTGAGAATGAGGTATACTCCTCTATTATTTGCTTGAAGGGCATTGCAGTTTTGAGAATTATTGATCCTCCAAGTAACAAAGTCGGAATTGTTGATATTTCTAGATCTTTGAGTAATTTTGAGTCTCAGAATGTGCTTGTTGAGTCATTCCATGTCAAAGAGCTTTATTCACGGTTTTATCCATGAAGATATATAGAATGGGGAAGAGAGGACATCCTTGGCCAAGGCTTATGTAGATATGGAAAAAAGAGGAAAGCTTTCCATTGACTAGGGTGTCATCTAAGGATTTCAAATGCAAGAGGAAGTCCAAGCGATGATGTTCTCATCAAAGCTAAATGTGACCATGAAAACTAACAACAAACTATGATGGACTCTATCGAAGGAATTTTCCATATCTAATTTGATTACCATGCATTTTTTCAATGAAGCTACCTTGATTGAGGGAGATGGGTAAGGTGAGAAGGGGTTTGAGGCGGTCGGTGATCACTTTAGACATTCCACTTTAGAGATTGTTTTGCTGGAGACGTTGTAGAGTCAAATGGGATGGAATCTGAAAAAGGAGAAGGGGTTGGAGTCTTTGGGGATCATGTCTACAAATGTGGATTTTATGCTTCCACAGATTTGGAAGCTATTCCTTACATAGTTTACCATCCTTCAACCTTGGTCTCCCCTAATTTTACACCTCAACCTCTTTCACCATAGTAGCCTAGATGGAAACCTTCGAGGCTCCTTCAACCTCTACTCTCAACTTTCATTTTCCCCCCTTTGAAATTGGAAACTACCCTCCTTTATGATTTCTACCTCTACACTCTAATACCTCTCAGTCCCAATGCCTCAACTCCTTTGGGACATTATCAAGCCATGCCATTCAAGGACACCCTATTGATTGGGAAACTTGTTACTTCGGTATCCCATCCATCCCCTTAGTAAGGTATCCAACTCATCAAATAATTTATAGTACCCTCCATAACAATAGATGAAGATGAAATAATCCAAACCAATTTCCTATGTCATCACTAACTAATTTTCACATTCAATGACTTTTGGCCAAAGTTAGGAGATCTTCAAAATTGTATCTTAGTAGCTTGGAAGTCAAAAATCCAAGAAGATGCATACCTTACCCATGTAGCATAAGGTTGTTTTGTGGCAGTGTTTGACATAGTGAAATATCTAGATCTCATCCTCAACATGTAGCCATGGTTTTGGGGCCGTGTCTGCTTGTGCATGAAACACCAATCCCCAAAATTTAATCCCTCCATGGACTTTCTCTCCACAACTCTAGTATGGGTAATACTTCCTCACCTTCTTCTACAATTTGTAGTTTTGAATCTCTTAAAGTAATTCAAAATTTTCTTGGCAAGTTTCATTCCAAGTAGAGGCATATCACCACAAACACACAAATTTTTCATCGAAATTGAACTCTCCCAAAGGATTGTCTTTGAAGGTCAAACTTAGTTGGGAAAAGATTACAACTTGTTTGACCCTTTGTACTATGAACCTTTGGAATTTCATTGCAAATCATGTTTCGATAATGGGCATGTTGGAGCACATTGCCCCAAGGTTGGAAAAATCCCTCGGCAACACAAAAACATCGAAAACACCAACCTTATGGATAGGGGAATCAAAGGATCATTATTTAATTAGAAAAGAAAGACCTTTGGCAAAGAGCTCCCCATCATCCCCTTTAGTCTCAAAAAACCAACACTCAAATTCCCCATGGAAGTAACAGAGGGAGAGAAGCAATTGCCTTCTTTGCTAAACATTGTTCTAGAAGTAAAAAACACTCAATGCCATCCCAACTTCAATTAGTAAAACTAGTCTTAAGTGACCTATCCCTATATGATGGCCACCAATATAGAAAAATCCTCACTTAGCACAAACATAACATTCCTATCCCGCCCCATGCACTATCCAAGCCCAAATGAATAGAAAAAGAGGACAAAACATTGTAGACATAGAGGAACATTATTTCCTTGTACCCCTAAGGAAACAAATCCAACACTTAAGGACCATCCTTCCCCTCCCCTTAGTAACATGGATGAAGGTACAACAAATATTGGATGTTGGGATAGACTTCCAAGAATGGGTCACACCCTTCTAAGAAAGAAAAGAAAAAACATGAAAGAAAATAATAAAGAAAAAGCACAGAAGTATTTACCATGTAATTTTCCTTATATGAAGTTAACGAAATTGGAAACTTTATTGCTTTTGAAAATTACTCCTTGTTAAATTTTGAATGGATTTACCGAAGTACCTCAAGGAATCTGGGAAGGAAACAAAAACTCCTCACCTAGCATACCCCACTCCTTTCTACAGAGGGGAAAATACACAATCAAAGATGACTACCAATTATGTGTACTCTGTTATGTTCTTTTTATCAACGGTACAAGTAATTCCACGACATTTTAGTCAATAAAAGTAATAGTTTTTTTTTTAAACAAAAATAATTTTAATCATGAGTCTCATGATCCGTGACAAATTTATCTATTCTCATTTTTATAACATAGTATAAGTCCTGGAGATAGTATAACATAGTATCAAGCATCGATAATGTCCTGAAGATGAGCCAATGATGGCTCGAAACATTGACAATGAACCATTACCAACCGCGGACCCTCCACAATATTCCATTAACAATTACTGCGTATTCTCACCCAAAACTATAGTATAAGTCATCCTTTTGAGGGATAACTCAAGTACTCAGGAGACAAACATCAAACATATTTGGGGAGGTCATAGGTTTGACTCTCTTGATCCCCTCAAATTAATCTTTGTAGTAACGGCTTCTCTGGTTTACTATCCATGATTCATGGAATAGTACTTCGACGATTTTCTGTAAGGTTGTTCCTTGAAAAAAAACATAGTACGGGTCATATAAGTTAAAAAATGAAGATAAAATGAAAAAATTTAATCAAGGTTGACGATCGAATTATGCCACCATGTTTCCATACTCTTGTCGAGGGAATAGTTAAGTTCTTAGAAGTTTCCCTATAACAAGTGATCCACTACCACCCTAAGGAAACACCAACCTTATCTACAATAATGCTAGAGTATCTAGACATATAACAAAAGGACTGTGAATCAAAATTCACATGATCTATCACTAGAACGTCCATCATCACCAGTATCTAAGAAAACAATAAAATGAACAAATTATCAATTCGTTAATTGATTCTCACACTTATAGTAGTGAAAGTCATATTTGTTTAGAGATGAAGACAAAATTAAGAATTTACGAAAATGATTAAATTCTACCACCATCTTGTCATAACCTTCTTAGAGAAAATAATTAAGTTCTTTATTAGTTGGCTCGTTATTAACATAGTTCCCAACTTGACGAGGACTATGACCTAAAAATGAAACTCTAGCTCTAAAACCCATATTTTTGGGTCAAAAACTTAAAAATCAACCCTTGAACGAAAAGTGGTGCTATTCGTAACAGATGTTTTTTTCGATGTTAAATATACAATTGTTTTCCACCATGACCTTAATTCCTCATGAAGTTGCAAACAAAAACCTTGAAATTGACTCCTTAATAACAAAGTAGTGCTCTCAGTATCACCCAAAAGTTTAAAATTACAACTTCTTAAAAGCATGACCTTGACAACGAGTACCTTTTGGACAAAAGGATTGAAATTGATTCCCAATTGAAAGAGAATGCTACCAACATCACCATGTTTCTTTCAAGCTAACAATTTTTAATTCAATTTAATCCCATGAGTAACTTTGAGTCCTGAAATGTGCTTGTTGAGTTTTTCCGTGTCAAGGGTTCTACTAAGGGTGTTGGTGTTTCTCCCTTTTACCCAGGTTTAGACCCTTATTCACCTGTCAACAAATCCCAAGATATCATCCCGACAGAGCAGGGATCAGTCGGTAGTACCTGCGATGCACATGCAGTCTCACCCGATATATCTCTATGGGTAACTACTGGAACCAGGTTTCTGTAGTTTGGTGGGGATTTCTTTTCTCATGGCACCTTACCAACTCAATCGAACGAAGCCAAAGATTGTATTCCCTATTCTTATTATGTGCATTCAATATATTAACCTACTTATTTGTTAACAGAGATTACAACAGTTAATATACAACCTCAGCACAAATTATTTCTACCAACAGTATAACACATGCATACAAGAACTTATTCATAAACAAATGCTATTCAATCTATTAAGTTCTACTTATTTGCATCATGCATTCATTGAACATACACATACTCATCAAATATACACAGAGACAACATCTAACGTGGAAACCCATCTGGAAAAAACCACGAAGGCTCTCTTCATCTGGCATGAGAAATATATAGCACCTTTCATCTGTGCACTCAACTTGAAGACTATGTTCTAGATATTCTCTACAATCTATACAGACTTCTCTCCTCATATTCTATCTAGCCTTAGGTCTCTAAAGTTTTCCTCTCCTTCACTCTATTGTCGATCCACACACATCCTAGATCGACCTTGTTCTCTTCAACTCCACAAATATACACTCTACTAAGACCGGAGCTAACATAGACCAGCCTACACACACCTTGGGTTATCTCTTTTATAAGCTCTTACATGTCGTAATCAATCGACTATATTCTGTTAGCCAACAGGATGTCATTCCTATTCTCGTACATTGGTTACACTAACAGTACGCACTATCGGCCAAAAATTACAAAGACGCTTTATTACCAAAGCATGCATTATTCTAATTGACTCTTACCCACGATCACTCAAGTCACTCAAGTTTTCCTTTTCAACTATTGTACTTCTTCTTCTGACGTGGTTCCCCTTGTCGCAGATGCTCTCTTCGCAACTTCTCTTATGTCGCAAACTCTTTCATATCTGGTTGATTCTTCGTCGCATCTTCTCCCTCCATGGTTGCTTCTGTCACAACCCTTCCTCTATCGTCCGAATGGAATCTTCATATTCCCGAGAATAATTCTGGTTGAATTCCTAGGGCCAACACAGGGTTTCAACCATGCGAATGTATATAATAGGGGAGAGAGGGAATCCCTAGCAGAGGGATATAGAGATCTGGAAAAAGGAGGAAGGAATTCCATTGAATAGTGGGGCCATCCAACGGTTTCGAATGAAAGAGTAAATCGAAGTGATGGTGTTCTCATCAAATATTAATCTGACCATGACAACTAAAAGAAATTGTGACGGACTCTATCGAAGGAACATACAATATCTAATTTGATTACCATGGCTTTTCCTTTGCAATATCTACTTGAATGAATAGTTGCTTGCACTATAATTATGTTATCTATCATTTGTCTTTTATTGACAAAGCTTCCTTGATTGGGGGAGATGAGCAAGGGTAGAATGGGTTTGAGGTGGTTGGTGATCACTTTATAGGTGATTTTTTCAAAGACCTTGTATAGGAGGGATTGTGGTATTTTGGGGGTTGGGTCTAAGAAGGTGGTGTTTATTATTCCAAATATCTGAGAGATATTCCTTACATAGTTTACCTTCCTTATCAAGTTTGGTTTATTGAATGTGTCAGAGTTGCTGATAGAAGTGAGCAGAGAAACCGTTTGGGCTCAAGGCTTTGTGTAGGTTCATGCTACTCACTACCTCCCAAATTTTTACTCAAAAAATGCCTTCATAATATTTAAGTTATCCTCCTAGGAAATTAAGGCTTGGAATGCAATCGAACATATTTTCCATTGAGTCAACGGTTGACCGTGAATTCTTCGAAATAAAGATATTCATATTATGACTTGGCTACCACTTTTATCTCATGGAAACCTGTTATATTATTTACATCCATGTCATTGGTTTGCTTTATGTGTTTTTTATAGATCCTAGTCTTAGATGGTTGTAAAAAAAAATTGGATTTCTATCGACTCCCTTCAGCCATAGGCTTCTACATTTTAACCTCCATTGTTTTTCCTCCAATCTCTTCAGCTTATGGAATTTTTTGAAGGATTCATTTTGAAACATTAACAAATCTTTGGAAGGTTAGATTTTCTCTATCTGAGTCTAAAGGAGAAACAAATATTTATATGCCTCTTTATTTTTCATTTCTAATTCTGGAGGATTAGTTTTTATCCAATCTTTAGGGCACGTTTGTTTTTTTTTCATTTTTTGGACCTAGATATAAGAGGGATTTGTATTTATTCCACAGTTCCAATATTTCAAGACGATTGTTAGGAAGCTAGGATTGTGGATCCAAAGATAGTTTTAACATAATGGGATTGGGCCAAGATTTCCATAGGGGGATAAAGTGAGGGATATTGGAGGGTGGTCAAAGCCATACCAAGGAAGAATACAAGAGGACATGGAGAAAGAACAGACCAAAAGGGAGCTTCCAATCAAGAAGCTTTCTAATCTGGTTGTTATATGATTTGGGCCAACCATTTAGTTTCTCTAAGCGATATTTCCTCCATTTGGTTTGACATCAATCGGTTCAACGACAACAATTAGATCCGCCATGAATTCCCTTCCTGAATCATGGACTTGTGAATCTCCTTTCCTCTCATTTTGGGATAAAGTTGTGTTAATATTACCAGCATAAATGAGATGGTCGAGAGAACCCACAATGGGGGGAGTGCAAGGAGAATTTTAAGGATCCATAATTGTCTTAAAGTATAGAGACTTTGGTGAATCTTCCTAATTCTTAAATTTCCAACTATAAAATGTTAGCCGAATTTTTTCTAAAAAAATTCAAATTTCTAAGGGTTTTATATAGTTTCTGGACATTTTTTGTGATATTTAGTGGAAGAAAAAATTATCCCATAAAATTTGGGAAAATAAATTCAGTAAAAAATGGAAATTGATTAATCTTTTTGGGTTAAAAAAAGGTCAAGAATTAGCCCATGGGCTAAATTTCACACCTAAAATTTTCCCTGGAGGAGTGTTTACAAGAGACTTCCATCATTCCTCTTTTTCATGGAAAACTATGAGCATGTAAATATTGCATGTGAAAATATACAATATACCTTAAGGGATATGAGTGAAATCAGACATTATCAACTGTTGATTAGAGTGTGAGTTTACTAACCTTAATATTGTAGGATTACAAAGTGTGTAGATGCCTCCCAAAAGTTACTCTAGAGCCGAAAACTAATCCTTTAGAATGCTTCCATACATTTTCCAAGGATTGAAGGACCTCAACATCCTTCATTTTTATTTCTTGAAGCATGAGGAGATGGGACTTTTCTAAGTTTATAAAATCTTTGGTCAACGAGAGCTTATATTTTCTCCCTAATCGCCTGTAGTTCCAAGAAACTATTTTCATTATTTATTGTGGCTATTGTGAAGATTCCTTACGGGGATTTTGGACACGTTGATTTCTTCCTCTTCTAGGTTCCTTTTTTTAAATAAGGATCTATAATTGTTTTTTTACTAAGCTCCTTGTCCCAATTTGTTGTTGTTTCTCTTTTCTTTTTGTTCCATTTCCTCCCCACCAATTTTATTTGCGGATGTTGGGATTATTCTTGGCTAGGGACATCTTAGAAGGATCTGGAAGAATCTTCTTCTTCCTACACAATGGGGGATTCATTTGAGGGAGGGAGGAGGAAGTTTAGGGAGTGGTGATCTGATGGGTAGTTCTCGATAACTTCCTAAACTTCTTCAAGAACAGTTTTGATGGGAACTTGGATTTGTGTTTCTTGATATTCTAGTTTAGAATTTGCGATAGCCTCAAACTAGTTACTTTTTGGACCTTTTTCTTTGTTATTATTTCCTGACAAATATTGTGTTTGACTCTCCGGATTAGATGAAGCCCATATTTAAATATGGGTCTTTTCTTGTGTGGTTGTGCCACCCGACTTGTTTACAAATTTCCTTCTTCTTGGCTACTACTATTGGTCATTATGTTCTTGAGTTGTTTGCTCAGATACCACCTTTGGACATGATTTAGAGAAATGCATGTATTTTGTGGCACACCTTGCATTTGAAGTTCAACTATTCATAGTTGAACTGTTGTATATAGGACGAGTTGTATAGGGTTAAGTTTATTGATTTCAAAAGGCCCTTTCCAAGATCAGCCTCTACACAAGTACCTGCATAATATTGAAGACCATGTTTGGGCCCAACCCTGTTAATGTACATTCTTCCAGGGCATTCCCTATGGCTATCATTGTTTCTTCATTCTGGAAATGGAGAGGAAGGAAAGGAAATATGACCCAAACCAGGATGACAAACGGAATGCCATTTTTTGGACCGAAATCAAGGGTCCATTTGTTGAGATATATTCCTCTAGATCCCATGAAATAGTAATATCTTTGTCTTCCTTTTCTTCAAAGAGAAAGAAAAAAAAAAGTTGTCTCAAAAAGCATGAGAGACGTGGCCTTTAATCAGTTGTTTTGGGGGAAATTTTAAGGATCCATAATTATTTAAAAGTGTATAAAACTTGGCAAATCTTATTGATTCTAGAAATGTCAAATGTAAAATATTTGGCAATAATTTTCTAAAATATTTCAATTTCAAAGGATTTTATATTGTTTATATAGTTATTTGGTGATTTTTGGAGTGAAAATGTTTACTCCTTCAAAATTGGGCGAAATGAGGATTCAAAAAATGCAAATTGGCTAATTTTTTTTTTGGAAAAAGCATGGAAAAATAGCCCATGGGATAAATTTTACCCCTATAATATTCCTTGTTTCCAACTTTTCTCAACCCATACAAACATGCTACACAGGGATGGCCATAAGCTAGTGCACTAACCCATCAAACCATTTTCAGCAAATTCCAAAGCCAAGCTTCTGGAGTCTGGTTGCATCACCACCTTAGGGATCTCATTGAGTTTCTTTACAAATCACCTGGGAGGAGGGTTTAGATTCGCAGGGAGGTCAACAATCATATATGCAAAGGAATCGATGTCAAGGAAGGGGTGGGGGGGAATTCTACCACCCCCATAGCCTAAAGCAACACGGGAGGGAGATAGGTATTTAGGCGATCAAAACCAAAAGGATCTAGCAAGGACAATCCTTATTATTTATTTTAGTAAACCATTTATTTCCTTCAATATGTTTTTTTTGTTGGAAAGTGGAAGAACCCCCTTGACTAGCAAGTTTTCCATTAGCTAAGTGACCACGAACGAGGGGAATCTAAGGTGTCAAAATCACCCGCATAGCGCACTTGGTATGGACCGCACCAACCCTTGAAATGGTTGGATTTTTTGGTATCCGTGGGGATTCTAACCGACGACCTTTCCACTTAGGGGCAACCTAACGGCCATTGCCTTCCACCAATTGTTCTACATCTCATGGATATTTCCTTCAATATGATAAATGTTAAAAAATATCAATGTTGTACAATATTCTATGAAATTTCTTACAATTTTCAGTCCTCCCTTGGAGTGAGAACATAATACTAGGTTAGACTACTATATTCTTTTGTTTTAACCATGTCGCTATATTGTGGACAAACAAGTTATTTTGAAAGGGATGGAATAACTCCATTTATTGATATTTTAATTGTAAGGTTTGAATCAAGGACAACCTTTCATATGT
Source organism: Pseudotsuga menziesii (assembly GCA_001517045.1). NCBI lineage: Eukaryota > Viridiplantae > Streptophyta > Pinopsida > Pinales > Pinaceae > Pseudotsuga > Pseudotsuga menziesii. Next base: position 19,509 of record LPNX011222247.1, read on the forward strand.
TATTACAAAACTGGACTATATCTTTCCTTTTTGCATTCCACTTTAATGTCTTGTCAATATTTAGGTTGTGAAAAGTGATGCATTTCAAGTTGCATCATTTTGCATTTCATTTGTCTCTTTTTATGACCCTTGTTAGATTGTGTGTGTCCATTTGGGATTCACTTTGTGGCCCGAGCATGCTTTGTGTTTTTTTTTTTGCATCGTCTATGAGTCCATAATTTCATCCTCTATGAGGTTTTGTTTACATATTAACATCCAAAATTGAAGTTTTGCTTACATCTTCACATCCAAATTGAGGTTTTGTTTGCATCTAAAAGTCCAATATTGAAATTTTGTTTGCATAGATAGCTTCATCAACATTTCGTATCACCTTGTTTCCTTACGTCATCATTTGCATCCTTGAGACTCAAATTTTGTATATTCTTAGAAATTTGCATCCCAATTTGTGCCCCATTTTGAGTCCTTATGCACCCTTCTGCATATTGTTTTATGTATTTGCAATTTTGCATCTTTATTTTAGTCGAATTGTGTACTTCTGTCCTTTGTTACATCCCAAATAACTAACTAATTATTTAATTATGATTAATTAATTAATAATGATAAGAGTAATAAATTATTAACTATTAATTAATTATTATTGAGATTTATTATAAATTATAATATTAATTATTAGTTAATTGTAATTAATTATTTTTATTGATACATT
>LPNX011222251.1:0-14246 GCA_001517045.1 Pseudotsuga menziesii
CTTTCCAGTTTATTTTTGTTTAATCGAACTGCTACTAAGGATTCCAGATTCCTTAGTAGGTGCTCATCAGCACAAGCTAGGGTGAAAACCCTAGCTACAACCCCTTTGTGCATTGAGAAACCTATGGATAAACCTGAGGCTGCACCTCGCATTCCTAAGGGGGTACTTAAGAGTTCGGGGCATAACCCAAATGCCCGAGCCGCCCAGAATTATTCAATTGTCGAGGACTTGGGCCATACTCCTTCTGCGATGTCTGCATTGGAAGTGCTTCAGAGTTGTCCGTCGCAAAGGAAGGCTTTGCTTTCCACTATTGGTGTGAATGGTGATGATTCTTCCTCAGTGATCAAATTTGAAACCACAGGACATCAGCCTTGCTTGCCCTACTATGTGTCCCTTTTGATGCATGTAGAATGTCTTAATATGATCGTCAAGCGCACTGTGATTGACGAGGGCGCTGCTGCTTCTGTGATGTCTTTGTCTTGTTGGAAGGGTCTTGGTTCTCCTGAGTTTTCAAAGTCTACGACCATGTTAACTACTTTTCATGGGAGATCATTTAGGCCGCACGGGATCCTTCCTTCCCTTAAAGTCCGTTTGGGAGGGAAGATCGTTGCGATAGAGGTTGAGGTGGTTGATGCACCCCTTGACTACAATCTCTTACTGGGAAGGAACTAGATGTATAGTATGCAAGCCGTTGCGTCTTCCGTGTTTCGCGTTGTATGCTTTCCACATAATGGGAATATTGTAACGATTGATCAAATGGCATTCAAGAATCCGCCTGTTACTGCATCTTCGGAAGCTTCGGTTCCGAAAGTTGAACATTCCTAGCCGACAACTGGGAGTGTGGGTGTAGGCATGTATCCGTCCCTCATGGGAACCTTTAGTTGTCCTGCACCTGTCCTCATGATAGGATCTAGTTTTGATGGTGCTTCCACATCTACGAGATCGGTGCCTTTCCACACAAGTCATAAGGGAGATCCTTGGATTCTTCCTTCACCGAGTCCTTCGAGTGAGCCCGTTGAGACGAGCGTGCCGTTGCCTGCAGTCATGATAGCTTACCAAGCTAATATTCAGTCTGCTGCAGAGCCTTGTTCTTCCTCTTCACGGACGGAGGAGGAAGACCCCTATGTGCTACCGGCATGGGCAGTATAGTCTTCTCATGCCCACAATTTCCTTGATACGGTTTTCCCTTCAGATGAAGCGATTATCGAGGCCATGTCGGGAGTTGAGCCACCATGGGAGGAACTTCATCATAGATCATATTTCCTTCTAGATCTTGACCTTTTGGAGCATGAGGATTATAGGGAGATTCTTAGTCAGAAAGTTAATAGACCCATGGTTCCATTAAGCTCTCTTGGTCAGATGGCTGATGGAAACATGGCGAACATATCGTCGACTATTCCTATCAACATTTCTCGCAATCCTAGTACAATTGAGAATGTCTACATTGGGGCGGATTGTTCCCAAGATGAGATTCAAGAGTATACCGATCTGTTCAAGGAATTACGTGACATTTTTGCTTGGTCTTACGATGAGATGTCAGGGATTGACCCTCGGATTGTTGAACACGAGATTAAGACTTACCCCAATGCTAAGCCTATTTGACAGCGTTTAAGCACGGTAAATCCTAGGAAAGCACCCGCCATAAAGGCAGAGATAGAGAAGCTATTGAAAGATGGTTTCATCTATCCCATTCCCTTGACGGAGTGGGTTTCAAACCCCGTTCCGGTGGATAAGAAGCAGGGAGCGATCCGTATATGCACTGATTTCCGTGATTTAAATCGTGCATGTCCTAAGGATAACTTCCCCACACCGCTTATAGATCAGATTTTGGATGAGTGTGTGGGTAGCGAGGTGTTCTCCTTTATGGACGGCTTTTCCGGATATAATCAGATCCAAATTAAACCTGAGGACCAACACAAGACCGCATTTATTTGTCCTTGGGGAACATTTGCATATCGAAAAATGACTTTCGGCCTTAAAAACGCCAGAGATACGTTTCAGCGGGCGATGACCTTGATTTTCCACGATCTCAAGTCCATTATTGAAGTATTTTTGGATGACCTCGCTGCTCATTCTCGCATGAGGATGCGTCATTCTTATCACTTGAGATTGGTGTTCGAAAGAGGTCGGCACTATGCTATTAGATTGAACCCTCATAAGTGCATATTTTGCGTGAAATCAGGTCGTTTATTAGGATTTATCGTTTCAAAAGAGGGTATAAGAGTCGATGCTTTGAAGGTGGAGGCAATACTTCAGTTGTCTCCCCCGTGAAATATTCGTCATCTTCAATGTTTGCAAGGCATGGCAAAATTCCTACGAAGATTTGTTGTCAATTTTGCCAATTTGACTAGAGGTTTCATGCGTCTCCTGAAGAAGGATACTCCCTTTGAATGGGATGAGTGAGCGCAGGAGTCCTTCGATGCCCTTAAGTGAGCCCTAGCATCAGCCCCGATGATTAGTCCTCTGGATTATAGCCGTGATTTTCTATTATATGTGGCCGCGTCTTTAGAGACGATTGGGATGGTTTTGGTTCAAGAGGATGAGGAGCTCCAGGAGCATGTCATATATTATTTGAGCCGAAACCTTATTGACGCAGAGATTCGGTATTCTCATGTCGAGAAGCTTGCCTTAGCTACCATACATGCGGTGCAGCATTTGAGACATTATATTCTACTTCACCAGACCTTGGTTGTTGCCCATGTCAATCCATTTCAATTCGTCCTCACACGTAGGATGATTGGGGGAAAGTATAATAAATGGATTGTCATCCTGCAAGAGTTTGATCTCGAATTTGTTTCGGCAAAATTGAAGAAATATTTAATCTTTGCAGAGCTCATATCGGATTTTCCGAGCGAGGCTGAGGAGTCAGTATGTGAAGATACGTTCGTTGATGAACACATTTTCTTGATCTCAACGGCTGACCCATGGTACGGAGATATCATAGTATATTTGAAAACGCAGAGGACCCCTACTCACCTGTCACGAGATGAGCGACGTTGATTACGTCACATCTCCAAGAAATACCTCATAGTGGACAATAATTTGTACTGCTGTGGAGTAGATTCCCTTTTACGACATTGTTTAACTCATGATGAGGCTGAGGTAGTGATTAATGATTTCCACAGAGGGGCCTGTGGTGGTCATTTATCTGGGATTTCTACAGCTCAAAAGATTTTGAGAGTGGGATATTTCTGGCCGTCGATCTTCAAGGATTGTATTGAAGCGGTCAAGAGGTTCCACCCTTGCCAGGTGTTCGCACGTAATATGTGCTCGAAGCCTGCCCCATTACACCCTATTATCACCGCCGGTCCCTTCACCAAATGGGGGCTCGATTTTATGGATTGCAACCCAGCTTCAGCTGGGGGGCACCATCATATCATAGTGGCTATTGATTACTTCACGAAATGGGCTGAGGCAATGCCTACAGTAAAATCCAACGGTGAGACAGCCACTCACTTCGTATTCAACCAAATTATTTCTAGGTTTGGGATTCCGAGAGAGCTTGTCACTGACCATGGCTCGCACTTTCAGAACCGTATGATGGAAGAGTTGGCATCCAAGTTAGGGTATAAGTAAGAGCACTCCTATTCTTACTATCCTCAAGCGAATGGACAGGTTGAAGAAGTGAATAAATCACTTAAGTCCATTCTCCAACGAACCATCGCACAAAGCAAGACGAACTGGCATATTATGTTGTACCCTGATTTGTGGGCATATCGAACCGCGGTAAAGACTGCCACTGGTTTTTCTCCATATCAGCTTGTGCATGGAGTGGAGTCGATATTGCCGGTTGAATACGAGATTCCTTCGTTGAAGTTAGCCGTGGAATTCTTACTAGACACTTCGCCTTTGGAGGAGCGTTTGGTTCACCTTGAGCAACTCGATGAGTAGCGTAGAGATGCCTTGGTGACTCTAGAGGTTAATAAGCGTCGCGTAAAGGCCCAATACGATAAGTCTATCCATCCGAGAGTGTTTAGTGAGGGAGACTTGGTCCTTTTGTGGGATCAATCGAAAGAACCCTTGGGGGTAGGGAAGTTCAATCCTATGTGGCGTGGTCCTTACGTGGTCAAGTGGGTGTTAGAGAAGGGTGCCTATGAGTTAGTGTATTACGAAGGGACGGCCTTGGCGGAGCCTAGAAATGGGCTCTATCTCAAAAAATACTATGCATGATCTTTAGCCAAGGCTGCTTGTTGTATATTATTGTACAGCTTTTTTGCATAGTTAGGTTTTGTTTATCGTGATCGGGTTTATGATTAGTTTCCATTTCTTGTGGAAGATGTCAATGGAATCTTCCACCTACATAGAATTCGTGGATGGTGCAATCCGTCACACTCAACACTCAGCCTCAGCTGCTTGGGTGATTTACACTCCTATGGGTCATGTACTGTCTTCAGGAGGTGTATGTCTACGACCATCTTCTAACAATGTTGCTGAATATAGTGTCGTTATCGAGCTTCTACGGGATGCCATTTCGCATGGTGTTCTCTCTCTTGAGGTACATCTTGATTCAAAGTTATTAGTGTCACAGCTCAATGGTTTGTACCATGTTAGAGATCCGATGTTATTGAGGAGATTCTTACATGTGAGATTGCTAGAACGACAATTTGAGAACATAACATATATACACATTCCAAGAAATTATAATCAAATTGCTGAATCATATGCTAGATTGGCATTTGTTTCATTCATTATAAATTAATCATAAGCACAATTTTTACACATGTAAATAAATAAACCGATCACCATAAAAAAAAATTATATACATAAAAAATGTGGTAATACATAGTGTCATAATACAAAATTGGGGCTTTGAAAGCCACCATCATATACACGGTAGTACAAAATAGATACACTCCTAGGTGTCTAGTCCTGTGGAGGTGGATGAGGGTTGTGATCATGATATGTCACCACGGCTCTATCTAGTCGCCGGAATAAACGCACCCATGCGCGTGGTACACCCACCACCTGTCTCTGCATAGCCTCAGGCAAGTCCTCGACTTGCGCCATGGGAATCCTGTGAGTCAGTCGAACGAAGTTGGTATGGATGCTTTGGAGCATTCGCTCCACATCCACACCAGTGATATCATCTCCTCTTCCCCTCCGTCTATGACGTGAGAAGCCCTCTGGTCGCCGTGGTCCCACATCTGCACATGAATGGTAGATGTCAGTATGTATTGTCACCCAAAAACATGTCTTTTTGATTCCATTAATCAAGAAAACACAAAAAAATTAAATAATTCAAAAATTTTAAAAAGAGTAAGGGTCGATATTCGTTACCTATGTCTCCATATGCTGATCCTGGTGGTAATGGCATGTCCAGATCTCCCCGGAAGTCTATCCCTGCATAAGGGTAGTCCTCTATGGCAACAATCTGTCATCGCCACCATGGAAAAAAGTCTGCTGGATAAGGGTTGGCCACCCTACCACCCCCTAGTCTGCGCATCGCGTCTGCCCAACATCGTTGGGACGGATCTCGAACCCCGTGGAGAGGAACATCCACTCTAGGGCTCAATCCTGGAACACGCTCGAAGAAAAACGTGCTCAAGATATTGCTGAACCCAAAGTTCTGTATCCTACCTGCTTTACACTCACTGAGTTGATGTTTCATGTTGCTTAGCAGTGAAGTGCTCCAGTCATAGATGGTCGGTGTCATACACTCCACCGCATAGAACATCAGTGGCCGAGAGGTCTGATGGAGTGATGCTAAGCCTGCTATCCTGCCCAGCGTCAGTAGGATGGCCTTTAGGCCCAGCACCTATATAGCGTTGGTGGGAACTTGGCTCCCCACCTTCTCCGTCTCTGGGTAGCAGTACACAGCTATGTACTGGTCGATAGTAAGCCCATGACCTGGCCCTCCTCGGGCACGAAGGTTCACCATCTCACCTCGTCGTGATAGACCTATGATAAAGTAGATATCCTCCACCTCAATGGTGAGGGACATGCCATCTATCCGAAAGGACTCTGAGTCCGGATCCCAATAATCTACCAGCATCTGTAGTAGTCCTGGTTTGGCCCTCAAGCCACCTAGGCACCAAAACTTGTAGAGTCCGCATCTTCTTAGAGCTTCTTGAGCCATTCTGTCAGCCCTTACTGCTTCCTCTACATCACCATGCTCACATTCTCGCCACTCTAGCACCATCCTGCATGAGAATTTGACAAAAATGTCCATTAGATTCATGAAAATCCTTATGCGTGGCATCATACGAGGCTGTTTTGAAAACAGCCGCGTATGTACGCAGTTTCCAGTCCCTTTTCCGCGTATATCCAGCCCTATACACGGAAGAAGCCTCGATACCCACGTGGGCCGCAGCGCTCATGTAAGTTTGGCCTTTAAAAACTCATTTGACCATGAAAACTTGTAAAAATTATATTGAAATGCAAGCAGAGAACATGAGTAAATACCTGAAAGAGATGGTTGTGAATTCCGTCGGCTGGATCTCCTAGAATTTGTAGTTGAAAATCAGAGCTCCAATGGGTAAAAGTTTCAAATGATTTCTATTTTTTACTATTTATAGAAATTTTTTTAAATATTTGAAAAATTTTACCCCCTTTCCTATAGTTTTGACCGTTTCTAACCATTTTGGACCATTTCTGACCTAATTTGTGATGTAGAAGACCGTTTTCAGCGTCGTTTCAGCCTTTGGATTGACCCGTTCATACTGATCTTAGGTATAATGTCTACACTAGCATATAGGTTAGGTTCACCACCATTTGAATTTTGCATGACCTTATGACCATGTCACTATATCCTTAGGTACGAACCCACTCTATTATGTCACGGAACCTTTTTGCTACTATATAAGTGGCATGATATGAGTGGTAGAGCCTCACCTTACATGGGTACCCTAGTTAGCGCCTTATTTGCATTTGGTGCCCATGCCGATGTTTTCCCCTTTAGGGTGTGGGAGTCCGTTGTATAGTATTTCCATGACATTTAGCAAGAGCCTCATACTCCTCTTGATCTTATGCTGGCCGTGATTCCCCCGGACTCCCTTATATCAAGTTGTGGATGCATTATCATGAGCTTTGCCTGTCTTATTGAGCTTTATGCCGGCTCCCCTAACATTGCATTTCAGCCATATAGCCCGAGCTTGTCTCATGTCTAGCCATGTAGAGCCGTTCTTTATATCCTTCGCAGCTTGATTCCCTTTTTTAACGGGAGGGGATTTTCCCCCGAGTGTCGATATCCTACACATGTATCCTTGCATTGAGCATAGGTATGTTCCACTGCTTGGAACTAGTTTGTTTTCCCTCATGAAACTTGTCTCCTCCTAGTTTGTAACTATAAAGCTAGTTTATTCTTTTTTCAAGCTTTTCAAATAACTGAAAAAGACCAAAAAAATCAAAAAACCAAAAAGCCGGACAAGAAAAGATATTATCTTTGGCAGCTGTCGAGTCGTGTCGCCTTCGAACAGAGCACTGTATATCACATCCATTGGTTGGGTTAGAGTTTGACTTTAGGAGCTGTACTCTATATCTGAGTTTTATCTCCACTGACTGGTTATGCTTCCAGTCCCTATGGAGCCTCTATTGATGCCTCTTGCATCATAGAGATGTCCCAGTTTGTATATCAAGTCTATGCTACCTTCATTCAGTCACCATATGCCGTTATGCTCTTGTTTGAAGGAAGTTGAAACCTGAGTCGGCCATTCCTCAGTTATCTTGACTTTGCATGTCGGCCATTCCCGGTACAGTTACTGGTTCGTGCACCTTATGATTGAGTTCTTCCATATTATATAGCCTTGCTGAGTACCTTGTGTTGGATGATGGGGGATGCCCTAATGCCCTCCTTCCAGCGGATTTCATCCCATCGACTTCAGATCATTTATTCTGGGATTGGAGTCTAGAGTCATTTTGAGTGCCTTGAGACTTGCAGTCATCAGTGGCAGGTTCTCTTGCCATCGACAGTTTTGGGAATACATAAATGTCCCCTGATCGATGGATTCTCTCAAGTGTTCGACCTCAACACATTTATTCACACTTTTTAGTTTGCACTCTAGTACCTTGATTCCCATTTTCATTATTGGTGGGTGATCTCGCGTCTGTTAATGGTATACATCAATGACCAGTAATCCAACGATGGAATACTATGTTCAACCTCGACACCTCTATTTGCATAGTAGGACATGTACTTGTAGCGATGTGTGTAGAAGACCTTCCAGATTGGTGGCATCCACTATATGCTACCTCCTTGATCGTGCCAGTGTTCATGAGATTTCAGCTCTCGTGACTTGTTCCAATATATGTCAGACATTTCCAGCCACTATGGAGATCTTGATCTATTGTATATCTTCAGCCTTTGTGGAGATCATGGTCCTTTGTATATATTCATCAGGGAGATTCTGATCTATGTATATTGTACGTGGCAATGACCACATATGTGTTATCATGTTTCATGCCTATTCATGGCCATTGTACTCTTATGTATCCGGGACTGCTATATGTATTTGCAGTTATATACAGAGTTGTATTATGGTATTATGTTGATTGAGTGGCTGGTCTTCCATTTGGGTACCTTCATCACTTCACTTCTGGGATGGACTTATAATGTATTTCGGCCATCGTATAACCCCTCTGATCTCATACATTAGGGGGCATCTGTTATAGAGGATTTCACCACACTAGGTGAATCACACATTGTATGGCCTTCCCCTGTCCTGCTGCAGACTCATTAGCCCCTATGGACCACTTTTTGTCTTTTGATGTATCATTGACCATCCCTAAAAACATAAGAAAAGTGATATACACGGATTTTTCCATGATAACCGCGTACATACGCGTATATTCCCCTTATAGTAGCATACATCGGGATGTGTACATAATCCAAAATCCTTTGGAGCATTCCTTGACTTGGATCCGACTCATATGACTCCTGGCCTTCCATATGCCTTGAGATCGCACGGATTCGACCTTTTAGTATACCTTTGAAAAGCTATATAAGGAACCCTTGAGACATTGAAAGCATAAGAGAGAATTGAGAGTAACGAAACTATAGTCCATTGTTGCCAGAACTTATGCTTGAGTTTGCATCCCTTTGTCCCTTGGAGCACTGTTGTGTTCTTCCCAAGATTTCCTTTTGCTAGTAAGCTTGCTATCGAAGTGATGGAGGATTGAGGTGGTGGAGGCCCAAGTGGGAGATTCAGTTTCTCTGGTTCGCAGACATGCCGTCAGAGGTTGTCACTTGTAATCTCTGATTCATATTAATAGAAATATCTTTTCTTGTCCATTAATGTGTATTTGAATGAATATTGTATCCATTGGAATATGTCAAATGCTTTTACATTATTGATTATATATGCTAGAATAGATCTAACACCATGAAATATAGTATGCTTGTATTGTTTACTTGTTGTTGAGGACGTGCTATAACAATTCAAGCTGAAGATTGGAAATCTCAATGGGGATCTACTTCAACCGTCTGGAATAAGGTACGAGGTTAGATCCTTTAGTGTTAGATGTTTTTATTGCTATTGCATATTGGGAAAGATTGATTTCTGGAGTCTAGCTGTCTGTTGTGGTACCCCAAGCCATAGGAATTTCTCTCCGTAACAGATATTTATTTGAAAAGGTGCATCAGAAGGAAGGTGCAGATCGACTAGGTTATCCTAGTTAAAGGAAGCAATCTGAGGGCTTGGTGGGGGTTCATTCAAAAAGAAGTAAGTGCCCCCTTTTCCATAAGGTTCTGAACTAGAAGTGAAGAAACTATGACTAGCATACAATTCACTCTCAAAAGGAAGAGTGGTATTGAACAAAGATGAAATCTATTCAACCAATTGATGAATCTCACTCTTTGAAGGAAGAGTGGGATCGACCAAAGATTACATTGGTTCAATCACTTGATAAAGTTCACTCTCTGAAGGAAGAGTGGGATTGACCAAATATGACATTGGCTCAACCACTTGATCAACTGAAATTTGAATAGGTTGTTGAGAAACTATAATTTTTTCAGGAACGAGATGTCCTTGGAACCATACTCTTCATACCTCTGAAATGGCAGGGTATTGGTGAGTAAGGTGGTCTCCCTAACAAATCCTATAAGTTAACTTTAGATTCTGTTTCAAATGGTTGGTTTTATTAATAGTGTCAACATGACTTTCATTGGCTGACTGCTTCCCCCCAGCATGACCTCCAGAGGTTGGGTGGTTGGGTCCCACATGACTCACAAAGGTTGGTTGTTTGCCCCCAGCATGACTTCTAGAGGTTGGGTGGTGAAGGTCAACTTGTCTTGCAAAGGTTGAGTGTGTTCCCCTAGTATGAATTCCAGAGGTTGGGTGGTTGAGTCCAAGATGACCTGTAGAAGTTGGATGTGTGCCCCCAGCATGAATTCTAGAGGATGGGTGGTTGGGTCCAACATCACTTGCAGAGGTTGGATGTGTGCCCCTTTTCTTTCATGTCTTCTTCGTAATTTTCCTTCTTTTAATCCTTTTATACTACATGTTACTAATATAATAACTTTCACTGCATGAGGTCGAAAGAGGAGGATAAGTTGCTATAGGTGAAGGGGAGACATTGTTTTGATGCCCTTGATATAAGGTTCTTTCTTGAGAATCATCAGGAGCATTAAGGACAGTCAGAGTGGAAAACAACCAAACTATTAGCCCTAGGGTGAATCCACGTAGATTCAAAGTGGCCATAAAAGGAACACCAACATTCCCAGTGAAAGGAAAAGCATAGGAAGACCCAAGAAAGAGGGTCTCTTGGTTGGTGTCCATAGGGATACTAGCCATATTTTCTAACTTAACAAGTAATAAAAGTATGATATCGATAGGGAACCAACAGCATAGAGAGCACCCCACTATAAAAAATCCTAAGTATCAACACCAGGCACACAAGGATACCTTCCAAAGGAGATTCTGGGATTATGAGGGCCCAAAAATAACAAGTGAAGGGAGAAGGATAGTTACCCAGGGTCTTGATACAATCACTTTGGGGCATGCTTTCTAATCAACAAACACTTTTCCAAATATATGCACGAGGTTTCCTCTCATGTCTGTCCTGGGTATAGTTGAAATAGCCTTCCACTGTCACCTATATAGAGTCCTAGAAGTCAATATGCTAAGGCCACCAAAGTCACAAAGAAAGTTTGGTGGAACTGTTGTCAGTCTAGCCGATGCACATGGATAGGGTAACTAATCCTGAAACTCAAAAAATACTATTAGGGTACACATGTTACTCCCAAAGGACCGAACACCAAGAACAAACGCTTCACACAAACAGATCACAGATCAATACACCAATGTTTGTCACGTGGTTAAAACCCTCGAGAGGGAAACAGTCCATGGCCCCAGCCAAATAGCTACTTGGAGCAATTTATTATGCAAAAGAAAGAAAGTTACATGAGCTTCTCATAATCGATCAACTAGCCAAGGACCCTCTATGCTCTTTAAATAGAGATCATATACCAATCGGGTGTTAAGCCACAGATCAATGGTAGGTATGATCTAAGAGAAGTTAAACCGTTGGATCACTCTATGTCTAGAACATATCGTGACCGTCGGATTAGAATATTTACAAATGCATACTAATGCATACTAAAGAAACACACTTTTACCTAACGTATATATTACACAAGTTGATCTTAACTAACTCCTAAGTGTCTAAATATTCTAACATCCCCCCTTAAGAACAACTTGGGATAGGATTGAAGGATTTACAAAAGTGACACTATTAGGAGAAGGAAGGAGGCATTAGAGCCTATCCCCCCTTAAGGACACATTCCCGAACTCCTAAAATAGACCAAAGTTTAGAAAACTTCGCTTCTGTAAGAGACTTGGTGAAGATGTCTGCAACTTGATCATCTGTAGGACAATAGAGCACTTCAATAACATGATCATGAACAAGATTTCTGATGAAGTGCATGTGTAGCTCAATGTGTTTTCTACGCTGATGTAGAACTGGATCTTTGGAAAACTTGATGGCACTTTGATTGTCGCACCAAAGTGGAGTAGGCTACTGCTGCTCGAATCCAAACTCTGAAAGGATATGTCGAAGCCATAAAGCTTCCTGACTGGCATTAACTGCGGCTCGATATTCTGCTTCTGCTGAAGAAAGAGCAAGAGCTTGTTGTTTCTTACAAGCCCAAGTGACAGGTCTAGATCCCAGACTGAAAACATAACCTGCAGTAGAATTTCGATCATCAGGATCGCCAGCCCAATCTGAATCAGTGAAACCAACCAACAAAGGTTTCCCCCCTGTACTGTAATGAATCCCAAACTGAATTGTACCTCGAATATATCAAAGTATTCTTTTTGCTTCTTTCCAGTGACTTTCATGAGGAGTTTGCATATAACGGGCAACATGACCAATGGAAAAGGAAAGGTCAGGACAGGAATGAGTCAAGTATAAAAGGCTACCAACAAGTTAACGATACAAGGTGGCATCTACTTCAGGGGAAGTACAAGTCGTAGAAAGTTTGACTCTAGACTAGAAGGGAGAAGGGGCTAGTTTACAATCTTCCATGTGGAAGCAACGAAGAAGGTCACAAGCATACTTAGACTGGGAAAGAAACATTCCTTCATCGGTTTGCAAGACTTGGAGACCAAGAAAATAATGCAAATGTCCTAAGTCTGAAATTTCAAAATTTTTCTTAAGACTGGATTTCACATGGGTTATAAGGTTAGGGTCACTACCAATAAGGATAAGATCATCAACATAAAGAACAAGTATGATGAGATGGTTTCCTACTTTCTTGGTATAGACATTGGGGTCAGAATGGCATCTAGAAAAACCAGTGTCAAGGAGAAAGTTATCCATTTTGGCATACCAAGCTCTAGGAGCTTTCTTAAGGCCATATAAGGATTTATTAAGGAGACAGACAAGGCTATATTTATTCTGAACATATCTAGGAGGTTGTTCCATGTAAATTTCCTCATGTAAATCACCCTGTAAGAAGGAAGACTTGACATGAATTTGATGGACTTCCCAGTTATGTAAGGCTGCAAGGGAAAGAATAAGGCGGATTGAGTTCATTTTTTCTACAGGGGCAAAGGTTTCATTGTCGTCAATCCCTTCAACTTGGGAAAAACCTTTGGCAACTAACCTTGCCTTAAGTCTTTCAACACTTCCATCTGATGCATACTTAGTTCTGTAGACCCATTTACATCTGACAAGTTTTCTTCCTTTTGGAAGAGGAACAAGATCCCAAGTATCGTTCGCCATTAAGGAATGATATTCTTCATCCATCGCTGCATCCCAATTTGGATTTCCTGAAGCTTCTGCAAAAGTTTTTGGATCATGATTCTCGGAAACTTGATCCAAAAGAGAAGAGGCTTGCTGAAACTGAGAACGTGTTCGACGTTGATCTCTAGGATCACCGACAAGATCACTAGCTGCTTCACATGTTGAACGGACCCATAGCGGAAGTATTGGTGCTGGTGCAATTGGAGGAACATGAGCAGGCAGAGGTGGATTTTCATCCTCACTGTCATCATCAGAAACTGGAGTTGGAAACCTATCAAGGAAGCTAGAAAAAGAAGAAGAAGAAGGCACAATCGTCGAATCAGGCTCACAGGCCAAAGATGGCACACCCGCCAAGTTAGGCTCGTAGGCCAAGAGATTTTCATCAAATTTAACATCTCTTCTAATGATTATATCATGAGAATGTGGCTGAAGAATTCTATAACCTTTTACATCTTCAGAATATCCAACAAATATGCACTTTTCACTTTTAGGCTGCAATGCTTTCCGTTTTTCATCCGGAATGTGAGCCCATGCTTCACAACCAAACACACGAAAGTGACTTACATCTGGTTTAATTTTACTCCATGCTTATTCTGGTGTTATACCCTGTAAAACTTTAGTGGGTGTGCAATTAACTATGTAATTTGCACAATTTATGGCCTCATCCCAATATTGAAGACTTAGTCCCTTAGATTGGATCATACAATTAGCCATTTATTTTAAAGTGCGGTTCTTCCTTTCAGCTACACCATTTTGTTGTGGTGTATATGGAATAGTGTGATGTTGTTGGATTCCTTTTTCAATGCAAAAAGTAGTGAACTTGTTGTTAACATATTCTCCTCCATTGTCAGATCTTAACTTAATAATTTGATGACCAGATTGTTTTTCAACAAGAGCCTTGTAGNTAGAGGTAGATTCTGAAGATGAGTCTAGGCTGATGTGGTGCTTCTTCATTGCTGCTTCTAAGGATGCCATCTTCTTAAAACATTTAGATTCATCATGATTATCTTTCCCACAAAAATTGCAATGACACTCAGTCTTCTTTCCTTTTTGCTTGGATCCTTTGT
>LPNX011222251.1:14333-82150 GCA_001517045.1 Pseudotsuga menziesii
AATGCAAGTTAAGAAATATTTGAAACCAGAAAAAGAAGCAGATGGAAGAGGGCCACACAAGTCACTATGCACAAGCTCCAAGGGAACCGAGGCGTGCCAAGAGGCACNTTGTTTTTTTGCTTATTATTGTGAAAATTTTGTTTCTTGGGAGGCTTGGACTTTTCTTTCTGTTGGGACAATAAGGCTTTCCCAGATGTATCTGCACTGTTAATTATTCCAAGATGAATGAGCTTATCTTGTTCTCTAATTCAGGAATCACAAAAGGATTCAAGGCTAGGATCTTGATAGCTAGCTGCAGTCAAGGATTCTTTCATGGAGTAGAATGTAGATACAAAAGCAGAATATGCAGGTCCAAGTTTGGAAAGAATATGATAAATACATTNCGTTCCGATGATTTTTTTTTAGTACACAACCAGAACAAACACCATCCTTGCAAGATACCAGCAGAAGACCAATCACCATATTGTCTTTACATAGTTGTTGCAATGAGCGATAATTTAAGTGACCAAATTGCTCATGCCAAAGTTTGCTCAAGTTATCACTATGAGAAACAAAAAATGAAAAATGTGATGACCCAAAGTTGTTAAATTTGTACAACCTGGTAATATCATCAACAGTTCCAGTAGCAAGGATATTTTGAGGATTTTTAAAATCCTTNATTTATCAGGTTCATCAATGCCAGATATGTGGAATCACAAATCAGTAGAGATTGACATCCCAATCAATCCATGAGCTTCATCACATCTATTTTCCCATTTAATTTTCTTATCATTATCAGTGGGTTTTGTTTCTTTCCCTGAGGTTATCCTGAAAAGTCCCCTACTTCGTAGAACATCCTCCATACGATATTTCCATGAGAAATAGTTAGAACTTGTAAGTATAATATCACAAGGGGCGGCCATACTGTAAAATAATGGCTGAAAAAACAGAAACTAACTGTCTGGATGCAAAGAGCTCGAAAAAATATGCGGTTTTAAAAATAACGACACTTAAAACGGATTCTAGATGATGAAGTTATGCTTGATACAAGAAAATGTTGAAGATGTCCCTAATAGTGACATGGAAGATATTAACTTGACCAACTAAAAAAAAGAAGCCCCCTCTTCCCAAAGTCAACCTTTGACAATCACTTTTACAATAAAGTTGCTTTGAAGTGAATCACTTTTGTAGAATAAGTAATGTTCACTTTTACAATAATGAGACTTTTAAATAGTGCGGCAATAAATTAAAAGACTTAAGTGACTCACTTTTATTTTATTTTATTTATGTGAGATGCAAGTTTACAATAAAGTAACTTGAAAATAGAAATTGCATGCACTAAAAAGTAGCTTGATAAGACTTGAACTCAAGACTTATCAAGGTGTAAAGCAACTTTGGACCAAGTGAGCTTAGTTTAAAAGGAACATAAAACTATGGAAAGAGGAAGGGGGATTTTTTTTTTTTTTTTTATTACTCTTCTCCAACACTCCGCCGCTGGAGTAGCTCGGGGGAATTGAACCTTAGACCTCTGCTCTGATACCATGTTAGGGTACATAGGGTACTCCCAAAGGACCGAACACCAAGAACAACCGCTTCACACAAACAGATCACAAATCAATACACCAATGTGTGTCACGTGGTTAAAACCCTCGAGAGTGAAATAGTCCACAGCCCCAACCAAATAGCTACTTGGAGAAATTTATTATGCAAAATAAATAAAGTTACATGAGCTTCTCATAATCGATGAACTAGCCAAGGACCCTCTATGCTCTTTAAATAGAGATCATAGACCAATCGGGTGTTAAGCCACGGATCAATGGTAGGTATGATATAAGAGAATTTGAACCGTCGGATCACTCTATGTCTAGAACATATCGTGACCGTCGGATTAGAATATTTACAAATGCATACTAATGAATACTAAAGAAACACACTTTTACCTAACGTATATATTACACAAGTTGATCTTAACTAACTCCTAAGTGTCTAAATATCCTAACAAATACCAGACACCAAACGGGGCCAGAAGGAGGTGCTGAGTAAGTCCCAAAACATGAAACACATCTAGTGTATGGTCTACCGAGTATAGGAGGGGTATCTCTATAGCTCAGTATCACACAACCTCATGCTTGAATCTCATGTTAGAGGATTTTTTCGGTATCTTTCTGTACGAAGTTGGATTTCCTAAAGAAAGGACACTATGTTTGAGTTTAAATTTTTGGGAAGTTAAAGATATCCCTAACCCAAAACACTATCCTAGAATAGTGTGTGTCGCCTCTAGAAAGAAATTGTTACTAATATATTTTAGATATTAAATGTTCTTTTTAAGGGATGTTGATTACTCAAAGGGTGGCGGAGGTGAAACCAATGGTGTTTGAATCAAAAGTAGAAACAAGCTAACTATACAAAAGATAAATTGAAATGCAAAAGAAAACTCCTACTTCTGCTTTCTTTTCCGAACTGAAAATTGAAAGCAACAAAAGAAAATCTTCTTTTTATATTTTCAAGAAACAAAGACATGCAATGAGTTTAATATTAAACCCTAATATACATGCATATAAAGAAACTACTTGATCTTTTTAATTTTTATTTATGAATGTGAAATAAAAAAATTGCCTACAAACTAATGCATGCAAGTAATACAAACAAAGTAAATAGACTTCTGCTCTATACCCCACAAAAAGGCCCTAGGCTTCCCTAAATCTATATATAACCTCACTAGGAAGGGATACTTGCAAAGGTAAAAAAGCCAACCACTTTGGCATGGAGAGAATAAACAACAAGATTGAAAAAAAAAGGGTCAAGAAGCTCCAAGGTTCAGTCTAGACCTACAAACAGAGGTTGCTCAGCACCTTTCCCAATAAGGTCAAGCCAAATAAGGAGTTGGGGGGGAAGCAATAAAAAAATACTAAAGAGTTGAAAACGACATAAAAATAGATAAAGAGCACCCTAAAGAGTATGCACTACTTCCCAAGGGTCATGCATAGAAATACTACCCATAAAGACCCTTCAGACAACTTTAAAACACCCTAAAAAGATCCAAAAATGATGAAAAAAGACCAATACATGGAACTCGTGATTTTCCTTAGGTAGAGTCACAAGTGACTCATAGGTTCCCTTAAGAGAAGTCATGAGTGCATCCATAAATCACACCTGTTCAATGAAACAACTGGGAGTGGGTGATAGAAAGCTCATAAATGGTAAAAAACAACCCTAAACAGGCAGGGGCGATGTCCTAACATACTTAAGGGTTAATACTAAGTTGCAAGAAGGACCTAAAACCTTAAATACAATGGAAAACAAAGGCAAGGAATCCCCACAATAGACAAGGCTCCCCAGTGGAGTCGTCAATTATATTGTTAGTGAAAGTGTTCCTATGGATGGGGGTTAAGAGGCCACCAGCATACTAGGGGTATAAAGAAAAGTGCATAAAGTTATAAAGAAAACATAAGCAAGATTCAAAGGTAAGCATGGTTCATACCTTATTCACTAAAGGTTGATCCAATATTTACTTTATCCCTGCTCTTTCTCCTTAATCCAAGAGACCTACAAAACAAGCTTAAACCTTCCTCAAACCAATTGGACCATATGTAAAGCAATGATAATCAAAATAATATGAAACTCTAATCTGATTAGCATCAACATAGGATCATAAATAGAAATATAGCATCCATTAGTCAATGATTTGGAAATGGAAGAGCATCAAATATTTATTGATAATGGAATAAGTACAAAGTTTACCTTCTCCTCAGTGCAAAGCACCTCATAAATTCTTTTATCTGGTTCTTTTGCTTCTCTTCTCCAAGAATCTCATCCTTAAAGAATTGCAACACAAGAATATGGAATCTAGGTAAAAGATATGGGGGATGAGAGTCTCAATTTTACTAGTATAACAATGTAAAGTCCAAGTCCCGTTCATGCACCCCTCTCCCTCTCTTATATACTTTTCTAAATATTTAAGGTCAAATAGGGATCAATTAAAAGTGCAGGATCAGTTCCAAAACCACCCAAACCACCCCTAATTCGATAATTTTCATAATTTTATATTTTTTTGGCCACTTTAGGGGAAACTAACGGGTTTTATGAAGCAGATTCGTGAGTTTCAAGGAAAACTCATAGGTTTTCTTAAGCAAACTCGTGAGTGGGTCAAAAAATATCATTTAGGGTATTTCCATACATTTTCAAAGGTTGGTGTATTCTGCAAAGTTTTTCCTTACTCATAAACTTCCTATGGTTCATATAATAGGTTAAATGAAGTTACACAAATATAGATATGGCTCCTCCAATCAACGTATTTTTTCAGTGACTAACAACGACTTTTCATGAAGTGTCATCATGGAAGTGTCGACATGCAGCAAAAACATGTGAAAATTGTCACAGGCGAAGATGTATCAATTTAGGATATAACACATGTAATAGCTAATGTCAAAACATATTCTTCATCACTTGAAGAACCTTATCTTCTCCTTTTCCTTTATAGTTCATATTCTTTAGCAAGGTGAGCATGATGATTTCTTCTTTTGTTTATTCTTGAAGATCCCTTGTTTTTGGGACAATTTCTTGCAAAGTTTCCTTTTCCATCACATGTATAACATATTAGAGTATATAAGTGACGTTTAGGTCTTTGACTCTTTTGGAATATTTTAGGCCTTATGTCAGGTTGATCCTCCTTCTTTCTTCGTTCCTTCTTTTCATGAATTGTTAGTGCTTGGTCATCATTAGATCCCATATTCTCTTCTCTTGATACTAGTTGAGAT
Source organism: Pseudotsuga menziesii (assembly GCA_001517045.1). NCBI lineage: Eukaryota > Viridiplantae > Streptophyta > Pinopsida > Pinales > Pinaceae > Pseudotsuga > Pseudotsuga menziesii. The sequence continues at coordinate 19,070 of LPNX011222251.1, forward strand.
TCTTCTTCAATGCATTCCTCCCATAATCTATTGAACTTGATAAGTTTCTTTTTAGCACATATTCCAGAGATGAAAGAGTTCCATGATTTCAGAAGACCATTTAATGTGGTCATTACTATATCTCCTTCTTCAACATTCTCTTCAATGGATTCAAGTTTCTCCTTGATTTGTGAGACCCTTGAGAAGTGGGATTGAATGGTATATGAGTCTTGTATCTCAAATTGTTGAGCTGATTTCTCAAGATCATCTTTCAGTTGATGTCCTTCCCTTCATATAGCTTAGTTAAAGCATCGAACATCTTCTCAGGAGTCTTCAATGAATAGACATGAGGAATGAGATGATATTTGATGGAGTCTCAAATAATCCTCTTGGCTCTTATCAAATTCTTCTTGTGATTGGCCTTAGCCTCACCCCCCTCTAGTTTTGGAACCCCTTTGGTGACATACATGTCCATATCATCCTCTTTTAGAATAAGAGAGATTATATACTTCCATGCTCAAAATTTTGCATCCCATTCAATCTTATCCTCAATCTTGGTATGATTCAACATCTTGATATGAGAACCTCAAATGGAAATAGTAGAGAAGTAGATCTTACCAATTTGAGATGCCCAAACTACTTCTTGATCTGGCTGACCTAGGGTTTAACATAGAAACCCTAACTTTTCAAACTTGGAACCTTGGAACTTTTTATAAATAGAAAGATGCACTTCCTTTAGGTGAGTTCACTAGTACACATGGCTCAAAAGTTCCACAAAATATTGCCACAAATAAGTTAAAATGGTATTTTTCATGGATAAATTGATAATAATTTCGAAAATATTTTTTTTTAGACCCCAATCATCGTCGCTATTGCGACATAAATGATTGTGTCTCTATAGTGAAGACGGTTCGTCTCTATTGCGATGAAGACACATGTTCGTCGCTTTAGCGATGGAAGTCTAAACATTTGCAAATCAATGGTCATCATAGTAATGGTCATTGAATTTTTCTTATTGTTGAAATTTGATCGTTGTGCATTTTCGTTGTAACTGCCACGATCATTGATTTATAAATACATGTTCTTAAGACATATTTCATCAAAACTTTTGCTATAGTTGGAACAATTATTTTGTTGATTGTTTGATCTATTATTTTAAGAATTTGATATTGGTTTAACACATTGAATTTTTTATCTCTTTTGGTTTCCAGGTTAGTATTTTTAAATTATTTGTCTCCTTTAATGTGTAGGGTCATACATAAAGTGAGTCGACTATTCATATTCTTCTCAACACTATCACATCTAATACCAACATGGCAAGAGATGGATGATTAGGAGGTATTGATTTGAATGTATCATGATAGAGTTTATAATTTTATTAGGGAAGGTACATGAGAAATAATGGGTTTGTCTTAGATTAATGGGTGTTTTAGGTAATTTCAAAATCTTTGTAAAATTTTAGTTTTACATTGAGGTTTGTGGTTAGTGAACTAATATTTTTCCAATGAATAAATATAATGTCATCGGGATTGGTCTCTTAATGATTGTATGATTAAAAAAAGATGAAGATGAACTAATTAGGGAAACACGATCATTGCTTTTGAAATGTTTTATTTGTTTAGTTTCTTATTTATAGAGGGGCAAGCTATCATATGGTAATATCCTATGTGAAAAATTGTTTAATAATTATGATCCCATGTGCTTGTGAAAAATCATGTTTCCTAACTTGGGAGAACATAACCGCTAGGGGGGATTTGAATTTTATCACTAAATATAAAAAATATAGTGGTTGGTGGTAAGAATAGACCCCCATACTAACTTATTCCTTAATAATTTGGAAAGGAGGAGTATACACACACACACACATGCACACTATTTAATTTAATTATACATTGATTGAGTTTTTGTTTGTTCTTATATGCTATTAGAATGTCAAAGAAATATACTTGGGAAGAAAGTAATAAGAGGTATGTCAAGTTTAAGGCATCATTGGAGGCGAAGGGAAATGGAAAATGTTATTTCCCTTGCAATGATTGCAGGGGTTTGTGAACGAGAAGAATTTTAAAAACAAGTGCTGAGAAAAATTGTAAGGAGAAGGGGAATGATGAAGGGAGGTTTGAATATCATCCCTTGGTAAGACTTTATTCTTTAGATAATGTACTTATTGTAATAGTATTGATCATGTATTCATAAAAAAATGTATCATTTTAAATTTATGTGTTGTATATTATACACTAACGTTATTACATTGTTTGTAATTATAAATACAATGCCCCCTAAATGTTGACCTCCAGAGAGCTATTTGCCACATAATTATAGTAGAAATACTACTTTACAAGGTGAGGAACATGGATATCATAATATTGAAGATGAATTTCTTAATGTTTCTATGGACTAAGATGACGCTATTGATACAAATGGTGAAGATGAGAGAAATAGATTGATCCAAGACATGTTTGCTCCATTGGATGAGGACAACCTCCATGATATTCATGATGTTCCTCTACTCGAGAAGTCCGAAGAACCTCTTTATGAAGGCTCAACAAAAAATATTCTGTCTGCTATATTGTTGTTGGTGAACTTGAAAGTTTTGAATGGTTTATCAAACACTTGTTTTCACACAGATCCTAAGTTATGTATTGTATTAATTTAATATTCACATGGTATATTGAAAAGTTCACTATTTCCCTATATTTGAGTGTTATTTAATTCATAAATTAGGGATAAGCAATATTTATGATTTATATTGTTTACGTTTCATTTTTTGTCAATGTTGAAGACTATTGGGTGAATTTCTATTACCACCATCAAATAATTTACCATGCACATGTCGAGAGGTATTCTTGATTATGAAAGGAATTGAATGGACTATCAAGCTATTACTGCATGTACTAATGATAAAATTATATATTATGGACAATATGCATCAAAAAACAAATTCCCACAATGTGAAACTAGTAGATATCAAACTGATCAAGTGAAAAAAAAGGTGCCTCGCAAAGTTCTTCATTATATTCCCATAATTCCACGTTTCCAATGACTATTCAGGTGCCAAAGTATAGCACAATTTATGGATTACCATGCAAAGAACAGAAGTGAAGATGGTGTTTGTCGCATGCCTGCAGATGGTTCTACATTGAAGAACATCAAATAAAAATGGCCAATTTGTAAAGATGAACCTTGTAATGTTATACTTTCATTGGCAACTTATGGTTTCCATCCATTTGGAAAGATTCGTTCTACTTAGTCCATGTGGCCTGTTTTCATCATAAACAATAACCTTCCTCCTTGGATGTCGATAAAGAGAGAGCACACAATGTTGGAAATGATTATTCCAGGTATTTTTTTGAAAGTAATTATATTATTTCATTTATTTGTTTCATTATTGTATGAGAACACCTTTTATATATTGGGAAACATAACTGAATAACATCGTATATTTATGAATAAATTAGGTAAGTGCCAAGTTAAATATATGAATGTATATATTGATCCTGTTATCGATGAGCTATTGAGGTTATGGGATGGCATCACTATGTATGACATATGTAGACCAATAGGGCAGAAACAATTTCAGTTCCATGGAATACTTGCATGGACAATTCATGATGCTCCCAGGTTAACCCATTTTTGTGGTATGTAAATTAGGTAAGTGCCAAGTTAAAGATATGAATGTACATATTGAGCCTCTTATCGATAAGATATTGAGGTTATGGGCTGGAATCACTATGTATGACATCTCTAGACCAATAGGGTAGAAACAATTTCAGTTCCATGGAATACTTGCATGGACAATTCATGACGCTCCTGGGTTAACACATTTTGTGGTATGTAAATTTCTGTTGCACTTTAAATTAATATGTTTTTAAGGTAAATATCATGATTTTTTTTATTTAAATTAATAATATTTTGATGCTTATATAACATTAATACATATATCTTGTAGGCCTTCAAACAAAGGGAAAATTTGCATGTCCAGTCTGTGGTCCTAGGATAAAATCTTGTCATTCAAGAAGTTTAGGAAAGGAGTTGTTTTATGAGTACAACAACTTCCTCCCTAATAACCATAGGTATCGAACTACCGAGAAAACAAAATTCAATGGTAAAGAAGATAATGGGAAGAAACCATGAAGAATGACACCTCACCTATGGAAGTGGAATATAATAGACATTGTCATGGTATGTAAATTGTATATGTAGCATATAATTATGTAATATTATGAAATTTATATTTTTATTGAATTTTCTCTACCATGGGTGTCATGAATTATTGTTAATGTGTTTTCTTTTATGTTTAATATTGAATGTCGTGAAGGCATGAATAGGTTTCCATGAGGAATGAAGACTTATCCCATACAATTTAGTAGGTTGCGTTACTACTAGCACCTAAAAATAGCTCATTTGTTCTATACAATGCATATCAAGAAGAATGTAACTGAAATGATATGGAGAATCTTAGATGGAAGGAACAACAAAGATAAAATTGGAAAAACTATAGTGGCATTGCAGAATCTAATCATGCATTGCAAAGTGTAATTAATTCCAATGTCGGAGAGGGGTATCTAAATATTAGTCTTCCATGGTTATTGACAGAGAAACAAAGCAACGATATAAAAGAGGTCATTCAAGAAATATTGTTTTCGACTGGGTTTTCGTTAAACATACAAAATATCTTAACGAAAAAGGTGATTTTGGTGGTATTAAAACTCATGCTTGGCATACATTCATTAAGGTAAGTATTTACATATATAATTTCCAGTTAGTACATATTTTTAGTAATTGTAGTCTCTTATTTGGAAATTAAATAAATAATGATCATTTGATTTTTGTTAGAGTATGTTCTACCTCTATCTATCCCACATAAATTTTATGACAACATAAAACAAGTTGTATATGATCTTGGTAAATACATGAGGTAAGTAACAATTTATATGCATGAAAATATTTGTTCACTTTGTTGCACAACTTATTGACATATTTTGTTTTACAGATTGGAACCTTATTATATATATTGCCTCAAAATTGTTGATCAATGTTAGTTTCTTGAATCATTTGTAGGTGGCTTTCATCTAAATAAATCCATAAAGAAGATATTAGGTATTGGAAGAGAGAAATTCCTCGTCCAATATGTGAAATGAAAAAGTATTTACCTCTAGTATTTTTCAATGCACAAGAACACTATCTCATACACCAAGTTGAAGAGATTGAATTGTGTGGACCTATACACACAAGATCAATGTGGATGGTGGAAAGGAATTTGAAGTCATTGAAGGATTTAGTTAGACAAAGAGCACATCCTGAGGGTTCTATTGTAGATTTCTATATGGTATATCAATTCACGATGTACATTCGTCAGTATCTTCCAAATTCATCAAAAAATATCAATCTTCCTCGCATTTGGCATGTCAACTCAATAAACAAATTTGAAGGGGAGGTCCCATTGGGGAAAGGTAGAACAAGGAAAGTGAAAGGTAATCAAATGGTGTATATTTAATTTATTATACAATTAATTTTTCAAATTCATATATATCTTACTCATGTAATTTTTATTATTCCATCAGTATTGTAAGGTAGACTTAATTGCCTTTAATGATAGCTAATTTACAATTCTTAATTGTTATTTTTTCGTATAGTTGGCCGCGTGTGGGATGTAGTACATTTATACATTGCAAACAATCTTGATTGGATGGAGGAACCGAGAGAACGATGTATAGAATTCTATGATACCTTATCATGGGAAGGGGTGAGTAAATTGATTAAAACAGAGAATCGTCATCGAGAAGAATGTCTTGGTGAACTTGTCACTCCTAATAATTATTAAGTTGTAAGTTATAGATCCTATCACCTAATAACCTTAATACTTGAATAAATCCTAATTCTTACGCTTTTAAATACTATAATATCTAAACCCTATACCTCAATAAACACTATTTCATAACCATTAACACATGTAATCCATAATTTGTAACTACCTACTCTAGGATCTATTGAATAAGCCTAATTATTCAAAAAATTGGTTTCTATTTTAGAAGAAATTTTAAAAATAATAACAAGACAAGAAAATTTTCGTGTTCAATTTCCCATTTATCAAGGTTGTAATTAAATGAATTTTACACTTTTTCAAGATTTAAAGATTTGTAAGAAATAAATTGTATTATACAATGAATTCCATCTAACCTTATTACTTACTTATGCTATTTGTCGCAAGTCTTATTGATAATGGAATTTTTTTAAGCATCCTCTGTGTGTCAAAATTTGAAATGGTCACCATATTACAGTCACATGACAAAAAAAATTCAAGAAAGGGTCTATTGGCGATGATGTTCTCTATGATTACAATAATTCCCATAAATACAATGATCATGATAATCTTGTTGACTACGACGACAATGATAATTTCTCTATCAACATCATCATCATCATCACTAACGATGATGATGATGTCGACAGTGTTGTTTATGATGATGATGATGACAATGACAATGATAATGGTGTTGTTTATGATGATGGTAATGATGATCATTGATGATGAGAATGACAATGGAAATGCTTTTGATGATGTTCTTGGTGATGATGATGATGATGACAATTATTATCATGACGATAATGTTGACCAAGATGGTGGTGATGGTGATGATGATGATGATCATAAGTATTGATGTCGTTAGTTTCATCATCATTGAAATTTTCATTAAATTTTTAATATAGTACCTTTGATCCCAAACAAACATCTCTCATCTTAAGTTTAACCTGGTTGTTATGCTACCTTGCCTCTTTGTTGTTGGAATAAGTCCATGGCTTTATCCTTCCCCGAAGGGGTGTAGTGGACTTATTGGATTCAAGGAAAGGTAATAAATCACATTAAAAAAATAAACATTAAAATAATAATAAACATTAAAGTAATAATAAACATTAAAATATTTATAAACATTAAAAAAAAAAACAATTAAAATTATCCATGTTACCTTCCCCCTGTCGCAACAAACAAAATTGCATATTTAACTTACCTCACCCATAAACCAGGCCCGAGGTCACATAGGAGGTTCCAAGGTTGCAAAGGAGGTTGTTCAGTTACCTCACCAATGAACTAGGCTCGAGATTGCAGAGGAGGTTCCAAGGTTTCATAGGAGGTTTTTCACTTACCTCACCCACAAACTAGGCTCGAGCTCATAGAGGAGGTTCCAAGGTTGCAGAGGAGGTTCCAAGTTTGAATAGGAGGAAACTCTTGTTCATTCTGCGAAACCCTTCCTTGACACAACCATAAATCTTGCTTGTGAGTGCGGCGAAATAATTAAGTTGCACCAGATAAATTTATTGTTTGAAACAATTTTTATAGTACGGGTTCTTCCTATAGGAATATTTTTATTGGGTGGGCATTTGGCTGCAACTAAATTTTAATGGTATCCCATATTTGGGGGTTTTCTATCCTAAAGGATTTCCACCCCATTCATCTCCAAAATTTATTGTTGATCCCCATTTTGTCACTATTTTTGATCTAAAAACCTTATGTATTAACACATATTTTGTTATATTTTGGTGTCTTTTGCATCATACAGATACCATTCAGCTTTAGGTATGATATTATTTTGGATTTATTTAAGATTGATTCATTCTTGATTATTTTACTATTTTAATGAGTAAATTCTATATTAATTGATGTAATTGCTAACAAATGCATTCGTTAATTGCAGAGCATATTTTTTTGGAAAGCTTGACACACATACACACATTCGGCTAGATATGCGCATAGTATATCCAGCTCGTCATTTAGCTCGCTAAAACAACTATGCGTTGGAACTAATTGATTCTCTGGCATTTAAGCATGGAGTGACCTGTAAACCGCTTGTTGTTCAAATGTCGAAGTGTTAACACGAGGCTTGTTCTGGAAGGTTGCCAACATACCTCTCTGATTGACATCATGACACTAGTTCACGGTAAAGAAGGGAAGCCTGTACGCTACCGCATGCCTGATGGAAACCAACTCGCGATAAGGGAGGAAAAATGACTGTGTGATGGCATTGGAGCAATGAATCATAATGATGGTTGACTCATCTCAAAGAGCAGTCGATCACTAAAGAGTCAACTCACTCGCTTTCTCAAAACTCTATATAATAACGCTTGTATGCAAAAAGGAGTTAGTAGTTTTTAGCTGAGCAATTTTTTATGTAATTCAGACTCTGTAATCCTCATTTATTATTTTTAATGGAAGTTCTATTACACTGTCTATGATCATGTTTCATTAACATTTAGCAGGATGTAACTCTGTTTGCTGGGAGGCCCCCCCTCCAATCAGATTTTTATATTTTCATAGTCTCTGTCATTTCCCTTTTTGTAATTAGTATAGCTTTGTTCATAGATTGTTTATGTAATTTCATTCTTACAATCATTTATATTATTTCGTGTAGCTTATATTTCATTTCAGTATTATGATGGTTATCTTGTAATCGTTTATATTATTTCTTGTAGCTTAGATTTCATTTCAATATTATGATGTTTATATAGTCTTTCATCTTAAGTTAGCAACCAGTTGCATATAGGCTATATTGTAATTCCTTTTGATGCATTTACAGTTCATTGTTTGATTCAATGTTAATAGAGTAGAATGATTCAATACTGTAGAATTTAATCATAATTAGTTTCAATTCTGCTAATTCTTATTATGTTCTGAATTTATTTAATTTCCAATTTATTTTCGAATTGCAATAGGTAATGATGCTTTCAAATTATGAATTTTATTTGAATTATCTTGTAGAGTAAATGTAGTTGTTAAATAGGTTTAAATTCCTATATTTACATTCTAGTTATTACATGCATGAGTCAGCTGGCCCGAGTTCATATAGATTAATCATTTTTTTCAAATTTTTAAGTGTTTTTGTATACAGACTATCATACAGACAGTCTTTTTGGTTTGTTATACAGATTCCCATTTCAACCTGTTGTTCAGTCTTTCATCCAGCCTTGGCATATTTGACATAGGTTAAGTCCGTTTTCTTCAGTTCCTTGAGTATGTTTTGATTAGAATAGTTAGACAGTGATTATATTTCCTTTTAGGAGTCTATGATCAAATTATCTAGAGTACTTATTAAGTCTTTATTTCTTTCTACCATATTATTATGTCTTGTAATATTAGCTTGAATTGATTCCATTTCTTTATATGTGATTTAGGGTTAGTTATATTAATAATTTGGTAGATATGTTGATAGGTTATAAAAAGAAGTTTTTCTTTTTAGTTAGATGGTTACTAAATAAGAATTAAGATCATCTTCATTAGGTTTTTTGTTTGTTTATAAATGAGGTCCTCTCCTTTGCATTTCTATTTTGTCATTTGTTAAGTGTCCATGACATAAAGAACCATGTCTACGATTACTTGCAACTAGACATTCATTAGTTTACATATTTTCGTAGAGGTAAAGTTAGACTTAATTCCATTTATTTTCTATACCTCATTTGAAATCCATTTTGAATCTCCTCCTGCCCCTATCTTAGTCACTGTAAATGCTTATCCCCAAAACAACCCAGGAGAGTGGAATTAGTCTGAGTTGCTTTGTATAGTTAGCTTTAAAAGTTGTTTAAAGTAGTAGAATATATCTTAAGGGATAGTTTATTATTATAAGGTTATCTTGTTTTTATTTGCATTCCTCCAATAAGTATGTATAAATTAGAGTAGTATAATTGTATACTACACTAGTCTAGTCCTCTATCCTAGCTTAATCTTCTTAACCATTGAATTATTAGGAGTCTGACTCTGTTTCTTATTTTGAAAGATCTTTTGGTATGTGTTTGTTAAAATATTGCCACAACATCTTAGGAATCCTTCTTCCTTCGCATATATTTTGTAGAAACTCCAAGCTTACAATCTCCGGTAGATAATTAAATATTAGGTAAACTATTCAAGACAATATTTTTCACAACATTTTGGCACCGTTGCTAGGGAGTTGTTCTGTAAGGTAGAAAAAATAGAATTTTCTTATGAATTTTAGTGATAGGTTGGTGGCGGGGGAGTGGTAAGATGAGAGGTAAGAAACTGTGCATCTGTTATAACAGATGCCCCCAAACCCATCAGTAGCAATTGTCTAGGTTTTCCTTTAGTCTATTTTTTCATGAACAAAGTCTGGATAGATAAGGATAGATAGGTTGTCTTTATGTTACACAACAAGGGGGAGGGCAAATGGTAAGATGCAAATATTACTTCACTATGGAATTTCCATAGTGTGACAGCCTAACGCATCCACTTTAGTGGGTTGCCCCAAAGCCATGTTGTTCCTTTTTCGTACAAGTGTGTTTACTTTACGCAAAGCTTGATTTATTCCTCTTAAGTGTGTTTAGAGTAGATAGTAAAATTTCGTTTAAATTTTAAATTAACTATTACAGGGACATAACTCCCCCCACCATTCACCTAGTGGAAAGATACCAAAAGACACCTATAGGAATTCATCTACCTGGAGACCTAAGGAGACTCTCTTAAGAGGTCTTATCAGGGAATCCAATGGACGATACTTCGATAGGAAAATTTGAGGATCTCACTCTTGAAATTTTTTTTAGGGATCAATTATTAATAACCTCTAAGCATCCCAATACAACTTCTTCTATAGTAGGAGACTCGAACTTTGTTGACTTTGTTGACCCTGTCCAAGTAAAATCACTCCTCGACAACTCTGTAATTTCACAAATTGAAACATCCAAAGTAGAGTCTACTTCTCCTATAGGGTCCAATAGGATCATGGACAATGGGAGGAAGATCTCCCCTGAAAAATAATACTAGGACACCCCAGTCTCACCTAAGAAAAATCCTCCTTTCAGCAACCCAACTCACACAAAGAAAAAGAAAGAAGAGTCAGCAGCAAGGACCATCTTTTGTTCAAAATGTAAAGCTAAACATCTACCACAAGAATGTCCATTCAAAATTTCCACATGTCATATTTGTACAGGAAATCATCTTTTGCCTCAAGGGACCAAGGTGAACCTTGCTAGAATAGAAGCTGATCCTCCCTCCCTGAACACTCTTCCTCCTTTACCTGATCCTTAAAAGTTACCTTGGGTTGTCATCATTTGTATATATATGTAGATATGTTTTTTGAATAAAAAAGAGTCATGTCTAATTCTAGGAGACTGTTCTTCTATGTTTAAAAAAAAAACCAATCATCTAATAAATGGTTTTGAAAATTTAATTATAGGTGGGTATTTTCTATAAGGTACTATCTGAAAAAGAAAAGTGCTTTGAAAAACACTAGTTGTGCTTCTGAAATTTGATTCTCAAACCATTTATTTTAATGATTTTGTTATCTTTTATATATGATGGTTTGATTCAGATATGTACATTCTTGATTACTTTAAGCAAGTGCTCAAAAGAATTATTTCAATTATCATGTTCTTTAATATTTTTAATACCTAGAGATTACTAGTACATATACACTTGTTAACAAAACTTGACCCTTAAAATATTTTTGAGAACACTCTAGGAGAAGTGGAATTTTTGCTTATGGGGAACGTTATCTTTTATAAAGAAAATGGACTAAAAGGCCCAAGAACACCTTTGAGTTATTCTCTTTTGACATGATCTATGATTAAGGCCATTTTATGAAAAACTTTACTCATGTGTTTAGTAGGGCTTCGCACACTCTAGTACCAATCAAATTCCTATCTTTATACAAGGAAAACTCATCGAGGTACTGAACAGGACTGTTGGTAGCAATTCAATGCTAAGTAACAATCTAGAAATATGGAAATTCAATAAAAGCAAGTAAAACCATTGACGTACTGAACAGGATCACTAGCAGTGGGACTATGCTTGCATGGTACCAAGATAAACCCACTGGGGTACTGAACATGCCTGTTCGTAGCAAGTCAATGCTAAGTAGCAATCTAGAAATATGGAAATTCGATAAATGCAAGTAAACCCATCGACGTACTGAACATGATCGCTAGCAGTGGGGCTATGCTTGCATGGTACCAAGATAAGCCCATCGGGGTACTGAACAGTCTCGCTGGCAGTGGGGTAATATCAGGCAAAAGAGATCTGGTTAATGTACCTCTAGGCACATGCATTAAAAATAAAGTATGTTTAGGCCTATTGTTTTTTCTGTCATTAAAGAATCACTGTAAGATGGACTTAGATCCGATAATCTGAATTCAATCAATAAATAGGATCTGTTTATCCTAGTAATGGGACCCATAGCAGTAGATTCTTACAAATTTGATGGTAAGCTCAAATTTGTTTTTAGGTGGAAATAAATCTTTACAACAAGGCAAGGATGACTAGTTTTCCCTATGATCCTTCCCTTATTTCTTCATTACATGGTAAATAATGAATTTGCATATTTGAGCACTATTTTTTGCATATATCTGAATCCTTCCATGCATGTGTTAATTTTCCTTTCTTTTACCTACCTATAACAGCATGACTAGACTTTATTATCTTATTTTGGAAACTACTGAATTTTCTTATATGGATTGCGGACACACCATATCTTTCGTTTGGGGGCGAGTATTAGACTGTCTATCCTTTTATAAAAATGATGATTTATTTCTCTAAAAATCATGGAAGTACAATTAAAAGGATCAAAGTAATTGTTTTATGTGATCTCCTTGTAGGTTCGAAGCTTATACAAATATATGATTAACAGTAGTCTGATATGATCAAGCAAAACTTATTTTCTTACAGGAAATTTATATGAAGGATCATACGAAGGATCATATCAAGGGTTGAATAACGACATGAATTAAAATACAAATGATGTTCTGAATACACATGATGATATTTTTCCTATGATTAATGTTAGCTTAATTTTTGACTTGGCTAAGTCATATCATCATTATTAAAAAAATCATATCCGTAAGGGTACTTTTACTAAATTTTGACCCATGACTTGGTACGATCTAGATCTAATATGATTTTGTTTTATCCTCATATAGGCTTGAAAATACCTTAGGGTACTTTCTAATCATTACTATTATGTCATCACCTCATCTCATTTTCCATTCGCATGTATAAACTGCTAAACGTATTTCATTCGTATGCATAAGTTGTTAGATAATCGATCTTCTCGTTAAAATTAGGATTATGGTAATGAGTATGGTCATATGTTTGAATTAAGTTTAATGAGGGTTCAACCAACTAAAATCTTATGAACTCACTAGAATATGCATTTTGACGGCACATGTTTTAAGAGTTGTCATAATGGCACGGTCATCCAAAATACGTAGAGCTGGCTGCACGATCATTTGATCGACTGAATGTGGCATGCTTTAAATCAATATGATGCAAATCATTTCCATTTTTTTCGTATGACTGTTACTACTATAGAATTTTATCACCATATTTTCCCCACATTGCTCATAGATCACTATTTTCATCACCTTGGCTTCACCATGCCAAACCGATTCGAACCAGAAAGTTACCAGGATCTATTCCAGATACCCGAATTTAGAGACTGTCATGGAATATTTTTTCGCATAGGATAGAATCCTTTTCTCCATTAGCTATAGGAACTTGATGAGGAAATCTCATTATTATTCGCAATGGGCTTTGATGGGAGAGAATCAAGGGTCGTCCATTTAGTTTTTCCAGTCACTGATAAGTCGATTTCCCGCGCCACCAAACTTCCGTGAGAGGGGGAACGTTCGCAGAAACATTGGTTTATCCCAAGAGCATCGCACAATTTCGCATTGAAACCTGAATGTCATCATGTATCAGGAAGAAAAGGATACCATCACAGTTGGATCAAACCGAAATATCTCAATCCATTTACAGTCATTATCCACCTAGTTACCTGCGAAGGTAAGTTTAGCATTTTTAAATCTTGTCATTTGCATCTATTGGCTAACTTTGTGGATCAAAAATACCTGAATTTCCCATTATTCTTTTTACGGAGCCTCGAAAAAATGTCGAATTTGATTTGGAAGAACACCCTCCATCCCAAAAGCAGCCTATACCACCATAGCATAATAAAAATTCTCATCCTCGATCAGCTCAAGGAGCGAAACTAGACATGGGATACTTTCATTTTCAAGGTCCTTAACCCTCACCTGAACATTCGCAAGTGCCCCCGATATTCTCATGTCCAAGAGTCTAGTCCATCTCCATCAACAGGGAAGGAAAACCATAATATAGTTCATCTAGATGATGATGTATCAGAGGCAAGCCCATCTACATGATCTCCCCCTGTTATTCCTGCTGAATTCATACCTCTATCATGACCACATACTAAGAAACAGAAGGTGTAATTTGCACAGACTAGTCATCAAACCCGTGTCCAGCCCTTGGTACAGTCAAGCATCCAGCCCGATATACAGAGAGACCATCCGGATAGTCTGGTTGAAACATATATGCCTGACCCAGATTTGTCTTTATACGTGTTGGATAACCTTTCAACCGATTTGTTGAATGTCATTTCTCATGAAGGTATTTCTACACCTATTCAAGATTTAAACCTTGATATTCAAGTTCCAGATTCCAATTTTGAAGTGCCGACCAAATAAGAGAACCCTCCATGGGATTGCAACCAGTCCCCAGAACCATGTCAACCACCGTAGCCAACAATAGATCAGCTAACCTCTGAGTTGACATAGTCGACAAAGCAGAATGAAGCATATGTCAAGTTAATCTCAGAGCTTCGATAAGAAAATAAAGCATTACGGTTATAGATTAAGACTATGGAGGACCCCCACAAGATTTCTAGTACATCACAGAGGGATAAACAAGCAAGGTGTGCCCTCTTGAAGGCACAGGTTAAGAATCTGAAGTATAAGCCACCTGCTTCATCAACAAGGTTGAAGGTAGCTACTAGCGTAGCTCTGCCTTCTTCCCTTCTTCCCAGTAATATCTCTTACTTTGTACCAGTGGTACCTGGCATCCTTTTGGTTTGGGGGTATGTTGAACCCCATTTTTTCACTATTTTTGAGCTAAAACCCTTATGTATTAACGCATATTTTGTTATATTTTGGTGTCTTTTGCATCATACAGATTACCATTCAGCTTCAGGTATGATCTTATTTTGGATTTATTTAAGATTGATTCATTCTTGATTATTTTACTATTTTAATGAGTAAATTCGATGTTAATTGATGTAATTGATAACAAATGCATTCGGTAATTGCAGAGCATAATTTTTTGGCAAGATTGACACACATTCAGCTAGATATGCACATACCATATCCAGCTCATCATTTAGCTCACCAAAACAACCGCACGTTGGAACTAATTGATTCTCCAACATTTAAGCATGGAGCGACCTATAAACCACTTGTTGTCCACTTGTCAAACTGTTAGTGTGAGCCTTGTTCTAGAAGGTTTCTAGCATACCTCTCTGATTGACATCATGACACTAGTTCACACTTGTACTAAATAACCCATAAATTTGTAAAAATTTAAAAAAGTTTAAAGTGACATAAAATTTCCAAAGTCGCATCTAAGTAATTGCTAATGGCTAGCGGAAAAATGAAATATTTTATAAAAGAACATGGGATTGCTTCCTCAAAAGAACTTGTAAACTAATGGATGTAATCTCAAACACCTGTGTTAGTACTATTAATGACTTAATAGCTTTATTTCTATCAGAGTTAGAAAAGGACTTGCATTTTACTTCTGCTAGATATACTGATGTTTAACTTTTGTCAAGTAGGTAAGAATTATTGTATGAGATCGGGGCTTACTTAGCGTTCTTCTAAATCAATTGGACTATTGGTTCCTTACAGGTTTAGCAGGTAAACGGTAAGATCTAGTAGGCATTATTTAAAATTACGTCGAGAACTACTTCCCTAGCATGATTAAGATGCTAGTTTTAGAAAAGGTTTAAATATGCTTCTTGTCTTCAAGGAGGTAATGTCAATTATTTTTCGTCGTTATAAATCCATATTTTTATTTATAACTAACACCATAGAGACTTTCTATCAAAAACATAAACAAGGTTTTAAATTGCAAGAGCAAGTACTTACCAAAGTTCCTTCAATCGTATGAAGATTATTCTCTAAAAATATAAAGAATATGGTTTGGTTTTCTTGTGTTTACAGTACTGGTTATTTATAAATTTCCCATAGAGAGAATAGAGCTCATGGTTTTGGGCTTAAGTTCACTTCAAACTATTTAGTGATCTCACAGCTATTCTCACTTCAATACTCAAAATATTTCCTTCTTTAAAAGCATGATCAAGTTACGTATGTTTTTCAATTATAATTTTAACAATGGGTTGTTAGAATTTTAACAGGAATTCACCCTCATTATTAGTCTTCAGTTTCTTGAACACTCCTTCATCAAAACAACATAAAGGCTATGTTTCATAAGTTCAAGGATTTTCTTTTTACTATGGTCATAAATTATAATATAATCCTCTCATAACTCTTTTATTATTTCTAATATTACACCATCTATTTGACTTGTTTGAAAGCATGAAAATATTCTAGGATGACAATAGTATCCAAGTTATAACCTAAGGTAGAATGCCTACAAAATAAACCTCTATGATGAAATCGAAATATGACAATCATATCTTGTATAGTTTTGAAATGATTGTTGGTTTTGAAATAATGCAAATGTCTGATTGCAACGCTGACTATAGGTTTCGACCCACGCTTGGAGAAGTATTTGGATGGACACATGGTTAGGTTACATCCACTTGAGGGTTGACTTAAAACCTTGAAACCCTACTCATTTACTTTGTGTAGAGAGATTTTCTCCTTTGTGTTGGTCGAGCTGAGAGCTTGCAACCATGAGAGGCCTGTAACCACCTTCAAACATTTGACATTGCACTTGCAACTCCTATGCTATGACTGTTGGGAGAAGTCGTTAATGGTTTTGGTCTTTCTGAGTGTTGAATAGTTACATCAAGAGTGTGTATTGGCTTTTCTTTGAGGCTCGAAGGCTATTCTTGCCTTTAACCTACAACAGAACACTCATAGCTTCTGCCTTCATCTGGTTGAGACAATTTCCTTGTGTTTCCTTCGCATAGGTGACTTCACGTCTTCTTCCTTTCGGCATGGTGCCAAATGTGAGTCTTTTTCGTTAGCTTCAACTCCAAGTTTCAACAGGTAAAGACTTACCGTAAATTCGAGTTTACATTTGTTTTCTTACGAGGGTTTTTAATTTTTTTATGCAAACAAAGTATTTATAATGATACAGTTTAATTCCTGCAGGTCTTTCCTCTCGGTTCCAATGTTGTAGGTGAAAGCGAGCTCACTCTTCATTTTTTACATGAGCATCCAACTGGTAAGCCCCGGTTCCAATGAGGGTTTCTTCCTGCATGACGTTGTGCTTGTTGGAAGTTGGTTCTTGCAGTTGAAAATATGGCATGGCCTTAGTTCTTTGTTAGCTTACATTTAAAATCTTGTTCGTTATTACAAAAGTTTTAGAAACCCTTAAAAGGGTACTTCGTGCAGGGTGAAGAAGGCTCTGGAAGCCGTGATGGAAAATGGTTTTTATTTGTTGTTTTCAGCCTTATGGCCTGAACAATGTAATTGATTTCATTTAAAAATGATAGAGCCCAACTCTGAACTCAATGAGGATGTCAACCTCTGTCTAGTTAAGTTTTAGTTTTTATAATAGATTTTAGTAGGTGAAGAAAGACTGTGAAACAGTCAGGATTCTAAATGGGAAGAGGATTTTTATCGTGTCAGTAAATTATGGATACTGTTTGATATACATACATACATACATACATACATACATACATACATACATACATACATACATACATACATATATATATATATATATATATATATATATATTTAAATTTTACGTAGTTTGGTTTTGTTAACAGGCCTGAGTGTCGACCTTTTAATTCTAAAGGCTGTAAGCCATTCCTTATTATTTGATTCTGTTTTTGCAAATTGTGTATGTAATATTTGATTATTAAATTCTATTTTCAACAAATTGTTTATGTAATATTTTTAATTATTATCCTGTATTATAAGCATTCCAGTGCAAAGTTTATGGGAAATTTTACTGTGTTTAAGAGTAATATTTTACTTTGTTTTTGGCTCAAAAGGGTTAATTAATAAGTAAACCATTCAGTTCGATAATCCCATTATTTATACTTAGTAATTCTTAGCTCTGTTTATTTAATATTTTCCATAATGATTTTTACAGCTTGTTTTTAAATCTCGGCTAAGAAGGATTAGGGTTTATTACTGCATACTTATGAATAGGATATATTTATCTTTCAAAACCTAAGTAGTGTATTTAAGTTACTGTAGAGACTTCTGTGTAAGATGAGAGACACATAGTGTCTGAAAATCAAATGTTATAAAAATGTTTTGAAAATTCTCTTTACCTGGTTCTTAAATGATAGCTTGTTTACTATACTTATGTTTATTTATTAAACTGTAAGTTCTATGTTTTATAAAAAATACTAATATTAGAATTAGTTCTATAAATAATATGATTACTAATGTTTTTACATACCTATCTTTTAGTTTTTATCTGAAGTAAATACATTTACTGCACACAATATTTATTACTTCTTTAGAGTAGAAATCATAAGCAAACTAAAGTAAAATTAGTTACAATTTCCATTCAAGTGAAAAGAATCATCATATTCACCTAAACACCCAGTTGTACTAGAGTACTGACTGAGCCAGGCGTGGAAAAATACAGTATGGAATTCTAATTCTATCTGTTTCTCATTTTACATATTTATTACTATTTCTAACATAATCTACAAATTACCAAGTCTAACATTACATAGTTACTCCTTTCTTCATAAACCCTAATTAAATACTAACATGCCTGTATTTAAAAACTAGTGAACATTTTACTCAGGACGGTAAATAAAAATAACATAAATACAAATAGAACCTGTGAATGATAAGACGACAACAGCTTAAGGAGGCTTTTCCTCCCAACCAATCTCTTGGAGAACACTCAGACATCGCTTCCTCAAGACCCCCGATCTTGTTCCTGGTCCTCTTGGTAGAGTACTGGGTGGAGAATATAACCTTAAGACCTTTTGTCACCTGACTGGTCCAATTACCTCAATAATTAAAATCTGCTCATAGCAGTAAGAACTTCAACCTAATAGCTGCAATAAGTTCAGTCTCAGTAGTTAACTCCTCAAACTCACTTCAGTAATCCCCTCCATTGACTTTATCTTGAGTAAATTGATTCACCCTGAATGATCACCTCCTAGAATGAACAGCCTCAGCTGTCTTCAATGGGAAATTTTATAAAGATGCCTAGGTCTTTTGGGTCGGTTTTCATTTAATGAACCACTTGCTCCAATTCCACTTTCTTGGGGGATCATGACCACAAATATAGGGAAGTTGCCACCTGCAACAGTTGGAAGTAGTTTGAGGATGCTTCCCCTTGTCAGAGTACTCTCCACCCAGTCTCCTCCACCAATTGACCAGTAAACACTCTTTTAACAGCTTCCCTAAGTTGTTGCCTCATCATGTATTTATTTATAAATAAAATATTCTAAATTACATTAATTGTTATTGACCCCACTAGGTCATCAATTACAAAATTAGCATAAAATATAACACAATGTTCCTCGAATAACATTAAATTGTTTTCAAAAATTGGGGCATGTGACAACACTAAAGAAGGGAATCTTGTACACCACCTCATGCCCGATGGAAACCAGCTCGCGATAAGGGAGGAAGCATGACTGTGTTATGGCATTGGAGCAATGAATTTTAATTATGGTTGAATCATCTCAAAGAGCAGTCGACCACTAAAGGGTCGACTTGCTCGCTTTCTCAAAACTCTATATAAGAACGCTTGTATGCAAAAAGGAGTAAGTAGTTTTTATCTCGGCAAGTTTTTATGTAATTCAGACTCTGTAATACTCGTTTATTATTTTTAATGGAAGTTGTGTTACACTATCTATGATCATGTTTCATTAACGTTTAGTAGGCTATGACTCTATTTTCTGGGAGGCCCCCCTACTAATCAGAGTTTTATATTTTCGTATAGTCTCTGTCATTTCCCTTTCTTGTAATTAGTATAGCTTTGTTCATAGATTGTTTATGTAATTTCATTCTTGCAATCGTTTATATTATTTCCTGTAGCTTAGATTTCATTTCAGTATTATGATGCTTATCTTGTTATCGTTTATATGATTTATTGTAGCTTGGATTTCATTTCAATATTATGATGTTTATACAGTCTTTCATGTTAAGTTAGCAATCGGTTGCATATAAACTAGATTGTAATTCCTTTTGATGCATTTACAGTATTAATGTTTGATTAATACTGTAGAATTTAATCATAATTAGTTTCAATTCTGCTAATTCTTATTATGTTCTGAATTTTTTTAATTTCCAACTTCTTTTCGATTTTCAATAGGTAATGATGTTTTAAAATTATGAATTCTATTTGAATTATCTTGTAGAGTAAATGTAGTTGCTAAATAGGTTTAAATTCTTGTATTTACATTCTAGTTATTACATGCATGAGTCCGCTAGCTCGAGTTCATCTAGATTAATCATTTTTTTCAAAGTTTTAAGTTGTTTTGTATACAGACTGTCATACAGATAGTCTGTTCGGTTTGTTATATGGACTCCCATTTCAACCTGTTGTTCAGTCTTTCATCTATTCCTTGGCATATTTTACATAGTTTAAGTTTGTTTTCTTCAGTTCCTTGAGTATGTTTTGATTAGAATAGTTAGACAGTGATTATATTTCCTTTTAAAAGTCTGTGATAAAATTATCTAGAGTAATTATTAAGTCTTTATTTCTAACTACCATATGATTATGTCTTGTAATATTATCTTGAATTGATTTCATTTCTTTATATGTGATTCAGGGTTAGTTATATTAATAATTTGGTAGATATGTTGATAGGTTATAAATAGAAGTTGTTTTTTTCAGTTAGATGGTTACTAAATATGAATTAAGATCATCTTCATTAGGTTTTATTTTTGTTTATAAGTTAGGTCCCCTCCTTTTCATTTATGTTTTGTCTTTTGTTAAGTGTCCATGACATAACGAACCATGTTTACCATTACTTGCAACTGGACATTTATTAGTTTACATATTTTCTTAGAGTTAAAGTTAGACTTATTTCCCTTTAGTTTCTATACGTCATTTGAAAACCATTTTGAGTCTCCTCCTACCCCTATCCTAGTCATTGTAAATGTTTATCCCCAAAACAAATTAGGAGAGTGGAATTAGTTTGAGTTGCCATGTATATCCTTATTTATATATCCTAGTTGATGTAATTTTGTAAACCCTCCTTTGTATAGTTAGCTTTCAAAGTTGTTTAAAGCAGTGGAATATATCTTAAGGGATATTTTATTATTATAAGTTTATCTTGTTTTTATTTTCATTCCTCTAGTATGTATAAAGTAGAGTAGTATAACTAGATACTACACTATTCCAGTCGTCTATCCTAGCTTAATATTCTTAACCATTGAATTCTTAGGAGTCTGACTCTGTTTCTTATTTTGAAAGATATTTTGGTCCGTGTTTGTTAAAATATTGCCATGAAATCTTAGGAAACCTTTTACCTTTGCATATATTTTGTAGCAACTCCAAGCTTACAAACCCCAGTTGATAATTAAATATTAGGTAAATGATTCAAGACAATATTTTTCCCAGCAGGTGTGCAAAAGGACATTGGAAGATGGAGGTTGAGACCCATAAGCAAAGGTGAAGGTCACTAAGGCATTAATAAAATCATAGGCTAAGGTAGCTTCAGGACTAGGATCCAGTATAAGTATATTTTTTTCCCGCAGAGATGTCTTTGTTAATTCAACTGCTTTCTTTTAATCCATTAACTCCTTTTCTAGTCAGGGTTTTATTGATAGATACGGTTAAGGTTTGGTCCTATATTCCCTCCACCAATTGATTAGTATGGATGTTTTTATACAAAAAATACTTCACCTACTTACTATAAACCCTTCTACTACATACCCTAACAATCAACCCCTCTTATGGATACATGATAGATATACAATGTGAATATATACAATCAGGGTTTTATTGATAGATACAGTCAGGGTTTGGTCCTATCTTCCCTCCACCGATTGATTAGGATGGATGTTTTTATACAAAACACAATTCACCTACTTCCTATAAAACCTGACAATCGACCCCGCTTATGGATAGTGGATAGATATACAATGTGTATAGATATACAATCTTGTCTTGTATTGTAAGGGCTTTCATGCCTCGTACTATCTAGCCTAATATTGGTTCAGTTAGGTATGGGCTAGTATGGTGTGATTCAGGGAGTAGCATAAATCATGACCAAGAGCTTATCAAGTGAGGTATGGAATTCTACCAGGATTTATAGTAAATCATGGGATTCATATTTCAGAAAAAAAGCATCAACTCATAGTGTTTTACACAACACATAAGCTACAAAATAGTCTGCACATTGTTGTTACAACTAATTAAGGGGAATAATTGATGTCTTGTTTCTCTATGACATAGCTATCAGTTGGGAAGTATTTAATTGTTACAAATGGATTGATGAACCTTCTGAATAAAGAGAATGTTTTTTATTCCTAGGTTAGGTAAAAATGAAGTTCAAATATTAATTTAAAACTAGTAGAAGGATCCACACTAGCCATTCTTGTAGGTGTAAGTTGTTGAAAAAGTAGGAATACCAGTGCATAAGAAAAGTGCTATGTTTGGCCTTGTCTCTTTGAATTTTTTATAAGGTTTTTCGTTAAGTGGAATTTTCAAGGGGTTTTGAACTTTAATGGCTTCCCACATCCCTTATTTGAAATGAAAGGTAGTATTGATCCTTGGTAGAACTTTGTAATGTAGCCATGAATCCTTGCTATAGGTCTGATGATATGACTGAGGTTAACTACTAGAAACTACCTCAAAGTATTTCTTAGGTCGTTCCCTTCAATGTTGTTATGAATTTACTATTTAGGGTTATTTGGATTTCACCAATAATGGGATTGTTGCTTATATTTCATTCTTGTTGTAGGATACCATAGGAGGGTCATTCTTTAAAGAATTACCTTATAGGGCCTCTCCCCATGCCACAAAAGTGACCAAAACAAATCCTAAACAATTCTATACTCTCATCACTTGCTTCAGTGCACTTATAACTTCCCTATTTAGTGATTTTGTACCCTACTCCCTAAACCATCACCAAGGCACATTAGGGAAATGCCTCATGGTCATAGGTAGACTACACGTTAGGGCTCTTGTAACTGTTGTTATAATTTGGAAATCCAATTCCCCAAATCCTTAGCTCAACATTTGATATTGTTATGGCATTAATTATCAAAACAATATTGTTGAAACAAAGAATCAATGCTTCCACCCAGAATAGTCATAGTCATAAAGAAATGAATTTTCCACCTATTACATGCTGCCATTGAATGCTACAACTATTCCATTGAAGGCTATAAGTATGGAATGAATGTCCCTTTAGGACTGCACATAAAGAATAGACCTGAACATCCCAATAATTCCTTGAACCTTCACATAGATACCTTAACTTCATGGCATAAGCAAGGATGGCATTAAATTACTCATAGTACCTATAATTCCAGAAGGGATGACCTTGAAATATTCTCCCATCATACCTATTCCTTGCAGACCCCAGATTATAACCTATGTCTTTGAAACATACTTTTCATCCTTCCTTTTAACCCACCCTATGAATCACACCTATGACTCAGGAACCTCCTGAAACTCTTCCTATAGACACTGTGTCCTCATACCTACTCCTTGGGACTAGCCTTGGGAAATGACACTTTTGTGGGACTATCCTAACTTATGCATCAAACCTAAACCTCATACTTACAGAATTTAATCATCCCTATTACGAACCCTATTGTCTGTGTGGTAGAGCATAAGTGAACACAGATCACTGTAGGTTATTTTAACCATACTGTAAGTAACTATATGAATCTAATATAATCTAAAGTATATCTAAGCTAATAACAAGATTGTACTTAAGGGATGGGGTTCTTGCATGTAAATAATTGGTACAAGAGGATGAGGTTCCTAGCATGCCATCCATCCATACTAATGTTCTTCTACGTCTCTTCCAATTCTAATGACTATTCTCCAACCACTCACTGACTCAATTCTCCTAGGTTTCAACCAAAATATCTCAAAATGTAGGATATCAGATTATCAATATAGTCCAACTAGTCCAACTAGTCCAAATCTTGTAGGCAATATAAAATATAATGATTAGTCCAAGATACCAAGTTAAAAGAGGTATCCTTAAAGTTTGAGAATGAAACATGACTTCATAGCAAGTTATATCTATATGAAAATATTCCAATATCCATGCAATATATACAATACAAACATTTTAAAGTTTTAAACAATGATTTCACTTAAATATGTGAAATGCCTCTTTGATAGCTTGACAAAGATTAAAGTCCCTAGTCTTGTCGATCCTATGGGTGAAATGCGTTGGTTATCCACCTTTATGGTACACGTTGGTCTTATGGGTATGAGGGTTTCCTTATATTCTTATTGTCACCCCATTGCAGGCATTATTCATGCCTCTTGCGGGAATTATTGAATCCCCTTGCAGGAGTTATTGTAAACGATGTGTGGGAATATTGTAAACACTTTAATATTTCAAGATGATATCATGCTTATTATATTGTGATAGGGGGGGTATTCAGAACACGCCTACAGCTTCCGGTCAGGTAAATGTGATTGTCATATTAAAACTATTTTTTTTCTTCATTAATCACGATTATTAGACATGGTTCAATTTTTACTTTTCAATATGAAATTGTCTTGCTTCTTGTATTATGGTAGGATTACTGTGGGGAATCCCCAATGGTGTCCCATCAGGTAATGTTAGCCTAATAGTACCTAAATATGATTAAAGTATTTTTTTATTAAATGCATTTATTTTTTTCACATGAATTTGTGTAATGATAAAAATAAATTAACTACTTTTATTTATTGATGTTTGTAGAGCACACCACATCATGATGATGAGGTGGTCACTGAGAAAGATATATTTTATTCAATTGGCCCAATGGGAACTTTGAAGAAGGATTTGAAAAATTTGAATCAAGAACTTCTTACACTAATACATAATAGCAAATTTGCGATGGAAGTTTCATTGCTATTTCCACGTTTCGTTGTCTCAATTGCTACAATAGCGGTCGTGATGTTTCATGGCACATATTTCATGGATATAATGATGAACTTTATAAGTCGTCAATATAGAGACGAAAATTGGTCGCCATGTGTCTTCTATATGGTGGCCTTGAAATTGATTTTTTTAATTCATTTTCTACGTTTCGTCGCTCTATTGACAAAGTTGTCATCCCTATAACGATGAAAATATGGCCAAAAAGTGCTAGGAAAATTTTTGTTTCCATGCAAAACTGTGGAACACTTTCAACAAACGTTTATCTCTCTATTGATGAATTCTGGAATTTGAACAGAAATTTATTCCATGCAAAACTGTGAAAACCAATCTCTATCGATGAAATCTACAATTTGAATGGTAATTTTTCCATGAAAATGTGTCACTATAGCAACGGTATTCATGGAAAGCCACCCGGGGTTTCAATGGTTTTGCACTACCCACGAAGAAAGTTCATCCATATTGTGACGAAACCTGGAGGTTTCAAAAAAAAAGTAAAAAACTGTGGAAAGGCACCTTCCTTTCCATGGTTTTGGATCTTCAATAAGTGCTTGTGAAAAAATACATACTGTATTTTAAAGACAAAGAAATGGATAAAATATAACATAGGAAAGGTGATTTACAGAAAAGAAATATATCGAGAAAGTAACATATGGGAAAAAACATATTGAAGTAAAAGGGAAAAAAATAAATGGGAAATTCAGGAGGGAGGTCAAAAAGTGTTAACTGACTCTTAAAAATATGGCATAATGATTTAAAAAGTGCCCAAAAGTACCCAAAGTGGCCCTAATCACCCTAATTATTTCCTCAAAAAGATTTCTCATTAGGATGCACAAATTCATAAAAATTGGCTAAAATACATTGTAAGCACCACATGTATCATATAAACATTAATTAAATGATATTATAGGCACCACTAAGAGTTGATTTCTATGATAAGGTAGGGGGATACCTATATAAAAAACACCATCGATAAAAGACGTAGGCACCACTGGGCTCGGCTCAACTTATTGTGATAAAAAATTAGGTTAAGCCCATTGGGGATTAAATATCCCACAAGGGCTTGGAAGAATGCCCACAGATCTTGCAAGAATCCCACATAGGCCTATAGATACCTGCAGAAGCTTAAATAATCCCACAAGTTAGAAGTAAAGTAAGCCCATGTTCTAAAGATGAAGGGAGCCTGAGATTTGAAGACTGAGGAATCTTGCAGGTGTAAATGAAGCCAGAGAAGGTCAAGCTCACAATTCCTGGAAGATATGAAAATGAAAAACTGATCCTTCTTATGCAACCACCTCAAGCATGGACAAAATTGATCAAAGTTAGTACCAAATATGCCCGAAGGAAAAAAAAAAGTCCCTTGAGCACATGATAGGAAGGAGACATGTTAATCAACAAAAAATTGACAAGTTATTTCTATTCTTTTATTATGCATGATCTCATATAATAAAAAATTCATCATAGATCACCTTTTGGCATTGATCAGAAGCAGGTTGGACAGTTGAGCATGCAATTTGTAGTTTAGAAACCATATCATAATTTCCTTGGAGACGCTCCTCATGAAATATCATCACTTTCTCTACTACATGTGAAGAGTTACTAGTGATAATTCATCATACTACATAAAACATAAGGTGCATTGAATTCGTCTTTATTGAAAAAAAATAAATAATAAAAAAATAACTCAACCCCTAGGAAAAAAGAGTAGTTGTTCACCTGGAAAATATGTGTAGGATCTTTGTAGTGCCAACTGGTGGTAAGTTGTTTTGATTTTTCTCATTATTGGAAGAGGTGAATATGAAAAGTTGATCCTTCTTATGCAACCACCTCAAGCATGGCCAAAATTGGTCAAGTTAGTATCAAATATGCCCATAAGATAAAAATAGTCCCCTAAGCACATGATGGGAAAGAGACATGTTAGTCAACAAAAAATTGACAACTTATTTCTATTCTATTACTAGGAATGATCTCGTGTAGCAAAAAATTCATCATAAATTACCTTTTGGAACTAAGAAGTAGGTTGCACAGTTGAGCATGCAATTTGTAGTTTAGAAACCATATCATAATTTCCTTGGAGACACTCCTCATGTAATAACATCACTTTTTCTGCTACCTTTGAATATCTAGACATGTGAATTTATGGTCCACATATGTGCCATCAACTGAGAGTTTATCATCACAGTAATCAGAATGTGTAAAATAGTGCAACCAATAACCAGTGTTAATCATTTAAAGAGCCATTTAGCATATGATTTCTAGATCTCTGTATGTGATAGCATAGATATAAAGTAATAACTTAATGAAAATTTAGTGCCAAGCTAATGATATTGTTATTATCATTCACTCGATCCTGTATGTAAGCTCTGAAATATAAAATTATCAAGTCCCTTACCATCACCAAACTCTCAATAGAAATAATTAGTACTAAGAAAATACACAACAATACTTAGTAAAATAATGTCAGAATTATATCACTGTGCATTCAGAGATGTAAGGTTCCAAATATCAGTAAAAAATAAGACTTACATTTACCCAGAAAACTAATGCAAATAGGGAAGAAAACTAATCAAATCAATAAGATATATTTTACAAAATACACCACCATCTAAATAGTTTGAAATACTAACTTGTTTTCTGTTTTGAGTGTGCAAAGAAGGAAGCTAGGGCAAACGAGGTCTCAATAAATATTGCAGACCTGTGTTTGATAAAGGAGAGGGATCAGAATGTGGGAGCAGCAGGTCTGCATTTTTAGGGTTTTACACATAATTTTTTTTTTAGGGATTTCTTTTTTGATAAAATAAAAGTTACAAAAACACATAAAAATTAAGTCTAAAACCTAAGAGAAACAAAAATAACCTAAGAATAATATTTACAAGTATACAACTCAGAAAATTTAGTTTTGAAATATAGATGATCAATTAGGCTTTGAAAAATTAAAATTTCTTAACCTAGGGTTTCATCATGCCGAATTATAGGAAGAAGGGACAAAAAAAGCCTAATTTCTTCTACGTGAATTTTCTTCTATTTTTCTACGTTACTAAGAAGCATTTTTTTTTATGTAGACGGTTGTCTCCTAGTTTGGATGATAGTCTAAAAGTAGTTATTTACTATTGGATGTATCTATTTTATCTTAATAGAATGAAACAGAATATAAGGATAAAGACAAACACATTAAGGATAAAGAACACGTCAAAACCCTTATCTTATCATTGTCCTTTCGCCAGATCCATTCGTCGATACAACTTGATAAGAGTTGTCCACGAGATGCATTTCCATCACCAAGACCTATATAAATCATCAAAGGAATAATTTTTATATGATTAAATAATATATAAGCAAATAAACACTCATTTCAATCCTACTACAAAGTCCTGTAGAAATCAATGAACTGTGAAATGTTAAATTTATTAACAATTTTTTAAGAAATAGACATGCATTTAAAACTTTACAACCATATTTAATACATAGTAATAAAATATTATTAATACCTTATTGATCTCCTCTCTATTTCGAGAAAAAAATGATATTCTCTACTGAATAAGGTCAACCATGTGAAGGTGGAAGCTCATATGGCCCCTCGCCCCCCTCACATTGCTCTCAATTCTCGA
This sequence comes from Pseudotsuga menziesii, assembly GCA_001517045.1. Classification (NCBI taxonomy): domain Eukaryota; kingdom Viridiplantae; phylum Streptophyta; class Pinopsida; order Pinales; family Pinaceae; genus Pseudotsuga; species Pseudotsuga menziesii. Next base: position 47,688 of record LPNX011222251.1, read on the forward strand.
TTCCCAATAAATGATGTTCTTTACATAGAAAACATATAAACATTCATGCATAACTAGGCCATTCATCAAAACATATAAACATAAAAACATTGAAGCATAATGAGGTAATTCATATACACAATGTTTTAGACTAAAAAAATCAATATACATCCAAATACAAGTCATGAATTTATACATTTACTTTTTCTTTGATTTCTGTTTTTTTGCATTGTAATAACTAATGATAATTCATGTATTATCATCATCATTTGTTGGAATATCTACAAATCCATCTCCTGCTAGTGTTTGTGTTTCCATGCCCTCATGTATCATACTTCGTGTACATCATTCAGTAGGGCGTGAAGGAATTTTTGAAGGGGCATGAACTGCAACAACGAAAATGGGCATATCGATATGTTGAAATATTATTGAAATTAATAGTTCATCATTTTGATTAAAATTACAATATTTCTCTTTACCTGTCTATGTAGTTGTGACAACTGGTGTGTTAATTGTTTCTCTACTTACTAATTTCTTTTGCGGTTCACCCTCCTGAGTTTCACCATCTTCCACTGAAAGAAGAAAATTTATAAATATACGTCAGGAAATAAATATCTATAATCACAGTAGATATTTCTATTTCCAAAGCACACATACCAGAATGGCGACTCTGCTCCCTACCATCATGGGACATGCACAGCCCAACATCAGCTGGTACCTGTCGACTATCACTGGATTCACTATTGCAGTTGCACTGTTGCTTAAAAGAAAACATAAATATTTAGTTATGGGTGATATAATCAAAATTGAATAGACTTTAATAGTATACTGCAATGATGTCCTTATTCATTTTATTTACCTGCATCTGCGTCATTGGGGATATCGGAGTCTTCCCCAAGATTTTTCGATATTCAATGACACTTTTAAAACCATACTTGAAACCAAGCTTTAGGTCTTCCTCGATGGCAACATCTTTGAACATATTTCCCTGCAATGCATAACACATATAAAATTTCCAATATCAAAAAAAGATATTTGTTCGCTACTTTCAAATAAATATTCCCCACAGTTAATCATTTAATTCTTACGATTCAGGATCTTAGTTTTCTATAGCCACCTTGGCCCAGTGTATGTTGCTCGTGCTTTTCCACTCTATCCTTGGTTTCTTTGGAGGTGTCTGGTAGCGTATATAGGAAAATTTTGAAAAATGTTAGATATTGGAATTCTTGCTTAAAACACAAAAGAAAAAAATAAATAAACATATTTCACTAAAAAAATTATATGTGTTGTACCTTGCTTTTCCATGCCATGGTTGTTTTCCTTGTATTTTTAGTAAGTTCTCCTTTGCATCCTCTATGAGTGCCTTCCACTATTTCTCCGGAACCATGGGAGGGCACTCATGATTTAGGTCAAGTTGCAATTTATCCCCATATTGGGCCCTGGTATATCTTAAATTCTCACAGGCTAACTTTGCAACCACTTTCTTGTTGAATGTATTGCCGGACAAGTTTACCATGTGGTCTATCAATACATCTCTCTTTGTGCTATCTTGGCTATTCTACCTTGTGCAAATGGTGGGACCAAATAGCTCGAATGATTTGTCATTCAAATTCCTGTAGAAAACATTGTTTCCTATAGAAACATGTAATCCATTAATTTATAATAATTTTAGCATATGTCCATTTCAATTTCATGATTAAAATGAATAAATTAATTAATAAATACCTGCAATATTTTGAATCTTGATTGGAACGCAAGCGTCATCCACCAGAAAGGTGAGATCTAGTGATCCAATGCTTTTAACTCGTGTTTCTCTAGGAAATGTTTCCTGGTCATCTACAATAGGTTCATCTCCAAAGTCATGTGGAGTACTAGGCTCCATCTCATCATGCTCCGGCATGTCATGTTGATAACAATTGGTGCCCTCATCAATGGATTCGATGCCAATCGCAGGAGTGTCAAAAAGCCTCATTGGTACATTTCTTTGTTGGTGTTGTTGCTGCATTGGAGCATCACTGCTACCTATACCTGTCTCAATAGTTTCTCTAGTCATGGGTTGTAAAAACTCCTACAAATGAAAAACTTTACTTTGTCAGATCACTTGGGAAAATAGAAAACATAATATCAGATATGAAATCATGTCATAGCTTAAAAAAATATGTGAAGATGCCACTTACCCCATAAGATTTTATTTTTTCTTTCAGCTCTTTAATCCTTTCCCTGATCTTCTATGTCATGGGCCTTATGCGAGCCAAGGAAATAATTTCTATGTTTTCCTTTTTCAGGGCCTTCTTTCTAGTATCCATAGGGTCTATGGAATAGTAAATTTCATCCTCAAGCTCCTCATCACCCAGATCAAGTGCACTAGACTAAATTCATCAAACAATAAAATTAAGAAAAATAATTTTAACATCATTCAAACATTCTTATTGTAATTAAATTTTACTTACTATTAATAACTAACACTTACCTGATGCAGTGTTGTGGCCGGTGACTTCCCACGGTCACCCCATATTGATATACTTCTAGTGGGTGATTTTCCACGGTCACCCTGGACCGTGGAAGCAACAGGTGCCTTTCCATGGTCCCCACCCTGACCTAATAAATCAATCAATAATTCACCATAAGCACAGAAAAATGAGAATGCCAACAGTGGAAATCTAATTTTAACAGAAAAAAAATGAAACATCTAGTTATTATATTTAACACTTACCTAAAGGGGCACAGAGTGTGACCTTCCACAGTCACCCTAGACCATGGAAGCAGTAGGTACCTTTCAACTGGCGCCACCCTAACACAATAAATCAATAAATAAACATTATGAAAATAATTGTAACATAATAAAAAATGACATATTGCAATAATATTTATTTTTACCTCAGAAGTAGAGGACATGCGTTATGTTCCATGACGAACATGGGTAGACCCCTGCCATAGTGTAATAATCATGTTATCACATGGAAATATTTTGGGGTTGGAGTTTCTAGTTATTGTAGTCATATTTAATTACTATATTTAGTTGATTCAATAATTGTAACATCAACAAAAATTATATATTACAATAATATTTACTTTTACTCTGATGGAGAAGATACATGCTTTTCTCCATGGCGATGAGAAGACCCCTGCCACAGTGTAATAAGCATGTTATCATATGGAAATATTCACAATAAGAATAAAAAAAGTGAATGGTAACAGTGGAAATTCAATGTTAACAGAAAAAAGTCAACATTTAGTTATTATATTTAACATTTACCTGATGGGGCATAGAGTGTGACCTTCCATGGTCACCCTAGACCATGGAAGTAGAGGACACGCGTTTTGTTCCATGATGACCATGGGAAGACCCCTACCACAATGTAATAAGCATGTTGTCACATGGAAATCTTCTGGGGTTGGAGTTTCTAGTTATTGTAGTCATATTTAGTTACTATATTTAATTGAGTCAATAATTGTAACATAAACAAAAATGAGATACTGCAATAATATTTACTTTTACCTCCGAAGGAGGAGATACATGTTCTGTTCCATGGGGCTGAGTAGAACCCCACCACAATGTAATAAGCAAATTAACATATGGAAATATTCACAATAAGCATGACAAAAGAGAATGGTAACAATAAAAAATGAATGTTAATTGAAAAAATCGAAACATTTTTTTATTGATGTCATATTTATTTACTATATTTAAGATTTACCTCATGAGGCATAGATTGTGACCTTCCACGGTTACCCTGGACTGTGGAAGCAAAATGTGGCTTTCCACTACTGTAACCCTAACAAAATAAATCAATCAATAAAAGTTGAGTCAATAATTTTAACATAAAAAAATGAGAAAAGAATAATAGTGTAATAAGCATGTTATCACATGGAAATATTCATAATATGCACAAAAAAAGCGAATGTCAATGGTGGAAATTGAATGTTAACAAAAAAAATTGAAATATTTAGTTATTGTAGTCATGTTTAGTTACTATATTTAGCATTTACCCGATGAGGAATTGTGTGTGACCTTCCACGATTACCCTGGACCGTTGAAGCCACATCTATTCGATTTAAGTTGTAATCGATCAACAACTCTTCACCTGGAAGTATTGATTTTGTTGCACATACAAATATATGATGTTCTTCGCGTCCCTCAAATTCACAATTCGATCTCTTATTTGTTGTCACTGGCCGTGTACTATTTATAAATCCAACAATGTTTCTGGAAGCTTTTGGTCTCCCATCAATATACATAGTCTCCCCTTTGTTTTTATTGTGTTCTACTAGTTGTATATAATTTGTGGGAACTTTGTATCTCCTCATACTTCGAGTATATTGGACCAAGATCAACCTATAATTGTATCTGTATAATGGTTCGACATACTCCATCAATTCATTTACAGTGCCATAGACGACCTTTATTCCATCCATGGAAATAGCCCCAATCCATGTAAGGATGATGGAGCAATGCGATACATTCTCCCATTGATGAATAAATATGTGTCCACTTGAGGTATCTTATTAGGTACCCATCGTTGCACTAGATGTCTATACCTCAAGGGAAACTCAATGTCACCTATGCTCTCAACATCATAATTACATGACCCTTCGTTGGCAATAAAATATTTTATGCATCTACGAAATATTTTCCTTACCTTTTCAGATCTAGTTGATATAGAACCGATAGATCTAGTATAACAAGTATCACTTTCAACCTCTCCGAGTATATATTCACCATCACTCAAGGAAAATAGATTTGATAAATACCTATTTGGTGGTACCTACACTTTATAAAACAAGACTATAAGCTACTAAGAGGATATAATTTAGCGTACAAATATATTTACTTGTAATGTTTTAATATCAAAAGTTTTTTCTTCCCAAAAACTTTACCAAAAGCTATTTTTCTCTCAAAGGTGTAATTTATTTTAGAGATATTTATATTTGAATTATTTTTAAGTATAAGACAAGATTTGATTTGGTTTGGAATTTGTTCACAACATGGATATAGAAGTGTGTTTCTTGGTCCACTTGACTAGTTAATGCATGCTCATTGGACCCCATAATAAGGCTATGTTATTCAAATCCTTATCACTTAAATGGGATATTTGCACTAATGACGACCTAGAAATATCTAAGGATTTAGAAATGGATAAGTTACATATTCAGGTTGAGATTATGATGGGTAACCTGTCATCTCCATCCTCTTGGGAATCATTGTTGGCAATATGGTAGATGAATGTGTTGGCATTGATGTCAATATATGAATGGAGAATTGGTGACATTTGGTGAACTGATGATTGTGGACAGACATATCCTATAGATTTTCATTAATGACAAAAGAACTGTTGATGGGAATAGGCATGTATGATAAAGTTGGAAAAAGACTAAGTGGTGAAAAATTGTCCTAAAGCAGTAGTCTTATGAAAATGCCCACCATATTTCATAAGAAGGAGAAAATTACTGCCATGGCCTGTCATCCCATAGTTGGTTGAAGTATCTATCCGACCATGGCACCAGTTCTCAAAACAACTCTTTGAGGAAGAAGATATAGGCCTCCCAAAAGAAGTTATTTTTGGTCAAATTAGACAAGTTTCCCTAGGAGAATGCCCACCATAATTTGTGGGTTGAAATAAATTCCCACACCATATGGGCATCCTGTAGGTGGTTTTGTTTTCTACCTGACCATGTTCTTACTTTGACCTGAAAGTACCTAAGGCAAAAATTATGGATCTTCCAAAATAGGGCCTTAAGCAACTTTTACATCATACTTCAGTAAAATGCCCGCCGAAGAGAGAGAAATTAGTTCCAGAGGATGAAACTGGTCTTAATAGATTCATCTGGTTGTCCTCCATCCATTGGATGTCTTACAATCCAAGTTTGATGAAAATTTGAAATCACCTTTGAGACCTAGGGTTTAAAGAAATTAACTTAGTGTCAAATCACAAGGTTCAAGAGGCATTTGGAAATGCCCGCCAAAGCCTGTCTGGGTGATGATAAATTCATCAGAAAGTAAAGGCATGTTATTTAATGAACTGGCTATCCATCCATGTTCTTAGTTTTTCTTATGGTGACCACATGAGAAAAATATCAGCCTGCCAAAAGGGGTAAAAACATTAGCTTGCATATCCAAAAATATGAAAAATTGACTGAGTGTTGAAAATAGGAGGTTGAGAGCCTACTTGGAAATGCACGCCAAAGTTAGCTCTTTAACTAGTAAATTCATCATATGTTATGGGTCCATTATTTGATGATCTGGGCATCCACTCATGATCTTAGTTTCCCTCTGGGTGTTCACACGTGTGAGATATGAGTCTGCCAAAATGCCTCCTAGCACAGTAATGATTAGGGTCTGACAAAATTGACTAAGTGTTGAATTGAGCAGTTTGAAAGACCATTTTAAAGTGACTGCTAGAGACTGTGTGTTTGCTAGTAAGGTTTTAAGGTGACATGGTCTTGTTCCTAGTTGAGGTGGATACCTAGCCATACCCTCTGTTTGTTTAAAGATGATTAAGATGTGAAAAATATAAGTCTACCAAAAGATAGAAAAGTATGCCTGTAAAGTCTTAGTTAAATAAAAGAGTAAGCTACAGGAAATTAATAAACAGAAATTTATAAAGGGAATTCTACATATGTTGAGAAGGATTTCAGGATAGTATTATGGAATATATTATGTGATCAAAATTACACAACATATATTTAAGGAAGAAATTCTCATAGAGGGTTTAATGAAGAAACACGCAGGCTATAGATGAAGGGAGCCTGTGATTTAAAAATAAAGGAATCCCATAGAGATCCCAAGCCCACAGATTTGAAGCTGGTTTATGAATTAATTGATTAATTAAACAATCCATTAATTAAAACAAAGATTAACAGAATTATAATTAATTTCAGATAATCGAAAAGGTGCAAACGCTGAAAGAACATGATGCTTTGGAAAAAGCATGTTTGTTCAGAATGAAGAGGTACAAATTGAAGAGGAAAGAATGCAATATTTAATGAAGATTCTAAGTTGAGAAAGGTAGTCTCTCGGTGGATCATTATTAATATCTTGGTGGATATTCTACCATTGATATGGACCTTGTGTTCATACAAACAGATTGGTGTCTGTAATCATGTTGGAGCCTGAATGAGGATTGGATTCCTCTCTGCATGCTGGGTCATGTATGCAAACTATGTTTTGCAGGAAAGTTGGATATTTTTCAGGAAAGATGGGTCTTTCTATCTAGCTGTGTCTAGATTAATTTATGTAAACAAAATTCTATTTTAAATATTGATGTTCATATGTGTTTATATTATTTATATATATATATATATAATTGAAAATGTCATGATTGTTTTTATAATACATACGACTGATTAATTTAGTGTTTTGGCAAGATATTTTTAAAGTTTTAAATAGACACTGATTCACCCCCCCCCCCCCCCCCCCCCCCCCCCCTCTCAGTGTCTGAGACCTGTTTCAATAATCATCACCTATCTCAATAAAAATTTCTCAAACAACTTGAATCGTCCACAATGTTAAGGATCAAATGTGTCGGAAGAATATTGTGAGAAACAATAATAACAGTGTGGGAGGAAACAATAATAAGAGTGTGGGAGGAAAAACCTACTGAAACTCAGAGTGCATGCTGGATTTGACAGTGATCAGAATGGCTCATGCCAACACACATTCTGTATACTGGTCAAATACCAAGACCCAGATGTCCCCCAAAGAATGCATAAGAAAACCCTTACTATATCCACCGATAATAGAAGCGATGGTAGCACAAAAAAACAATTATAATTTCAGTATGACTGTACCAAATCTGTATTGGTTCAGAAATTTGATGTATTTTTTCAAAATTCCTACGCTGCTAAGGTTAATGGGCTTACAGAATTCATTGGGCCCTTTCTTATCCTCTGGATTGCGGCTGGATTTCCTCCACAGGGAATGTCGGTATCCTTTGGACTATGGCTGGATTGTTTTGTTATCCTCTGGACTGTGGCCAAATTACCTCCACTAGGAATGCCTGTATCCTCTAGATTGCGGCCAGATTGCCTCCACTAGGAATGTCAGTATCCTCTAGACTGGTATCCCCTGCTCCTCAATTTACCACTACTCTTCTCATCAAAATACCATTGCTCTGGATGTTGCTAATGAACTAGTGCATGGGAGTGAACTTGTTCATTGTTGTTTTGCTAATGAACTAGTGCACGGTTTTTTTTTGAATTCTACGCTTTTTTTGTTTTTTTATTTGCATATTTTATATTTTGTGTTTTGTTTTTTATTTTTTATTTTTTTTGCATATTTATCTTTTATTTAGTTTATTTTGGGTTTTTTTATTTACATATTTTATATTTTGTTGCATTTTAAAATAATTATAGTTAAACAACTCTATGTTTTTAATTTATTGTAGTTTAATTTAATTTAATTTAATTTAACTAGGATTTTGTCATAATTTGTATTGGTTGTATTGCTTATAGTGATATCCTATACATAAGTCCCTTCAAGGACGAACACGATGATGATGACAACGACGATGATGATGATCATCATCATCATGATCATGATGATCATGATGACGATGAAGACAGTGAAGATGATGGTGATGATGACAAAAACGATGATGATCATCATCATCATCATCCTCATCATCTTCGTCGTCTTCATCAATATCATCATCATCTTCATAATCATCATCATCACTGTCATCATCATTTTCATCATGATCTCTTTCATCATCATCATCTTCCTCATCATCATCATCATAATCATCATCTTCATCATCAACGTCTTCGTTATCACCATCATCATATCCATCAACATCATCATCAACATCTTCATCTTCATCATCATATTCATCATCAACATCATCATCATCCAATTCATCAACATCTCCATTATCATGATCATCATCTTCATCACCATCATCACCATCATTTTCATTATCATCGGCATCATATTCATCATCATCATCATATTTTTCATCATCATCATCATCTTCATCATCGTAATTTTAGGGGGAGCTCATTGAATGAAGATGTCTACATGATAGGGGGATCATCCAGTTGAGTGAAAAATTAAGGATTGGTCCTAACACCCATTCCAAGGACTAATCTGACAATTCAATATGATCCGAGGAAGTAGTCAAAAAAAAAATACAACCTTTTGGGGCCTGTGAAGCCACCTATTCTTATATTTGTGCACATGAAGAATCAAGACTTATGGACCTAGTCCGGTGTCTTAAAGGAGGAAGATCCAAACTGATCAGTTTGGTAGTTCCATAAAGTGCATTCTTTGTAGGAGTGAATAATCACTCATAACCATTATATTATAATGTTGGAGAATCTCAGAACAATTTAGTGAAGACCAAGGTAAAGATATTGTCATCAGATATTCATCATCATCATCATATTCATCAGCATATTCATCATCATCACCATCACCACCACCACCATCATCATCATCATCATCATCCTCATCCTAATTATCATCATGATAATCATGATAATCATGATCATCATCTTCATGATCCTCATCCTAGTCATCATCCTCATCCTCATCCTCATCATCCTCATCCTCATCCTCATCCTCATCATCCTCATCATCATTGTCCTCATCCTCGCCCTCATCATCATCATCATTGTTTTTTTCATTGTCATCACCACCACCATCATTGATCATCATCCTCATCTTCATCATCTTCATCATCATCATCATCATCATCATCTCCCTCTTCCTAATCAACATCTTCATCATCGTCATCATCATCATTTTCATCATCGCCCTCATCATCATCTTCATCACCACCACCATCATCATCATCATCAACAACATATTCATCATCATCATCATCATCATCCTCGTCATGCTCATGCTCATCCTCATCCTCATCCTCATCCTCATCATCATGATCGTCATCATCATCATCATCATCATCTTATTCTTCATCATCATCATCATCATCATCATCATCATCATCATTAACAACATCTTGTTCTTCATCATCGTCATCATCATCACACCTATAAATCAATAAATAGATTTTTGGTATAAGATAGAACAATAAGGAAATCATTGTGTTAATTTTAGAATGTGAAATTCCCAATCATATGCATGGCACGTATATGCTCAACTATAAGAGAAGTCGATCAAGATCTTATTGATGTCCAAGTACAATACAATTACAAGGTTCTCATCAACATTCATTTAGTCTCTATCCAATCATGGGTAGAATAAAATTCTTAGTTATTCAGAGTCACACTATTTGGAAACCCCAAATACACGGTTTATATATAAATTATTTTATAAGCTTGGCACATAGAACATGTGTGGATACTTAAAACACACAAAATATTCATAAATTAGGGGAAAAAGGGGATTTCATATTGAGTGCTTATCCTAGATCAACAACCCTCTACATCAAATATCAAATATCATTGAATGTTGACTTATGTTCATCTATGTCTCCTTCCCAACCCACACCATATTGAACAAGCAAATATCATGCATCCTTCTTACTCCCCACTAAATGTGATGCCAAGTTTTGTTGTATTTCTAATATACTTGAAAATATACTTAAACCCACTACATAATGGATAATAATAATAATTTTCACAACATGGGCTATATTAGCACTCATAGTAACCATTGGATGCATTAGGGTTCCAAAGGCACTCTTGTATGGAACTGTTTTCATCATTGCTATTTCATCCTCTATCTTTAAACATGCATGTCTCTTGAAAATTTTATGACAACTTCCAAAGGTGTGGATATTGGATAACATTAACTCATTATAAATATCCTCATTATAGTTTCATATCTACCTTCATTTATTGAATTAGCCTCCTCCTTTTATCCCTTTATACTTGAACTCCTAGAGAATAATGGATCTCCCCATGTTTTTTCATCTTAGGTATTTTTGTTTTGAAAACATTCAACATGGATTAAGACAATCACTTCATCTACATATAGTTTTAAGATTAGAAATGTTCTTACCAACCCACTTGATGCACACATTCTTGTTTCTATCTTAATGTTGTAGAAGATCATCTCTAATCAAATGACCATCTATCCACTAGTACCAATGTCAAGATGATTCCTTCATCTCATTAAGTTCTTTCTTTGTGTTTCACATCTTTTGCTTCCCTCCCTTTTGAACTTATCCTTTCATACTATACATGTATATATTTACCTCCAACATGCCTTTCAAGAACAAAATATTTACATCAAACTTTAGAAGACCTATATATCCACATTAGCCATGAATGCCAAAAACACTCTTATCCAGGTCATGTCATTATTACTAAAATTGTTTCTACATACCTTATTCATTCAACTTGTATATATCCGTTTTCAACCAAGTATGCCTTATATCATCATTTGGTCTATGCTTGATATTAAAAATCAACTTGTATCCATTTTTTTTTCTTCTAGGACCATATATTTGCAAGTTTCCAAGTTGATTCTTGATAAATGAGTCTCATACTTCATCCATGACATGTTACCATTCTTTCACTATCTCCTTGAAGTGGAATTTTCATAAATTCAAGAGTCAATTCTTTTTTTCTCAATGCATATCAATTTCTAAATCTTATGATCATAGTTTGTATATAAGCATGTTCCTCTGAATGGGTTTGTGTTCGATGCACTTCTTTATCCTCTTCCATTAGATCCTATACAAAGTTAATTAACCAAGTGGGGTTTCAGGCTCCTTAACATCACTTGTGGTATTGATGGATCCAATTGCAACATTAACATTTTTAAACTCATATATTGGTGCATCACATTGTTGGTCAGGAAACTCATTCAACTTTCCCACTCAATTCTTTCACGTAACTAGTTCATCAAAGATCACATCTCCAGTCTTGATAACTTTCAACTTGAATGGAATATAGAGATAATTAAAAATTTCAACATCTCCATAATATATTTCATCAATATGGATTAAATTTTTTTGGCATCAAACTTCCTTTCATTCTCAGCAAGGATATAAAATTTAATAACACATCCAAGACCTCCAAATGTTGAACATCTTGATTCATGCTTGATATGGTGTCATTAACCTTATTGTAATTATGATCAATTAGTCTTGAACATATCTCAGAGTCTCCATTGCTTCCACTTAAAAGAATTTACAATACAAATGCTTGTTAGCATATATATGATACTTTCAACCTCTGTTTTATTTTTTTCTACACTTAATTTGTGGTATGGTTTTAGACACTATGAATTCAAAAAAATAATTCTTTCCTAAGGACATAAATTAGTAAATTCTTTTGTGATATACTCACCTCCATTACCACACATCAACCTTCACTTTCTTCAACAATTTTACAAATTCAATTTATATTACCATCGAAATCAAATCTTGACACGTCACTGTCCATCTCAATGCCATGTTCGCCAAAAGGTTAAAGGGTCTGACAGGTCGTCCCAGGCTCCGAGCTGGTGAGCTTCTCGTGGAGTCCAAGAACCCAGATCCCCCACCATAACCTCTTCTCTACGCCTTGAAATAAATAGGGATGAGTGGGGTATATAAACACATTGTAACACAACTTCCATGGTCAATGTGGGACTAAGACTTTGAGTGAATGTTAATCGCCACCATCCATCGTTCAATCCAATGGCTGCTGAGTCTTTCTGTTTAACTCCAACAATTTATTACGATTACTGATACAGAGGAGAAATAAAAATCGAGAATTGTTCCACATGAAACCATGTAGAGGGATGTGTGTATTTTCTTGCACCTTTAAACTGAGTTGTTCCAGTTTTAACTGCTGGAGAAAACTCTATTGGAATAGGGATTATGAACAACTTGCACAATTAAATTGGAAAATTGAGACTAAACATACAGCGATTCAACTTTCTATGAATTCCAACTTTCTGTTTAAATCTAACAATTTATTACAATTACTGATACAGAGGAGAAATAAAAATTGAGAATTGTTTGACATGAAACCATGCATAGGGATATGTGTATCTTATTTCACCTTTAAACTGAGTTGTTCTACTTTTAATTGTTGGATAAAAATCTGTTGGAAATGATGATTATGAACAGCTTACGCAATTAAACTCTCAAATTGAAATGAAACATACAACGATTCAACTTTCTCCGAATTCCAACTTTTTTTTTAAATCCAACAATTTATTACAATTGCTGATACGGAGGAGAAATAAAAATCGATGATGGCTCCACATGAAACCATGCAAAGGGATGTGTGTATCTACTTTCACCTTTAAACTGAGCTGTTCCAGTTTTAATTGTTGGAGAAAACTCTGTTGGCAACATCAATTATGAACAGCTTGCACAATTATGAATAATGATGCATCAAGATCATTGGTTTAAGATTTATATCAAAACCTTCAAACAAAGAAATAGTTGAGAAATAAAATGAAAGTCATCTCCACATGATGAGCAATCTAGCTATCAATGGTGTGGATATTGATTGAATGATTTCTCACATTTAGTTCAAGGATAGACAACCTTAATTCAACCAATCAATTTATGGCTTGATTAAGCAAGATGAAAAATTATTAACTCTTTTCTATCCATATTAAAGAAAATTTAGGGTCAACCATAGGCCTCGTAGGAAAAATAGTAAAATTATAAGAGCATATGGCATATCACTCTATATTAAAGATGTTATCTCTTTATTATTGTGTATTTCCATTCAAGTTGAATTAATGTAGAGTTACGATAAATATTCATAAAAAAACTAGATTATTAGGAACACATAATAAATGATCATTCTAATTAAATAATAAATATTAATAAAAATATATTAATAAAAAATGAATTCAACTAAAAAAATAAAAATAAAAAATCACTACTTTTACCATTAAATAAAATATAATCATTGATAAATAATTTTGCTCATTTTCAAATAAAAGAGAATGATGGCTGAAGTTTTATTTTATTACACTTGAATTTCACAATACCCCATATAAATGATGGGTAAATTTTTATTTTATCAAACTTCAAGCTCACAATAACCATATATTAAAATAAATACATGATACACAAAAGGTAAAAATCTAGTTTGCAAACCTATTTGGGTCAAGTTAATCAACATCTATCAAAACCTTCAAACAAAGAAATCATAAAACTTGCAACTTAGGTGATCCTTGTGCTTGAAGAAAATTAGGTGACATAATGGAATACGTTCTAATTATATTGACAAAATAACTCATGTTACGTCTAGAAGACATAAAGAACCTTTGATTGTTTTGGAAACATTCTAAATATATTGACAAAATAACTCATATTAGGTATAGAAGACATAAACAACCTTTGATTGTTTTGGAAATTGACCACTTGGTTGGAATTTTTTTTAATTATAAGCTCATTTAAATCAATAACATATCTCTTTTCATGACATAGAGGAAAACATATAAGACATACCTATGAACCTTCATGCTAACCTCTAAGTCCGTAACTATAGAAAATACCCATGCAACCTCATACTAAGACTACACCATGTTTGAAATATATATATATATACTAATTTGTAACATTCTCCTTCATCATGTGCAACAATAATTCAGAAATTCACCCATGTTGACCCATTTTTCTGAAATTTTCCAAAAGTAGGAAAAATATCATTTTGCATATTGAGAACAAAAAATTGGTGAAGTGTTAAAATTAGAAAGTTGAAAAGGAATTTGGAAATAAAAACATATAAATATCATCATGACATAAAAGATATAAACACGTGCCTCTACTCTTCAACAATTAAATATAATTCATCTTCTTCTTCATCCAACTAACATCTGTATCAGGATCTAGTTCAGAATACATATTGATGAAAGGCTCATTCACATCAACATCATCATCAATGGAATCTTCGCTAATATAGTCATCAACATCGTCAATGAGATCATCGTCTACTACATTTGGATTATCAAACTCTTCAACTTCTTCATCTAACACATCGGATACAAACATTTGTTCCTGAATTGAATCATCATCATCTTCTTCTTCTTCATGATTATCTTCATCATCTACATGATTATACTTTACTGGTATTCCTCTTGGATTGTATCTAAAAACATATGACTAAAGTGATTTACCTGGTACCTCTAAGTAAAATACTTGCTCACATTGACTTGGAAAAACATAAGGCTCTATAACCGGTTCAAATGCCCTTGTATTAACCATGGTAAATCCATTAGCATGCTCAATAATAGTTCTTTCAGGATCACGTTCATGCATTTGTAGCCTGTACCACTTCACCTCAAACAAAACTATTTTAAAGAAATTAAAATCACACTCAATTATGTCCTCCAAATGCCCATAGTACCTATTCTTAGTTTCTTCTAGATGTCTATCACTTCTAGTTGAAACATTGGTGACCTTAAACACTACAGTCATCCCACAATCTGAGGTTTTCATCTTATCATCCAACATTTTGATACAAAATTTACAACCATTACACTGCATAGCCTTGCGATGTTTCAACTACAACATTGAAAACAAGTAAAAAATACATTGGGAATTAATAAACGTCATATAGGGCTTAGAAAATATATTTGAAAACTTAAACAAACCAAATACATTGAAAAAATGGGAAGTAACTAGAAAAATGCAGGTAAACAATTTACTTGCCTTTTTATCTTTTAAACCATAGGATAAATCAGCTTCCCTTTGCGACGTAAGATCAGGAAATTGATGTCGATGATGATGAGTTGTTTTAATCATCTTACTGACCCCTTCCCATGATAACCTACCGAAGCATTCTTCACAATATTCTGTCCAACACTCTATACAATCAAGGTTCTTTGCAATGTATAAATGTAAAGCATCCCACACTCGAGCAACTATATGAAAAAATAACACTTCACTATCATTAATTAGATATCATTACAGGCATAGTTTAACACTGTTGAATATGAATGATTAATAAAAAAATAAAAATAAAATCAGTATGAAAAAATAAAATTGGAAAAATACATGTGTAATATATTAATTCCACAAAATCTAATAATTACCTTTCATGGTCCTCATTGTAAATTTCCCCAATAGGAAATCCCCTTCAAATTTGTTGATGGAGCTGAGAGGCCAATTCCAAGGCACATTCATATTTTCTGCTAATTTTGGCAGATATTCAATAATATACACCATGCATTGATATACCATATATCCCTCAACCATAGAACCCTCAATTATGAATATATGAACCCTCAATACAATACATGTCATGAACCCTCAATATATGAACCATAGAATCATAGAACCCTCAATACATGTCACTGCAACCCACATATATTCGTAATTGTTCCCACTAAAGCTCACGGATTTTTCTTATACACACAAAAAATGGATGTTTCTCAAATTTTGGGTAGTTTGGGTGGTTATGGAACTGACTCTTTCAGTTGTAAATACTTTTTATTCGACTCTATCTCTTCAGAAACATATAAATAGAGGTAGAGAGGTCCATGAGAGGAGACTTGAATATTTTCAGTGTTATGCTGGAGGAATTGGGACTCTCTTTCCCCCCACCTTTTCCATAGAAGCTATCTCCTTCTGTTGCAAAGCTTGGAGGCTGAGTTCCTTGGAGAAGAGAAGTAGAAGAACCAGATCAAGGTTCCATGAGGTTCCCAACTTGAAGAGAAGGTATATTTGTACTTATTTTCACGATTAATAAATATGTGATATCCTTCTTCTTTTAAAATAATTGTTCAATATGTGATTGAATCCTTGTTTATGATCAGATGTTTATGTTAATGAGAATAGTTTCTCATATTTTTTTTATTATCATTACTTTATCTATGGTCATATTGATTTGAGGAAGGTAGGGTTTTTTTTGCAGGTCTCTTGGAGCAAGAGGAGAAAGAGGAGGATTGAAGGGCTGCTTGGATCAACCTTTGTTTGGCTAAGGTATGAACCATTCCAATCTATGACCTTGTTTATATTTACTTGCAGAACTACATGCATCCACCTTTCAACCCCAGTATGTTGATGGCCTCTTAAACGATAGCCATAGGAAACTTTCCTCTACAACACTCACTCTAACTGTAACACTACAAAATCTATGTAATATTAAATTGTATTTGGATCAAGTGAGTGAAAATTAGTGAGGGCTCCATTGTGTTAGTTTATTTAATTATGTGATCTTTGCGATATAAGCTGTAATAGAGGGAAAGATGCCCATGCATTTTATTAAAGAATTAAAGCACATGATTTCTTAGAAGGGATAATGGGGGGAATGTTTCAAAAGTGGAAAAAAGGAAAAAGGGAAAAAAAGGTAAGTAGTGCCAAATACTAGTAGGTAAACTATAAATCATGGTGAGAGAGACCGCATCTACCTAGTAGTTCCTTATTAGTTGAGTGCAAGAAAACACCTTGTGGAAGAAATATACATTTGTGAGATATTACTTTTCATCGATTCTGAATATATATGTGAGACATATTAAATATCTTGATATGAACAGACCAACAAGGTTTCAGGGGGATCAATTAGTCTACATATTGATAGCGGGAGCAGTATGGTTAGATAAAGAAAAGCAAATAAAGTGAAGCAACATTGTGATGTTGTCATTGATGCATGCTTACCGTTTATCAATTTACTATATGACTGTTGATACATTCATTATGTAGGCATGTCCTTAGATGTCATGGGAATTTCAATGATAAAGTTAAACACTTGAGAGGTACAGCTAAAGTAAAGCTGTTATGGGAAGCTTGCACTTATAAATATATTCTTTAACTATATTGTAACACCACTCGGATGGAGATGAATTCACATAAGTGCTTTATTTGTTTCAATTGTATGTTTGATCATGGTATCATAGGTGCACTAAAAATTCCTGCGGCTAGTCAAATATGCCCACATTTAAGTTGCAGAATACATTTACATCAATTCTCCAAATTGGATAAGCAATTGATTTGGAAAAATGTCTGCATCCTGTTGAGAAATACCCACAACTAGTTTGAAAATTCCCATTGGACTGATAAAATGCCCGGAATACCTTATAAAATGCCCGCAGGTCTCAAACATATGCAGACAGGTCCAAACAAATACCCACAAAAATGCACAAAAAGTTGAATATCGTTAGATAAAGAAAAGGAAATAAAGTGAAGCAACATTTTGATGTTGTCATTGATGCATGCTTACCTTTTATGAATTTACTAGATGATTGTTGATACATTCATTATGCGAGCATGTACTTACATGTCACAGGAATATAGTATTCATGTGGGGGTGCTTGCATACTTATGCGGTCATGTCCTTACATGTCATGGGAATTTCAATGATCTGCTGGAATTTCAACACCTCCTCTAAGCATCTTTGCACCTCTATTTAATTCTTTTGGGGTTTAGTGGGAATTTATCTATTACCCTATGGGCATGTTTAACTAGTTGCATGCATTTTATATTAGTCTTGCATGCATAATTCAATACTTGCAGGAATTATGTCCATTACGTGTGGGAATTAAATGTCTTCAAAATCTTTCACTAACTCAGAGTTATACCTGGAAGCAGGGTTGATAGGGGTAGCAATATGGTTATATAAATAAAAGGAAATAAACTGAAGTAGCATTGTGATGTTGTCATTCATGCATGCTTAACTTTTATGAATTTACTAGATGACATGATTGATACATTCATTATGTGGCCATGTCCTTACATGTCACGGGAATATAGTCTTTGTGTGTGGGTTCTTTCATACTTATGCAGGCATGTCCTTATATGTCATGGTCATTTCGATGATCTGTTGGCATTTCAACACCTACTACATGCATCTTTCCACCTCTATTTCATGCATTTTGGGGTTCATCGGGAATTTATGTATCACCCTATGGGCATGTTTAACTAGCTGCAGGAATTTTATCTTAGTCTTGCATGCATAATGCAATACTTATAGGAATTATGTCCATTAAATGCAGGCTTTAAATGTATTAAAAATATTTCACTAACTCAGAGTTATACCTGGAAGCAGGGTTGATAGGGGTAGCAATATGGTTAGATAAAGAAAAGGAAATAAAGTGAAGCAGCATTATGATGTTGTCATTGATGCATGCTTACCTTTTATGCATTTACTAGATGATTGTTGATACATTAATTATGCATGCATGTCCTTACATGTCACAAGAATATAGTCTTCATGTGTGGGTGCTTGCATACTTATGCAGGCATGTCCTTACATGTCACGGAATTTCAATGATCTGATTTCAACACCTCCTACGGGCATCTTTCCACCTCTATTTCATGCATTTTGGGGTTCAGCGGGAATTTATCTATTACCCTATGGGCATGTTTAACTAGCTGTGTGAATTTTATCTTAGTCTTGCATGTATACTGCAATACTTGCAATCATTATGTCTATTAAATGTGGACTTTAAATCTCTTCAAAATATTTCACTAATTCAGATTTATACCTAGAAGCGGGGTTGATAGGAAGTAGGTGAAGTGTTTTTTGTATAAACCCATCCATCCTAATCAATCTGTGGAGGGAATAAAGGAGAAAAAAATGACTGTATCTATCAATAAAACCCTAACTGCAATTTATGGAAGGTAGATAGGAGAAACTTTCATACACACAAAGCATTATATCTTCTACTAGAAAAGAAGTTAATGGATTAAATGGAAGCAGTTGACTTACCGAAGACATCTTTGTAGGAAAAAATGTACTTATACTGGATCTACTACTGGTTTTTAACCACCTCGTCCTGAAGCTGCCTTAGCCTATTCTTTTCCTAATGCCTTAGTGACCTTCTCCTTTGCTTATGGGTCTTGATATCAATCTTCCAATGTCCCTCTATGTAGCTTTTGGATATGAAGGGGGTGGACAGTCGTGAGGATAGAAAACCACCAAAGCTATGATAGCATTAAAATTGAGTTGAAGCCCGACGCTCACCCAATAAAATGACTCCTATAGGAAGAAACCATACTATAAGAATTGAGTCAAACAAGAAATTGATCTGTGTCTAGTGTAGCTTAAGGGTTTCACCACTCTCACAAGCTAGATTTCTGGTTGTGTCAAGGAAGGGGTTCATTGAACGAACAAGAGCTTCCTCCTTTGCAACCTTGGAACCTCTTCTACAACCTAGGGCCTAGTTCTTGTGTGAGATAAGTGAAATATATATATCTTCTTTGTCGTGAAGCAGGGGATGTAACATGGATAGCTTTAAATGTTTGTTCTTTTTTTAATGTTTATTATTTATGTTTACTATTTTTAATGTTTATTAATATTTTAATGTTTATTATTACTTTAATTTTTATTATTATTATTATTATTATTATGTTTATAGCGAAATTATTGTTGTCGTTGTAGTCAGCAGGATTATCATGATCATTGTCTTGATGGCCATCATTATCATCATAGAGAACATCATCCTCAATAGACCCTTTCTTGAAAAATATTTGTCATATGAGTGTAACATGGTGACCAATTCGAAGTTTGAGACACAAAGGATGCTTAATAAAGACCATATCATGGTTCTTATTTCCTATGCCATTGCCAAAAGCCTTACTACAACATGAAAAAACAAAATAGTGGGTGAAGGTATGAAGGTATTGTGAACTAGGGTGGTTTCTTTTTGTTTTTGGAGATATGAGTATGGGAGGAATTTATTTTCCATTCCTGGGGATATATGCACTATCAAGAAGACTTTGAACACGTTTATAGGAAAGAAAATATGAGTGCTGATGTTTTATCCAAGGAAACTTTCTCTTGAGATAGGAAAACTATCCTATATTGAGATGTTGGATGGAGAGTCTATTGGGACCAATACCATCATGTTATTTTAAGTTATGCTATTCAACATACTTCCTATGGATTACTCATATTTCTTAGAAAAGTTTCAAGTTTTTTTTAGCCTTTGACTATGCTCTACTGACTACTCCTTTTGATGAGTTGTTTTCCTGGCATATAAATGCCTTAGTTCAAGGGGATTTTCACTTTACCCCATAGGTGCTTCCTTGGATAACCCTTCAGGGCTGATTATGTGCTTCTTTGTACTCTATGGAATGTATTTTTGGTGCTGGATTGAGGCTTGCTTTTGTACACCCTTTGATGATGGGTTGTAGGATACTTTTTTGACATAGATTGGGTACATTGTATTGACATAAGTATAAGATATCAGATATTTTTGAAATTATTAAAACCAATTGAAAATGTAATTTTGAAGTTATAGAAAGTGTTTGTTGTTTTACCAATTTGGATTCCATGATAAATTTTTGTTCTCTATATCTTGTTGATTATGTTTGTTAATTATTATTTTAAAAGTGGTTAAAATTGTGAAAAAGGTAACAACACTAATTCCACCCCCCCTTTCTGTATTGTCCAATATTGTAGCATTTAAATGATTATGGTTATTAATTTTTTTTTCCATTAATTTAATGGTTATTAATGCAGCTCTCTGTTTGATAGTACTGTGCTGATTAAAATAATTAATATACCTATATTTGTGCTTTTTAAAATTTGTATGTGAAATGTTTGTTCACTTTTGTTGCATAGATTATTTTTTAATATGTGTGACATCTTTTGAGAACTATGGTTATCCTCAAGGGTCTTTCCACCGGCCTTGTCGATTTAACCTGATTAAGATGAAATGACCACATGAGCTTCATGTTGCTGCTGCAACTATTACCCCAAAAAAATTTGCATTTTTTAGGACCCCCCTTTAAATTTTAGCCTTTGCTACTTATACATTTTTTAGTTCTGAAGTCTAGCATTCATGACTTGTTTTCTTCATGGGGAAATTCAGGAAATTGGTTTTCACGCTAAGGCAGAAATTTTTTTTGATCCGCCACAGCAAATGATTCTTCATGTTTAACCTGCTATGGAGGGAGGCATTTCAAGTTGGAGCTGCTACGGTGGTCGAATTTTGTTGTGCTTTGCTTGCAAGAATTTAGCCACAATAGCAGATGGATTCGGTTCTTTGAGGTACTACAGTGGATGTCTTTTAAAAGGGCATGGAGCAGCACTTTGCTTTCCAATTCATCGGAGGATTTCTAGAGATTGGGCCACAACGGCAGGCATGTTTGCAGTTTTAGTATCGAAAGTTGTTCCAATCTGTTGCGGCCCGATCCCGCTTCATCGAAAGCATTGTTATCTTTAATCCACTACGACGGCTATCTTTCAAGGTTTCTCATATGATTCTGTTAGTCTCCCGAAGCTGCCACTTAAAGCGGGGTCTTTCCAGGAACTGAGTTGATAGGAGCAGCTACGTTGTGACCCATTGATTTACTAAATAGCCATGAAAGGGACAAATTTCAATTGGGCTAAGATAGTATCCAATAGCCTATCTACCTCCATTACTGCATCTCAAGAATGTTTGCACCAACAAAAATCCAAATTATATATGGGATCTTTTTTTATTGACTGCATACTTTTCTTTCACCCATTTGAGAGACTCAACTGCAAGTGGAAAGGAGGAAAAATCATATTTACACAACATATCACATACTGTGGGCCCACAAATACCACAGTCACTACCATCTAATCTATGAAGAGTTCCTGATGCCTCTGTACCAACTTGTTTTCTTGGAGGAGTGTAAGTAAGTGCCTATATGAAGGTGCTTCAGAATCTATCAAAACGTTTGGGGATTAATTCTTCTATGAATAAGGTAAATACCTGAGGATATATGGGGGAACCAAAGCACCCTCATTTCTGCCAAAATACGCCACAGATTACATAGTTCATAAGGAGGCTATGAGACAAATTTTCTTGGATGGTTTTGGAAGTCATTTGTTTGATCTGAAAAAAGTTGTGTTTCCACCACCACCTTTCTATGTGGGGAGTTATAAGTTCTCTAAATTCAAGAGTGCCCCTGAGTTCGTCAAGGAACTAGACACATTTGATTTAGGCAAAAATATATTTCATCGAAATAATTCCCAAGGCAGGGTTGCAACCTATCACGCACTCCTCAAGGTAAATTTTGAAAATGCTGATTATGTGGACAAGGATGAAGAAGTGTATAGGAATGTTTGCAACATGACCTATTTGAACAAGTCGATTAAAAGGAAGATCAAAATAACTGGAGTTAAAGGAAGTAGTAGCAGTAATCCAAAACCAAAGGGACAAGAAGAAGAAGATGCAACAAAAGAAAAAGAAGAGATTTCCCGAAGACTGGAAGAAGGTGCAAGGAAAATTTTAGTTGAAGAAGCCCAGTGAGAAAAGGAGGGAGAAGAAGCTGCCAAAAAAGAGAAAGAAGAAGATGCTAGAAAAGAGCAGGAAGAAGAACAGAGAAAGAAAGAAGAAGCTATCAAAGAGAAGATTGCAAAGTTGGAAAGATCAATAGCTCAAGAAGCTTGAAATCCATAACAATAGGCACAAAAACAGGGAGAGGTGACAGAGGAACAAAGGAAGAAATACTAGGAAGAGCTAGATAATGAAAATCAAGGACAAGATCCTGCTTAGGACAACACCAAGAACTTCCCTTCCACGTTAGGCAGTATACTTACAGGAGGACATATTCCTATGGTTGAATTGGGGTTGATGCCATTTACCCCATCCAAACAACATGAAGTTGCGTGCCTAGAAAATGTATTTTTTTATCCCAAAAGGAAGTCCATTGTGTGGAGAACGGATAAGGATTTGAATATGGGAATCCAACATGAGATCACCATAGTGACCAAGAAGACAGTCGTAAAGATGTAGAGGAAGACCCGAAACAAATGGCCTCCATGGGTATTGCAACTGCACATGCAAATTCCCATAATATTAGTAAACTTACAAAAACCCTTGATCAGTATAAGGGTAAAATGGCAGAGATGAAGGAGGTCTTAAGGAAGGAGGAAAGAGTGGGATAAGAATCAAAGAGAAAATATGAAGCCACCCTTTCAAACTATGAGAGGCTTCAGCAGGACTACCAAATTCTAGGAGAGGAATGGGATACACTGAAGTTATCAAACATGACCCTTGATAGGGAGAAACAGAAAAAAGAGAGAAAGTGGGAAAATATGGAAGCACAGAAATCCACAGTTGATCAACAAACAGAGCAGTATAAAGCCCAAATTATGGAACTGGAAGCCCAAAATAGTTCCTTGGAAGTATTATTGAAGGAAACCAATGAATGAAATATGGACATAAGGCCTCTGAGAGAGCATGACCTCCTACTTAGAGGTAAAATATATCAAGTACAGGTTAAGCTCACACAAGAGGTCTTCAAAATTAAGCAAGTAGAAGCTAGACTGCAAGAGATATCAGTTGTATCTACTGAATTCAAAAACAAGACCCATGACATTGCAGATACCATACAAATACTATTGACATGGTTGGATACAAATAAAGATCCTCTGAAAAACTCACCTGTGAATAATCTAAAGAGATTGTAGCTCGAGTATGATCTCATGAATTTTAGTAACAGAGCTGTTGAGAGACTAATAGAGGAAGTCAAGAAGACATCAAACAAATGCAGGGAATTTTATAAGAAGGTGCTTATAACTCATAATAAATGCCAGACATCATCCAAAAAAGGCTATAGGAGTTTCCATCCCATGAATAACACTTTAAGCACCTGCATGATAGGCTGTAGGAGGATGAACTTGGTATACAACTAATTAAAAGCTTAAATGAAAAGGTGATAAAATGTATGATTACTCAAGCTAAAGTAAGTAATTGTCTTTTGGAAGATCAGCTTTGATTTATTCCAGCAAGGGTGGCTGACATAAAGACTCAGAATTCCAAGCATGAGGCCACTGTCATATTCTTAGAACCAATAGATTTTGGAATCATTGCTTTAGATGCTATGGCATGGAAACATTTCATAAATGAGTTGACTGGGCCCACTCAAGTGGTTCTGCCCCATCTACACTTGGAAATATAATTGTAATAGTTTGTATTTATCTTATGTTATTAGTGAACATGATAGAAGACAAACATTTTTGTAACCGAAAGTTGAGGAAGCCCAAAGGGCAATGAGACCAAAAGTCATTTTTTGAAATGTATAAATATAGGTGGAGTCAAATAGGAGAAGGACTTTTTCTAGATCTCATATGTGAATGCTTTTTTGTAAGAAGAATTATTTCTTGTTATAATAGAAAGGACTAAAGTTTTGTTGGAGAAGGGGTTTCCTCAGTTTCAAATGCATGTTGTGTAGATCGTTGAATAAAGAACTATTTCAGTTTTATCTTACTGTACAAATATGTAAGATTGTTCTAACTGTTGAACTATTTCTATGTGTGAATGGTTTCATTTCCATGTTATAAATCTTATGCAGTAAATGAGTAGTGAGTGTTTTAACAACACTGAGCTATCTCTATGTTATCTTTTCTATTATATTTATGTATTCTAAATTTTATTAGCTATCTGTAAAATTCTTTGTGCATAAAATGCAGTACATTACTTATTGAAATAGTAATTTTTCTTCCTGGGGATAGGTTAGATAGATTAGATTAGATTAATTGTTCTTTTCTTTTGGTGATTTAGGAACAAAGGGGATAAGATAGAAGGTAAGAACATACACATCACATTGTGAGGTATTTATTCTTTGGTCACTTGCATTTAATCTAGGCACTTGCATATCATTCATGAAACATTAAAAAAACACACATAAACGGTGGACCAGGCCACAATCGGTAAAATAGACTTAAACCTTCATTTAATTCTACAGTAGTTGAGCTGCTAACCAGACATATTCCCCACACCAAATGATAAACGATCTAATTGGGAACGGTTATTGCGGAGAATCCCTATAGTCGGTACCTGGGATTTTCTAGGAATCACTAGTTTTTGGCCCTAGAAAGAGGGCCTCCAGTGCATGGCTGGCTGAGGAAATCCATTTTCTCAAGATCATTTCACCAGTGATAGTTTAGAAACTAGTTTTCCCAAGGACTCCATCCCTTAAGGAAGAGTTAACCCTGAGTTAGAAGTTTGAGAGAACCTTTATCCTATTTATTTTGAAGTAGTTAATGATTTAAGAAGAATTACAAGATCATATGCAAAAAATCTTGGAGGATTGCCAAATATTCCATACTTACCAAGAAGACAAGCTCAAAGAACGATTCCAGTTTACACAAGAATTTCGGTCTTGGTAGGAAATTTCAAAGAGTTGGTATATTTATCCTTACAAGAAATTGACCAACCTCTTAACCAATTGGGACCTGAATCTCCGTACTGTTCACCTCTTCGGTCTCTATTTCAATATGCTTTCCAATCCCCACCTCAATATCCTCAACGAATCATGGCCAGAAATGTACCTGCGAATCCGAATGCAAATCACCCTAATACACCACCATCTTGGAGGGCCAAGACTCCACTCTCCCTGACACCTCCATTACATGATTTACCATAGAATCTTGAAAATTCATTGCCTAAATTTGATCCAGGAGAAGGATTTCATGTAGATGATCACTTACAAAGTTTTTTCTTGTCCTTATAAAGTTTGGCTATAGAGCATGAAGATGTAGTGTGCATACTATTTCCGCATACTCTTAAGGGTAAAGTAGCATCATGGTATTTTGGCTTACAAGAAAATTCAATCACCGACTAGAATACTTATGAAATATTGTTTAAGAAAAAGTTTGGTACCCAAAGAACTATTGCTTCCTTGATGAAGGAATTACTTGCTCTAAGGAATGAAAAGAAAGAGAAAGTGCAATAATTTAGTCAGAGGTTTTCTGGGCATTTAAATAATTTAAGTGTTGCCATAAATCCTACTGAAGAGACCTTATTTGGATATTACACTTCAGCACTTGGCCTCAACATAGAAATGTTTGTTAAAATATCAGTAAATCCTTCCTTGGTGTAAACTTTTGAGGAGGTTGTAAAAATAGAAATTGAACTTGAAAGTATAAATAAATATTCTACAGAACTAGAAATAAGAAATGTCGGTGGTAAGAAACCTTTGTTGTTGACAAGGCCAAAGGATGAACATTCCCATGAATTAGAAAATGTGGTCAACATGGTACAGAAGTTATCCAACAAAATCATTGGCATGGAGAAAGAAAAGAAAGCCAAGAAACAATTCAAGCATTATTACAACAGAAGAGATGAAAGTGGTCCATCCCAACCACCAACACACAGTCTGTCTGCTATGAATTTAACTGAGGTTAGAATGGAAAATTTTTGCATGT
The DNA here is from genome assembly GCA_001517045.1 of Pseudotsuga menziesii. NCBI lineage: Eukaryota > Viridiplantae > Streptophyta > Pinopsida > Pinales > Pinaceae > Pseudotsuga > Pseudotsuga menziesii. The sequence continues at coordinate 74,658 of LPNX011222251.1, forward strand.
TTCATAAACAACCTCACTCCAAAAGGAACTTCCCACAGTGGATTAACTCCATTACTTTGGCTATGAATCAGTTGCTAGATTCTAAGTTAACAGAAACTATGGTCGAAGAGGAAAATTTTCATGGTTGGAGGAGGCATCGAAGGAAACTGCCATGGTTTTTTGGGATTGTGCACCCATGTTGGGGTTAGAGAATGAAGAACCTACTGAGGAAATACAACTGTCACTTGTAGATGTTACAACAAGAAGCAAGGGTCCATTGATTGAGGATAATACATTACTACCCAAGATTAAGAAAACTTAGGATAATATGAAGAAAATCAGAAATAATACTCAAACTCCACCGGTACCTGATTTGGTCATAATAAGGCAGAATGCCCCATCAATCAGTAATTCGGTAAAGGCTGCATAAAATAAGGTAGAAAGTATCAAGAAAAGTTCAACAGATTGTGAGATGGGGTATGATATAATAGAGGATATCAAAAAGACTAAGGCCAATATTTCTTTGTTTGAAATGTGTAATTTACCACAATAGATAAAGAAGCTCTTGTAATCCTTTGATGCACCCATACATAAACCCCAAGATGATCTTCAGTCTGAGGAAGAGATCAACAAAGAAATTCTAGGGGGGGAATCTAAATCCAGAACATTACCATTTTTACTTTCTTTCAAGATTTTTAATCACAATGTGCACAACTATCTGGTATACTTTGGAGAAGCTGCGAATGTTATACCTCTTTCAGTATCTAAAAGGATAAATGGACAACCCATGCCTTCTGGATGAAAAATCATACAATTGGATAGAACAAACAGTGAAGGTAGTGGGAGAAATGAATGATGTATTGATATGATTAGCTACAGACAAAAGAGTGTCCCAATTTATAGACATTATGGTAGTGGATATACCCGATGCTTATGGCCTAATTCTAAGCAGGGATTGGTCTACAAAACTAGATGGATACTTTGCTACTGACTGGTCACATTTATGGTTTCCTTATAACAACTGTTAGAATCATTTTAAAGTATTAAGGGAACCACATATGAAGTATAATGTGACACAACTAGAAGGGAAGAATGAATCTATAATTTTTTCACATTCGGTTTTGGGAAATTATTTTATTGAACTTGAACCAGGAAATTACCAAGCAGAAGAAGCCAACAATGGATCAGATACAGAGCTAGAGCTCATTAAGTTTTCGCAGGCTGATAAATTTGACTGTAACATAGTTAACTTAGTCTCAAATGTAGAAAGTAGCACTAGTACAACAGAATTAGCAGATAATTTTTGGTTTTATAATTTGATGGTTCAAAAACTTAGGATGGATCAGGAGCTGGCTATATCTTGATTGATCTAGAAAATAATAAACATTTTCTTTCTTGTAGATTGTGAATGTACCAATAACACAGCCGAGTATGAAGCATTTGTTGAAATATTGTAACTTCGAAGAATATTCTATATGTATTTCTTTGTGGTCCCCGATGGTCCTACCAGGAGAACCACTTGTATTACTTTGTACCCTGATGCTCCTAATCGAAAGAACAAATACGAGTCATGAGGTAGTCCCCTCTAATTGTAAAGGTGGGTCATTAGCACCCCAGTGTGGTTACTTGAGCCTACATGTGTAACTCGAGCCTACATGATTAACTCGATCCTACATGACAGATGAGTTAACTTAAGTGAATGGATGAATATAAATAGAGGTGTAGTGCTCCTCATTTATGACACACACTCTCACTTGTGTAGCAAATTAGTGGAGAAGAGAAGTAGCTGGAGAAGGAGGAGGATCAGGCTTTGATCTCCTTGCTGGTTTTATCTTTTATCTTTTTCAGGCATCTATATTGAGGAAGCTTTTGCTGGGATTTTCCCTTTAGGGTTTTCCCAGGATAAATCTTTGTGTTCCTTTTGTATGGTTGTGCTTGTCTATCTTTCAGTGATCCTGTTTATATGCTTTTGTTATGAAAAATGAAATGAAATACTGATGTCTTATCTAAGCATATGAAAATTTAACATGGTATCAGAGCCACCCTGAAAAAAAGACATTGTGCAGCTATAGAATCTAGGGCTTCTTACTTTTTGGTTCTCTCTCCACAATCGATCAGCAAAAGAAGGCTAGGCTGACTCTCCATTAAAGGGTGCATCTTTTTGTCGAAGCAGAATTTGATTCCGAGCATTTTTAGTTTGCCGTGTGGGAAATTAGGGCTTCTTGCAGAAGAAAAATTTTTGAGTGAGCCTAGCATAGGATTTCTATCCTCATCAAAATCTAAGTTTAGAGACCTGGATCAAGATTTTTGGTTCAGTGAAACTCTGGGAAAGTCAAACCCTAGTTTGACCCAGAGCTAGAAAAACCCTAAATACTAAAAATTCTAAGTTTTGGTATATTCACTATATCCCAATATTGGCGAAGGTTCAAGAGCCTAAAATTGCAGGCACCGAAGATAAAATCCTGATGCACACTGTGTTCAAAATTTAGCCTCAGATTCGCTATATTATAGGCTATATGATCCCTCCAAGTTAAGGTTCCAGCCTCTTCCAGAATTCATCCCTAAACAGGACACCTAGGGAAAATTGCTATAGCTTGGGATACAGAGATCCAAATGGAATTACTGAAGATGTTCCAGAAATATAACATAATTTAATTTCTTTTTTCTGAATTTCAGAACCTGAAGATGAGCCAGTGACATGTGGCATGCCGTACAACTTCATTGTTCTGAAAAGTCCTGTAACAGGTCACCTTGGAAAATGGATCATAAATCCAAATTAGTGAAACCAAATCTAATGAAACCTGTGGTTTTGGATTAGGGACATGTTAGGTTACCTCAATGAGAAATTTCAAACATAGAGGAGCAGTAATTTCGGATATATCACAAACACAGTGACAGGAATTTCTAAAAAATAAATTGGAAAACTAGGGCTTCCTGTTCCAGGAGCTTCCCTCCACTGTTTTTAGAAAAGGAGTACATTGGACAACTCCATTTGAAGAGATATATCTTTCTATCCAATCATATCTAAAAGATTCCAAGTTTTTAAAATTAGTGTTTCTCTGACAAACCCTAGATCAGCCAGCTTCGAAAGTAGGACGAACACCTCAAATCGATAAGATCTAATCTTTTGCTATTTGCATTTGAGGTTCTCATTTCAAAGTGATCTACACATCAGATTGATGATAATCTTGGTGAAGTTGAAAAGTTCCAAGGATGAAAGTATTTGATCTCTCTAAAGAAAATGAATTGGACTCCTACAAGAGTAGAGAGGTTCCAGTTCTAGAGGGAGATGAGCCTCAAAGCCTTACACAAGAAGAACTTGATCAAGGCCAAGAAGATCACTGTTGATTCAATCACGGATCAACTTGTACCACAAGTGTCTTCCCTAAAGACACCGAAGATGTTTGATTTCTTGATCAAGCTATTTGAAGATAAGAACATAATTCAAAAGATGGATTTGAGAAAACAGTTGAAGAATGGGAAGATCTAGAATACATAACATCTTGAAGTAGTAGAAGAAGAAGCAAAAAATGCAAAAGTGGTGATAGCCACCTTGAATGGCCTCCCATGATCATGGGATTCATTCATGTGAGGAATGTGAGCCAGAAGAAAGTGATTACTTTCAGTTGACTTTGGGAAGAAGAAGAAGCTCATCTCATAAGAAGAGAAAAAGAAATATGGGAGCAAATTGAAGATCAAGCTATCACCATTCAAAGAAGATCCCTCAAGCGATGAGGAATATGAAGAACTCAATTATTGATGAACCTATTATCCATCTTATTATTTGTATAAGAAATGATGATAAAGCAGAATGATCAAGATGGAGTCTACCCACAAAAAAAATAAAAGATAAGTATTCAATTGTCATTTCATGATATTGTTTTACATTTGATTATGTTCAGTTGATGTGTTATGCATGATAGATTGTTTGCATCAATGACTGTATACTACTAATATTCATGTGATGGGTAAGTAGCTCATGGTGTTATACAACTCTCCATTGCTACTTATCAAACCTCTTTGCTGACATATTGGATTAGTCTAGAAATTTTTTGTGAGATATGGATGAATGTTATATTGGCTAAACAGTTGCATGATGCATAAGAATTTGTCGTTATGCATATGATTTATGAAATAATTCTAACCATGCAACTGGTGCATTTGAATTGTAGGAAAGGTATTGTACAACCTCCTACAAGAAAAGAAGGATGAGACTTGTTCTAAAGAACAAGTGATGACAATTCAATAAACATGAATCTAAAGCTCCCAGGGTCAGAGACACCATGATGGAAGAAAGAGATTCAAAGAGTGGTAGATCCACCTCGAAGGATGAAGACTACCATGGGTATGAGAGATAACTCAAGATGAAGAAAAGAATGCTATGAAAGAAGCTATGATCAAAGAATAACAGTTGATCATGGGGAATGATGTATATGATATGATTTTGAGACATAAAGGAAAGTATGTAGTATCCTCCATATGGATATACAAGAACAAGTGTACAAAGCAAGGTTTGTGATTTGCCTCAGAAAGAATAGACTATAACATGACATACTCTATTGACCAGTATATATAAAGCATAGAACCACCTGTACAGAATGAAGAAGTAAGATAATACTCCACTTCAGGGGGAGTGACTATAGAATATATATGAGTTCGACATGGTACGACATGATGGAAAAATTCCTGATGGATTGAGACTTTTGGGTTCCAACCTTCAAAGTCGAATGCAGAAGACTAGGATATGTTGATGATTTGACAACATGAACTCATGGAAGATGTTATGATAAAAGAATACTAGAATGATGTTTGGGATATAGTACTCAAACTAGAAAGCAAGAATGTGGTATCTTACAAATGGATTTGCAAGATAAAATATGTCGCCGATAGAAGTAAGGAAAGACTTGTGGCTAGAGGTTTATATAAGAAAGAGGGAATTAATTCTGAAGGGACACTTACTCTAGGAAGCAAGGTATACTTCCTTCAGAACTATGATGGTAGTTGCTTCCATGATGAAATAAAGACAATCCTTCCTTAATGGTATGATTGGGGAAGAGTTTTACATCGAAAGGATTTGAAGTTGAAGACAGATGGACTCATATATGTAAGTTGAAGAAGGTCGTCTATGGCATGAAGCAAGCTCCCAGAGCTTGGTATGGAAGGATAGAGAGTTTCTTGTCAATTATGGGCTTTACCAAGAGTAAAGCTGATCCTAACCTTTATCTCAAGGTTGTAGAAGATGAACCTGTCATCTTGTTATTATAGGTGGATGACTTATTCTTGACAGGGAAGGAAAAATAGATCATGGAAAGCAAGAAGAAACTAGCAGAAGAATTTGAGATGAAAGACCTTGGGTTAATGCACTATTTCCTAGGTCTAGAAATATGACAAAGTTCAAAATAAATCTTTGTCAACCAAGGAAAGTATGCGGTAGAGATATTGAAGAGATTCAATATGTTGGAATGCAAATCCATGGCCACACCCATGGACTCCAACCTGAAGCTGTTAGCTAATGACTCATTAGAGTTAGTGGATGTGACTCATTACAGATAGATCATTGGGTCATTAATGTACTGAACAAATTCTAGACCAGATATTTGTTTTGCTGTGAACACCTTAAGTCAATATCTTGTTCAACCAAGACGGGTTCACCTAGTAACCGAAAAACATATGATGAGATATCTGAAAGGGACTATAGAATTTGGTCTATACTATGATGGTAGCCATGAGTATAGATTGTATGGCTACACAGATGCAGATTGGGCTGGAAGTATCTCAGATAGGAAAAGTACATTAGGTAGATGCTTTTGTTTGGGGTCTGCTATGAGTTCATGGTTTAGCAGGAAACAGTCCAGTGTTTCTCGTAGCACGGCTGAAGCAAAATACATAGCAGATTGCTCTGCTAAATTGTGAAGTCATATGGATTCAGAAGCTAATATCAGGTCTCTTTGACCTGAATATGGATACTACAATGATTCTATGTGATAACCAGATTTGTGATGATAAAGAACCCTGTGTTCCGATTGTAACACATAAAAATTCGGTATTTCTACATACGAGATAAGATGTAGATGATTATGTTTCAGTATTCCCATACTAAAGATATAGATGATGTTTCAGTATTTACATATTGTAGATGCAAATGATGATGATTATGTATTTCTATACCGAATATCTAGATGATGATGTACTGATGAAGCCTCTGTCTTGGGTAAAGTTCGAACACTTTTGATACAAGCTTGGTGTTGTTCGAAAAGACCTTCCTCGAAAGGGGGAGTAGTGATGTTGCAGTGGGATCGTATCATCCCGAGACATTTGTCCAAAAGTGATCCAGTGACCTCGGTCCTCGAGAATGAAGAGGGATTGTATCATCCCGGGACATCTGTCCAAAAGTGATCGGGTGACCTCGGTCCTCGAGAATGAAGAGGGATTGTATCATCCTGGGACATCTGTCCAAAATAGATTTGGTGACTTTGGTCTTCGTGAATGTGGTGGGATTGAAACATCCCTGAACTTCAGTTCAAAACGTATCTGGAGGTCTCAGCCCCCGTGAATGTGGTGGGATTGCATGATCCCTGAACCTCGGTTCAAAATGTATCCGGAGGTCTCGGCCCCCGTGAAAGTGGTGGATTGCATCATCCCTGAACCTCAGTTCAAAATGTATCCAGAGGTCTCGGCCCCCATGAAAGTGGTGGATTGCATCATCCCTGAACCTCGGTTCAAAATTTATCCAGAGGTCTTGGCCCCCATGAAAGTGGTGGGATTGCATCATCCCTGAACCTCGGTTCAAAATGTATCTGGAGATCTCGGTCCCTGTGAATGTGGTAGGATTGTATCATCCTTGAACTTCGGTTCAGAATGGATCTGGTGACTTCAGTACTCGAGAACATGTGTTGATCCCGTAATTCCTAGAGGAAGGATTGTCTGAGTTCCACATCTGTGTTGATCCCATAATTCAAAAAGGAAGGATCATTAGTAACTCTATAAAGACCTAAATCCCATAATTTCGAAAGGAAGGATAATTGAATTGATCTTGTAATTCCAATAGGAAGGATTGCCCGAGTTCCACAGATGTGTTGATCCCATAATTCCAATAGGAAGGATTGTCTAAGTTCCACATCTGTGTTGATCCTGTAATTCTGAAAGGAAGGATCGTTAGTAACTCTGTAAAGACCTAAATCTCGTAATTCCAAAACGAAGGATCATTGAATTGATCCCGTAATTCCAATAGGAAGGATTGTCTAAGTTCCACAGATGTGTTGATCCCGTAATTCTGAAAGAAAGGATCGTTAGTAACTCTGTAAAGACCTAAATCTCGTAATTCCAAAACGAAGGATCATTGAATTGATCCCGTAATTCCAATAGGAAGGATTGTCTAAGTTCCACAGATGTGTTGATCCCGTAATTCTGAAAGAAAGGATCGTTAGTAACTCTGTAAAGACCTAAATCTCGTAATTCCAAAACGAAGGATCATTGAATTGATCCCGTAATTCCAATAGGAAGGATTGTCTAAG
>LPNX011222251.1:82227-130919 GCA_001517045.1 Pseudotsuga menziesii
GATCCCGTAATTCCTATAGGAAGGATTGTCTGAGTTCCACAAATGTGTTGATTCCATAATTTCGAAAGGAAGGATCGTTAGTAATTCCGTAAAGACCTAAATCCCGTAATTCCGAAAGGAAGGATCGTTAGTAACTCTGTAAAGACCTAAATCCCATAATTCCGAAAGGAAGGATCATTGGTAACTCCGTAAAGACCTAAATCCCGTAATTCCCAAAGGAAGGATCATGTTGATGTTTTGATGATGTTGATGTCTTGATGATGATGTTCTCTGATTGAAAGATCAGAATATGATGATGATGCTGTTGCTGATGATGATGATGTTCTCTGATCGAAAGATCAGAATATGATGATGAGTTGATGTTAGAGTATGATGATGTTCAGTTGATGATGTTTCTGATGAAAACATCAGAGGATGATGATAATGATGATTCTGATTGAAAGATCAGAGTGTGATGATGATGATATTTTGATGATGATGATGTTGATGTTTTCATGATGTTTTCATGATGATGTTTCTGATCCAAAGATTAGAGTATGATGATGATGTTGTTGCTGATCGAAAGGCCAAAGTGCTGAAGAAGATGTGCTAATCGAAAGGTCAAAGTGTTGAAGATGATGTTGCTAATCGAAAGGTCAAATTGCTGAAGATGATGTTGCTGATCGAAAGGTCAAAGTGCTGAAGATGTTGCTGATCGAAAGGTCAAAGTGCTGAAGATGTTGCTGATCGAAAGGTCAAAGTGCTGAAGATGTTGCTGCTGATTGAAGAGTCAAGATGCTGAAGATGTTGTTGATCGAAGCAGTCAAAGTACTGATGATACTGAAGACTAAATATTGAAGATGAATACTACATGATGTTGAAAAGCTTCCAATGATTTATAGATGTATCACCCTGATGATGTTGATGATGTCCTCTATCTCTCTCCTATTATTGTTGTTGTTGATGTTGTTATAGAATACCCTTCTCGTTAAGGGGGAGTGTTGAAATATTGTAACTTCAAAGAATATTCTTAATGTATTTCTTTGTGGTCCCCGATGGTCCTACCGGGAGAACCACTTGTATTACTTTGTACCCCAATGCTCCTAATCGGAAGAACTAATAAGAGTCATGAGGAAGTCCCCTCTAATTTTAAAGGTGGGTCATTAGCACCCCAGTGTGGTTACTTGAGCCTACATGTGTAACTCAAGCCTACATGATTAACTCGAGCCTACATGACAGATTAGTTAACTTAAGTGAATGGATGAATATAAATAGAGGTGTAGTTCTCCTCATTTATGACACACACTCTCACTTGTGTAGCACATTAGTGGAGAAGAGAAGTAGTTGAAGAAGGAGGAGGATGGGGCTTTGATCTCCTTGCTGGTTTTATCTTTTATCTTTTTGGGGCATCTATATTGAGGAAGATTTTGCTGGGTTTTTCCCTTTAGGGTTTTCCCAGGATAAATATTTGTGTTCCTTTTGTATGGTTGTGCTTGTCTATCTTTTAGTGATCCTATTTATATTCTTTTGTTATGAAAAATGAAATGAAATACTGATGTCTTAGCTAAGCATATGAAAATTTAACAGCATTAGTCCAGGGATTAAAGAAGGCAATTGAGTTCAAAGTAAAAAATTTAAAGGTTTATGGTGATTCTAAAATTATCGTTAAACATGTGCAAAATACAATTCATTGTTTTTCACAACATTTAAAAGGATATCAAAGAAAATTTTGGGACCTACTAACAAATTTGGATGCATTTAATATTACTTCAATTCCTAGGTTGAAAAATGCAGCAGTTGACTTGTTAGCTACTTCAGTTGCAAGGCTTGTTCCTACTAATAATAGATGTACAATTGAATTGATCTTCAGGCCTGTTGTACTAGACAACATCACTAATCTGAGAGTGTTCGATGACGATCCACAAATCCTAGATTTTCTAACTAATGATGAGAATTTCAAAGAGTCTGTAATTGATGACGAGGAACATTAAGCAAATATCCAAATGGGAACTTCATACCCAAAGGGGTTATAAATTTGGAAGGAATGTTTGATCCGAATAACAAGTTTAGAAGACCAGCAAATGTCAAAATGCACTGTTCATCTACGTAATTTGAGTTGGTGAATCTAGGGTCAGAAGCGGAACCCAAATATGTAAACTTGGGAAAGTGCTTTTCTCCATGGGAAAGAAGCACGTTCATTAGCTTGTTTAAACAATATAAGGATGTCTTTGCTTGGACATATGAAGATATTAAGACTTATGAAACCCACATTATACAACATGTAGTCCCAATTAAAGTGGGAGTCAAACTGTTTCATCAACCCTTAAGGAAGATGCATCCTAAATTAGAACCCCTGATTCAAAATGAAGCAAAGAAACTCCTTAATGCCAAGATTATATTTAGAGTTAGACATTTGGAATGGGTTGAAAATTTGGTACCAGTGAGAAAGAATTCTGGTGGAATTAGACTTTGTGTAGATTTTAGGAATTTAAATCGTTCCTTAAAAAGAGATAACTACCGAGTCCCTCTCATGGAACATATATTGCATATGGTTTCAGGCTCCGAGTTTTTCTCTCTACTAGATGGATTTTCAGGATATAGCCAAGTGTTGGTAGAAGAACAAGATCGACTGAAGACCACTTTTAGATCTAAATGGGGGACTTTTGCGTACAGAAGAATGCATTTTGTTCTTATTAACGCTGGAGCAACATTCCAAAGGGCGATGGATATAGTTTTTTGTAGTTTAATTAGCCAGAGCATGGTGGTTTATTTGGATGATGTTACATTTTTCTCCAAGAGGAGAGAAGAACATATTTTTCATCTAAAGTAATATTTTTTATCAATGTCGGAAATGTGGCATTTCATTAAATCTAGAGAAATGTGTTTTCGTTGTATTAGAAGGAAAGCTTTTGGGTCACATAATTTCTAAGAGGGAGATCTCCATAGACCCAGAGAGGATTAAAGCTATAGCACAGATCCCTTTACCCCATAATAATAAAGGCATGAAATATTTCATGGAAAATTAATTTTGTGTGAAGGTTTGTGCCCAATTTTGCTCAAATAGTTAAACCTTTGCAACATATGGTTAAGCAAAGTGCTCAGTTTAAATGGAATGACTTTAGAGAAAGGTGCATTCAACAAAATCAAAGTAGTGATAGCTCGTGCACCTTCCCTCAAAATTCTTGATTTTGAGAAGGATTTTATTTTATACACTTTTGCTTTAGATAACTCGTTAGCAGTAGTGTTGATGTAGAAGGAAGAAGGGGGAGATGAGTACCCCATATCATTCATGAGCACTGGTTTACAAGGTGCTGATTTGAATTACCCTATAGTTGATAAACAAGCATATGCATTTTTTAAGGTGGTAAAAAAAATGAGGCCATACATACTTAAGAACAAAACCAAATTAGTTGTTCCACACCTGGCAATCCGGACTCTTTTTGTGCAAAAAGAGTTAGGAGAGAGAAGAGGAAATTAGGTAACAACCTTGTAGGAATTTGACTTAGAATTTAAACGAGCAACTATCATCAAAGGGAAAGAACTTTTCAAAACTAATGGATGAAATTCAACATAATGACAATGATGATTGGGATAATGAGGCTAAGTTGCACATGATTGATATGTGTCCTATATTTACAGCCCTAGAATCTTGGTACAGAGAGCCTGGTGCACTATTTCCAACAAGGGTATTTTCCTGAACACTGGAACTCCAAACAAAGAAGAGCATTACATTTGAAGTTAGCATCTTATCATATAATTGACGGAGTTCTTTTGAGAAAAAAATATGATGGAGTTTTTCTTGGATGTCTGGAAGGAGAAGATGCAGCCAAAGTGCTTAAATAATTTCATGATGGCCCTGCTAGAGATCATTTTTCAGGAGATACTATAGCACATAAGATTCTAAGAGATGGATATTGTTAGCCAAATTTGTTTAAATATGCTCATACTTACGTAAGAAAGTGTGATACATGCCAAAGGAGCGGTGGAAGACAAGCAAAGGAAGCTGGGCCATTACAACCAGTTATTATTTCTAAGCCATTCGAGCAATGGGGAATTGATATTATTGGAGAAATAAATCCAAAATATTCATTGCAACACAAGCACATCCTCACAACCACGAATTATTTTACCAAATGGGTGGAAGCATTCCCTTTACGAAAAGTAAATGAAGATGTAGTCATAGAGTTCTTACAAGACCATATTATGACCAGGTTTGGGGTTTAAATTTCCCTGGTTTTTTATAATGCATCTTATTTTCCGTTAATTAAACTTACTACTTTTGCTAATGAGAAAGGAATAAATCTACATTATTCTGCTAGCTATTATCCACAAGGTAATAGATTAGCTAAATCAACTAATAAGAATCTCATTAGAATTTTAAAGAAGACTGTCATAGAAAACCAGAGAATCTAGGAGATAGCTCTTCTTAATGCACTTTGGGATGATCGAGTCACACCCAAGAACTCCTTAGGCATGTCACCCTATACCTTAGTTTATGGAAAGGAATATATCTTGCCCCTAACATTTTGTTTCCTTCCTCTCAATTAGCCCAAGCATCGAGAGGATCTAATAGTGCGGTTTTACAATCCCAAATCAATACTTTGCTAAAATTAGAAGAGTCTAGATATATGTCTAAGGAAAGGTTTAAGCACCAGCAAGAGATTGTGAAAACAAGGTTTGACAAGCACGCACAAGTCCGGGAATAAAGAGTTTGAAGTAGGAGATTTGGTTTTGAAGCAGGATCACCCGCATGACGAAAAGGGCAAGCAGACTAAGTTTTAACATCTATGGATAGGCCCATTTCAGATTGCAGAAAATCTAGGCCCCTCTACATACAAGTTATAGGATTTACAGGGGTGGGAAGAGAATATGTCGGTTAATGGTTTGGTTCTCAAACCTTATTTTACTTAATCCTTTTGAGGTTTTATGTACATAAATAAACCTTTTTTTTTTGCTTCAAATTTTTCATAGTTAGGTTTGCTTTAGTTATGATTATTTGCTTTCTTTGCAACTGATTTATTTCAGTTTGTTTTATTTGCTTTATTTCATTGTTCAAATAATCCAGTGCAACTTTTGGCTTTTGGGGGACATTGGAATTTGGACAAACTACAAATATTTTTTACCAGAAAGTTGTTTATTGGATTTACCTGTACCAAAAAAAAATGTATCATGATGAGATTCTTTAATTTCATAGACTATTTGAAGGGAGGTTATTTATGAACACGTTGAAGTCCCATTTTAAAACCTGTTAAATAACTAAGGTAAGAAGAGTCTAGAATACTATTTTGGGTCTCCATCCACTTCACATTAAATATGTCCTAGGAATCTAATATCAATGGACCCACAAAAAGGAAGCAGGTTGGACAAGTGTATGGTATTTAAAATAATCCCATGCCACAAATAAAAGCCAAAAGGGATTAAAAGAGTCAAAGTTTCCCAGAAAGAAAGCATACATCAAAAGACACTGAATAAAATTAGTAAGAGTATGAGGTTGCTAAGAGGTTCTTCTCCGTCCATGAGCTGAAAACAAATTATCTCTCACACAAAAGGATACTATGGATGGAAGAACCTAAACCAAGTTTCAAATGAAAGGAGCAATCCGAGAGGACTCAAAATGACAAAAGTCTAAAAGCATAAAAAGAATACAAAAGGCATGGGAATGAGGAACAAAAAAATACACCTGTCCATACTCTGTTACGATCTTGTGGTGTCTTAGCTATAAGAAACGGAATGCAGAGGTAAATGAAACCCATATTTTGGCCTCAGAAGAGTTATTGGGACTTTAAAAAACCTAGTTACCCTACCCTACTAGACTATAATCAATGTTAAATTTCTAAATATTACATCCCTAGAAAGGTATGGACATCTTAAAGAAATATTAAAATTTGGGATGAGTTGGTCTAACAGCATACCTTAAAGCATTTTTTAGTTTTAAAAGATAGTTTTTCCAGAGATCGGTGTTCACTAGATAGTCGCCAATTGTTGTTTCTGCAACTATTACCCCAAAAAAATAGCATTTTTTTTGTTGTAGGTACAACAGATCCCATGTTATTTTGACATGGGAGACCAGTCACACATACGAAGGTAACTTGGTAGGATCCTTCATGACCTTGTAGGATTCTATTACATTTTTTATCGACTCATGGGGTTCCCAAACTTAACCAAATTTCATAGAAAATTCATGCCTTATTTGTTCATTTTAAGTTGCAAAAAGACTGTTTGTTTTGAAGTGTTTGGATGTCCAGCAGCCCACATCCCACAACCCGCAAGTTGCAGAGTGCGGGGTCTTTGAGTTGGATATTTTGAATTTTTTTTCCTGCAACCCTCATCGAATGAGGGATGCAGATGGTTTTTTTAGATATATTTTCATCTATTCACAATCTGCATCCTGCATTTTATGGAATTCATGTTGTGAAATTGTCATTTATTAATCATTTGGTTTGTGTGTGTGCGCAACCCGCATCCTGCCAAATGCGGAATGCAGGGTGTAGAGCTGATTGAATAAATATTTCACTGTTTTGTGTTTTCACATCCTTCATCCCATAAAATGTGGAATGCGGGTTACAGAATGACTAATAAAATTTTTGAATTTCATGTTTGGCTCCTACATCCCGTAAAGCTTGATCCTGACCGTTCTTTTCACCCTAATCCTATGGTATGTATTATTACCCATGAATTACAAATATGGTGGTCTTATTTACGATTTTTTTCACTACTTTTACCATTGTAATTTGCTCTCCTACATGAATTTACATCCATATTTTACCAAGCAATTTCGACAGTGTTCACTACGGTTTCAGGTTGGTTATCAAGTCGCTTTAACACAATTTGAATTTCTTACTATGCTTCATGTATAATTCAATTTAATTACCAGTACCAGCATTCGAACGGGATATGGCGACATCCAAAACTCCCTGAATTACCAGGAGAAAAAACCTCTAGAAAGACATGTTTACCAAAGAACCCAATTTTGGTGTCTTCTCCGATACCAATGGGAGAGTGTCTAAAACTTACTAGTTGGATTGGTCCCGAGTTTATTCCATATTTGATAACAATGACCTTTCAGACTTCTAGGGTAATAAACTCATTTATGAGAGAATTAGGGATTCTGGCCTTCACATGATTGATGCAAGGCCGACCATCCTTCCTTACAATGATGTAGTTAGATGGATTATAGAGCACACTAACCTGAAATATTGTTCCTTTAACTCCAGTATTGGAACACAATTGGCCAATTTTCACTCCAAAACCTTTATGAGAATTTACACCATTAAACCTTTCACGCAGTTCCTCAATAGAAACATTATTAACACTGCCAAGTCTAGGTTCAATTTCGACCAAATGCTGAAATCCTAGATGGTTGAACCGTGTAAGTTCTCCCAGATAAAAGATGGACTTTACCCCATGGAATGGATCAAGGAACCTTATTTCCTACTTGTGGCAATGTTATGCAGGATTTATGGTCTCCCCAATTGTTCTTACTTCAAGAAAGAATGGGACCCCATTGCTCACCATGTCCTAACTATAGGTGAATCCTTCCCTTGGGCTTCAATCCTGTCACTTGAAATCAAAAAAGCCGTACAAGAGTTCCATAAATCTACTCCTAGGAAGAATCCCAACTTTTATCTTTCATCCTTCATTGTGGATATCTTTTGTGCTGAATTTTGCTTCCCCAATATGGGATGGAGTTGGGTATTACCAGCCCCACCTATGCATATTTATCATTCTGAGCTATGGGACACCAATTATGTAACCAGGTTTTATGATATATGTGAAAGTTTCCTTGAATGGGTCTTTTTCCTGATTATATTTCCTATCAGGAACACACATTTGATAGATAATTTGGTTCCTATCTGTAAGAAGAATGGGGAAATCATAATCTACATAGACTTCATGAATCTCAACCGGTCCACTGAGAAAGATAATTACCCTGTGCCTCCAATGGAGCAAATCAAACAAAAAGTAGCCATATCGGAGATGTTTTCAGTGTTAGATTGTTTTTCTAGCTACAACCAAGTCCTAGTTACACCCAACAATCAACTTAAAACTACTTTATGGACCCCTTAGGGGACATTCGCATCTAGGCGAATGTCATTTGGACTAATAAACGAAGGAGCCACGTTCTAGAGAGCTATGGACATAGATTTCAGGGGCTTGATCCATAATTGTATCATTGTATACTTAGATTATGTCACCATTTAATCTGAAAAATGATAGGACCATTTTCCTTCTTTAAAACAAGTATTTGAAAGGTGCAGAACATTCGGCATCTCCCTCAATCCAAAGAAGTCCATCTTTGCAGTAAGAGAAGGAAATTTATTGGGTTTCATAGTATCGAAGGAAGGTATGATCATAAATCCAAAACACGCTGAATCAATCTCCAAGATTGGCCTCCCTAACTCTCATAATGTAATGCAGTCATTCTTAGGTAAGATTAATTTTGTTCATAGATTTGTTCCAAATTTTGCTCAAGTTGTGAAACCCCTTCAATTCCTAGTCAAGAAGGATGTACCATTCAAGTGGTTTGATGAACAAAAGAATGCATTTCCTCAAATTTGAAAAGCCATAGTAGAAGCACCTACTCTCATGTCCCCAGATTTCAATAAAGATTTTATATTGTATACATTTTCTACTGACTTTTCTTATGCAGCTGTCCTCGCACAGAAAAATCACGAAGATGCCGAGATCCCCATTTCTTTCATGAGTTCAAAATTCAAAGGGGTTGAACTCAATTACTCCCAGGTTGAAAAATAGGCCTACACAGTATATAAATCAGTAAAACATTATAGACCTTATCTATTGAAGTCAAGGACTAAGGTGATTGTCCCTTATACAACCATTCGCAATGTCTTCATCCAAAAGGAGTTGGGAGAAAAGAGAGCTCACTAGATGACCTCCCTTCAAGAATATGATCTGGAGATCAAGTTTGCAAAGATTGTCAGAGGATAAGGTTTGTTTCAGCTCACTTCCTAGTCAAACAACCCTAAAAATCAGCAAACTGATTGGGAACAGGAAGAGGCTACTCCTACAGGTTTTGTTAATGAACTTGAAACTGTAGCATCTGATGATATGATCACATCAAATTATTTATTCATAATGGGTTTTCTCTTGAAACCCTAGATCCCAAAAAATGTAGAGTAGTAAGTTTGAAATCAGCCCCTTATCAACTTATTGATGATGTTCTATTCAGGAAGAATTATGATGGATTGATTCTTAGATGCCTAAGAAAAGATCAGACTGACAACTTCCTGTTTCAATTTCATGCAGGGCCTATAGGTGGACATTTATTACGTGATACAATGGCTCATAAAATCATCAGGGAAGGATACTATTGGCCTACCCTATTCAGAGATTCCAACTCATTTGTCAGAAAATGTGATCCTTGCTAGAAGTGCATTGGAAAAATCAAGAAACCTTCCTTTCCCTTGCAGCCTGTAGTAGTTCAATTCCCATTTCAGCAGTGGGGATTGGATTTCATCAGACCCATCAACCCCGTATCCTCATTACAACATAAATATATCTTTACAACCACTAACTATTTTACGAGGTGGGTAGAAGCAATCCCTTTAAGGCTATGTAACACAAAACAGGTAATTTCCTTCCTTGAAAATCAGATAATCACTAGGTTCGGCACCCCTGAGTATCTTGTTTTTGACAATGACTCATATTTCCAATCCATTGACCTAACAAACTATGCCCTTGAAAAGGGGATCAATCTTAAGTTTTCTGCTAATTACTATCCTCAGGGCAATGGGCTTGTAGAATCCTCAAACAAAAACTTGATAAGAATCCTTAAAATAATAGTGGCTTCACATCATAAAGACTGACACACCCAAATTTACTATTCTCTTTGGGCAGATCGAATCACCCAAAATGTAGCCCTTGGTAACTCCCCTTATTGCCTTGTTTATGGAAAGGAAGTTATCATGCCAGCTAATATCACCATTCCTTCGTTGCAATTGGCCCAATCCATACAAGAGAGTGACTCTTCCCCATTACAGCATAGGATTGATTCTCTGCTCAAGTTAGAAGAGGATAGAGACAAAGACACGAATAAATTCAACCAACATCAATAGTTGGTTAAGAAATGGTTTGATAAGAGGTCTTCATTAGACAGAGACTTCTCAGTGGGAGATTTAGTGTTCAGATTAGACAAACAACACAAGGAAAACAAAGAGTACACCAAGTTTAAATGACTCTGGCTAGGACCATTCATTGTTACAGAAAATATTGGTCTTAGTAGGGTTCGACTACAACTACTGGAAGGGGTCGTTGACACTTATTCAGTGAATGTTTTTCTACTGAAGAAGTATTTTGTTTGAAAAGGTTGGTTCAACCCTATATATAGGTTTGGTGTGTTATTTTCCTTTTATTTTTTGAATGTTTTCCTGACATTGGTAGATTTTTCTAATCCCTACACACTTGGCAATAAAGAGCAATCAGTTTTCTTCATCACTCAATACTCCCAACCGAAACAGGATTGTTAGTCTCTATCTTTTCTAACTCATATCAGGGTCTATTATATCTTAATTATAACCAAATTTATAGAATTTTGTATTAATGCTCTCTCATCTAGGTTAATATATTCATCATGCCTTACTCTCATGATGATATTTGTGGAAGAAAAGGTTCATCTTGTTTAAGGTCTCATTAGATCACTGCAGCATATTTTTATAGCCCGGTCAGTACTACCCTTTGGAATTCAATTATGGCCATATATTTTATCATATGGATTGCAAGATGAGGGGTCTCATCACGAGCCATCTCATTATGTTCATAATTTCTCCTTGGAATAACATCTTTTCCATATAATATGGGGAGTTGAATTCCAGTTTTCTAGAAGATGGGAGATCCTATCACAGGTCGAATCATTCATTATTTACAGAGCATCAGGGAGTAATTCCACCATCACATGGACACCAAGCCATGATAGTGTCTTGTAATCCATGTGTGAAATAGACCCCCAGTTGTTCCCAAACAAGAGAGTGTTGTGCATCAGGACGAGGGGGTCCTATCTAAGGCCAGCCTCACTATGATCTTAGGATTGATTTTGGACTGAAACTATCACTAGATGGTATCCAAGCCATGGTTGTTGCTTTTAGCCATATAGCTGGAAGACAAGAGGTCTCCTTACCGAGCTAACTTGTTCAGTTTCCAGGTCAGGTTTGTGAATGGAGCTGATCACCGGAACATGGGGAAGTGGGCCTATGTCATTACAATATTGTTATTTCTATAAAAAAAAAAGAGGGGAAGGAATAAATGGTGGTTTCAGTGGCCTCTGTATAGAAACCCAAAAGTGGTAAAGGTATGAACCCGGGTTCAACTTTAAACTGCATGCCTATGTCAGCCTAAGTTCAAATGATCCCGATCCTCCAATGACATCTGAATCAGAGTTGCAACTTAAAAAAAAATGAACATGGATGAAAGTGCATTAATAATTTTGATAATTCTTGGTTGGTTACATTCATATATTAACATTTCTTGAGAGTTAATATTTTGTCTACTAACAAGTTTGATTGCAAAAGGTTATTGTTTTGCAGAGATAACTGGTTCTTCTAGCAAGTGGCCATTTGTTGTAGGTACAACAGATCCAATGTTATTTTGACACGGGAGCCCAATCACACATACGAAGGTAACTTGGTAGGATCCTTCGTGACCTTGTAGGATTCTATTACATTTTTTATTGACTCATGGGGTTCCCAAACTTAACCAAATTTCATAGAAAAATCATGCCTTATTTTTTTGTTTTAAGTTGCAGAAAGACTGTTTGTTTTGAAGTGTTTGGTTGTCCCGCAGCTCGCATCCCGCAACCTGCAAGTTGCAGAGTGCAGGGTCTTTTAGTTGCACATTTTGATTTTTCACTTCCCACAACCCTATCCTGCAAATGAGGAATGAGGGATGTAGAAGGTTTTTCTTTAGATATACTTTCATTGATCCGCAATCCGCATCCTGCATTTTGCAGGATGGGGGTTGCGGAATTTTCATTTATTAATCATTTGGTTTTCATGTGTCTGCAACCCGCATCCCGCCAAATGTGGAATGTGGGGTGCAGATTTGATTGAATAAAGCTTTCATGTTTTTTTGTTTCTGCATCTTGCATCCCACAAAATGTGGAATGTAGGTTATGAAATGACTAATAAATAGTTTGAATTTCATGTTTGGATCCCGCATCCCGCAAAGCTTGATCCTAACCGTTTGTTTCACCGTAATCCTATGGTATATATTATTACCCATGAATTATAAATATGGTGGTCTCATTTATGATTTTTTTCATTGTTTTTACCATTGTAATTTCCTCTCCTGTGTGAATTTACATCTAGATTTTACCAAGCAATTTCGATAGTGTTCACTATAGTTTCAAGTTGGTTATCAAGTTGCTTTCTCACAATTTGAATTTCTTACTGTGCTTCCTATATAATTCAATCTATTTATTGGTACCAGCATTTGAACAGGATATGGCGGCATCCAAAACACCCCAAATTACCAGGAGCAAAAACCTCCAGAAAGACTTGTTTACCAAACACCCCAATCTTGGTGTCTTCTCCGATACTAGTGGGCGAGTGTCTGAAACTTACTAGTTGGATTGGTCCCGAGTTTATTCCATCTTTGATAACAATGACCTTTCATATTTCCAGGGTAATCAACTCATTTATGAGAGAATTAGGGATTTTGGCCTTCACATGATTGCTGGAAGGCCGGCCATCCTCCCTTACAATGATGCAGTTAGATGGATTATAGACCACACTAACCTGAAATATTGTTCCTTTAACACCAGTATTGGAACGCAATTGGCCAATTTTCACTCCGAAAATTTTGTGAGAATTTACGCCCTTAAACCTTTTACACAGCTCCTTGATGTAGACTTTATTAACACTGCCAAGTCTAGGTTCAATTTTGACCAAATGCTGAAATCCTAGATGGCTGAACCACACAAGTTCTCCTAGAGAAAAGATTACCTTTACCCCATTGAATGGTTCAAGGAACCTTATTCCCTTCTTGTAGCGATGTTATGAAGGATTTATGTTCTCCCCAACTATTCTTACTTCAAGAAAGAATGGGCCCCAATTGCGCACCATGTCATAACTATGGGTGAATCCTTCCCTTAGGTTTCAATCCTGTCACTTGAACTCAAAAATGTCATACAAGAGTTCCAGAAAGATACTGATAGGAAGAAGCCCAACTTTTATCTTTCTTACTTCATTGTGGATATCTTTTGTGCCGAATTCTACTTCCCCAATATGGGATGGAGTTGGGTATTACCAGCCCCACCTGTGCATATTTATCATTCTGAGCTATAGGACACCAATTATGTAACCAGGTTTTATGATATATGTGAGAGTTTCCTCGGCCGATTCTATTTCCTGATTTTTAACAAAGAATCTCCTGCATTCTCACCTAAAGCTAAAGCCCTCATAGCCACCATGGGAGATTGTTATGTTGGTGAATCATTCACCTACATCATGGTTTTTGGTAGCAATGTTTCCCATATGTTTCCTAAGGTCGTGCCAGACAGGTTGGTTCTTGAGGAGATTTCATTTCAAACAGTCACAGAAGGGATTCACAAAAAATGTGTCACACCGAAGAGGAAGGTTTGGCCCAAGTTTCCTATAACCCTTGGATCTTTAATCATACCTACTTCTATTGGGGCATCAGAGCTTAGTGACCATATAGTGTCACTCAAGCTTGGTTTTTCTAGTAAAAGGTAGCATGATCCCAAGGGGGTTGTCGATTTCCACCTCAAGCAGAACCATTTTAAAACAGGATATGCTCATGAAGAAAATCTACATTACTCCATCTCTCAGGGAGTCGATAATTTTTTCTGAAGTCTTGGCCAGGACTAAAAGAAAAGAAGAACAAAGACATATAATATTTCAATATCAAAAGGAAATCAGGGACAAAGTCCGGCATTACAGGGCTACGGAGTTAGACATTCAGGAAAAGGTGATAAAAGATAGGGAACAAAGGGAAGCTAAAGCTATGGTAAAGGAGGCCATGGCATCCACAAATGCATACATGGAACCCATTTCAGACACAGGTCAAGGGAAATCTCCCATGGAAGAACTTCCCCATACATCTATGGAGAAGCAAGTCAAGGCCTATTTGCACACTTCAGAATAGATCAAACAGAGACTAAGGAAAATTACTTGAGCACAAAAAACTCAGGAAATTGCAACCTATCAGCTAATTGAAGCTTCTCAAGTGATCATTGTGGGTGAAAAGACTCAATCTGAGCAAACCTAGGTTGAGGAGAAGCCTTCTCAAAAGTTGAAAAATTAATATATCCCCACCTCTACTATAGACTTGACACATTCGGGGGAAGAGGATGAGAGGGTTTCCCCTGTGCCTGTTACCATTTAAATTGGAAATGGTAATGATTTACAGAATTTTACTGATGTATTTAATGGTAGCAATGGAGAAACTTCATCACCTCCTCCACAACCACAACCTTATTTTTAGTCTGGCCGACCATCCTCTTCTGCATTACTTCTCTCATCAATTATAGATTTATATTCATTATCGGATGGTTCTACTGTGACACCTTTTATGTCCCAGCTTTACCAAGATGCATGTTACCACCTAAGTTGTACTTAGTGGTTTTTGATCAAGTGAGCCTGGTGAACCGAACAAGGATAACTTGTTCGGACTTCAGAAGACCTTCAGTCTTGCTTCTGGGAAGCCTTGTTGTACTATATCACATGTTCATACCCCATGGGGGAATTGTAATAAATGTTCTAGCATGATAGTGTTTGTAAAAGACTCAGTCTCTTAGACTTCATTTGTCAATCTGATCAGCCCAGGGTGTTTTTTCCCTTGGTTATTATTGGTTGTTGAATAAACGACTGATAATTTCTAAGTTTTTCACTCCATACCTCCAAAGTTGGGGTGGTCGGCTTGGCATTTAGGCCTATTGAGGTTATTAGAGTCTATGTGTCAATTTATAAACATGCTAGACATCATTTTTGAGTCATATGAACATGTCTAAGTCCCCCTAGGTGTTTTTCAATTTTTCAATTTCTTAAGTTTTTCAATGTTTTTTATTAAAATTTAATTTTTCCAAAACTTAGGCTATTTTTTAATAGTTTAATTGGAAAAATTGATTTTGTAATAAAATTGGGCCAAATAATTGGTTTCAGTCATATAGGTGCTCATTTTCAAGCTAAGAGCACCATGTAAACCCATGGACCCACTATTTCCTAAGTTTTGAGTGATTTTCCATCACTCAGGTCAGAAAGCCACTCGGTGTGTCCTTGGGGGCAAGTCTCGAGTCAAGGCTATCACCTTGTTCTTGAGTCCTCCATTTAGGCTCAACTCCTAATGGAGCCAAGGGGGGTAGACCCTATTAAGTTACTAAGGATAATTACTTAGTGTTGTGATGTTAAACTGATTGAGTTAGGAGTTTGCAATTTAACTATAGATGATCAAAGATGGCAAGATACAAAAGATGAACACACGAAAGCACAATGCTGAGACACAATATATATATAAAACAAGAAAATAACCAGTGCCTTAAAATGGAGTCAAAAATATAAAAAATGTACTTGTGTGTTCTTGGAGTGATTGTTTTGTGATTGCCTCTTGGTATGTTTTAAGTTAAAATTGAAGTGTGAGTTGATTAAAATTAAGTAAAGGGGGGACTCCAGATATACCCTAGAGTACTTGGAGTATGTCCAAAACTAAACCTTCACGGCTACCCGCAAGGAATATGTGGGCTGAAATGGAGTATCTGGGGCTATTTTTCATAACGCACCCATTAGGGTGTGACAGAGATTGGTGCCCCGAGGTCACTTTTCAGAAGTTCCCGCTTCCATTGGGTATTTTTCCACCATGATGGTTCGATCTAGGTGTTGGATTTTCACCTGTTGGTTTGTTAATTTGGGAGAGTGAGTCCTAATTATACTAGTCACTCAAGTGCTTTTGATATAGCTTGACTGATTGGATGAACCGCAGCCAAGTGCAGAGCATACACACTAGAGTCTTGTCAATTTTAGTAAGTTTTAAACTGGGTGTTCTTGTTTAAAGAAAACCCTCCAGGAACCTCTTTTGATCTAAGTGGATCTCAATCGGGGAATCGAGGAGGGGTTAATTTTATAATAGCTGAAAAACAAATGATCAAAAGAAAATAGATACACAATTCTAGTTTTCTAATTAGTCCTACCACGAATCTCTTTCCCTTTTCGGGTCAATCGGGAAATCGTGGGGTAAGTATTATGATTACTTTGAAAAACAAAAAGTGGAATATGAAATTAATAAAAAAAATCAATTATACTACCCTGAAAATTATATCAATGCTCGTTTAAAAAATAAATGAGTAGAAAGCGACGAAAAGGACACTGACGCAAATCCCCCCAAGGGGGATGGGGAATGGGCTCGAAAGAGCCTATTCCAAAAATAATTTTATTTATTATTGGTTAAAATATCAGTGAAATGAAATATCAGAAACTTCTTGGTCCTTATACAGGCTGAATCCAATATCTTACAACTTTGCAAAAATTTTAAGATTTTAGTGAAAAGGGAGACCCCTGGGGGGATTTGAACGCTCCTGAGGCCACTTCAGACAGCAACTTCCTTTATTTTCTTTCAGACCTGATAAAATAAATCAAGCATATTAGAATAAAATATGCCCAAAATCACTTTAAGAGTACCTTTGAATCAGCCTACCTTATCTCAAAAAAAATGAAGTTAAAACTAGCTAAACAGGCGAAAAAGGAACCAAGGAAAGAAAGCTTTCCTTGGGATATTGGCTTGCTGTTTTTTCAGCCAATGAAATATGCACTGATATTTCAGAATATTAAATTTTATAACAGCAAAAGGAAATCTAATGCATGCGATCTACAAGTTTTCTTTAAATTTTCATGCAAAAAGACGATTTCCCTAAAGTTAGATCTAGAATGCTTTTGAAAAAAATTTAAGTACAAGATCTAGACTATAGGATTTGATAAGATAGATCTATGTTGGAATTACTTTTAAAATGATATATCTAAGAAAAATTAAAGCTACGAACAGAGTAACCAGGTAAAAATGTTGATTTTTTGTAGAAAAGAGAAGAAGAGGAGAGAAGGTCGGATCGTTGCTTGAATGGAGCAAGCTGAAAGGAGGCCCTTTTGTGGAGTGTTGAGGGACAGAGTCTTGAGCTTATTGGATAGGAATGGTGTCAATCTATATCCACGCCTTCATCCAATCAGGAACCTGCAACTAAATAACACAAGCCTACACACACCTCGTGAGATCTGGATATAGATGTATAAAGCAA
Source organism: Pseudotsuga menziesii (assembly GCA_001517045.1). NCBI lineage: Eukaryota > Viridiplantae > Streptophyta > Pinopsida > Pinales > Pinaceae > Pseudotsuga > Pseudotsuga menziesii. The sequence continues at coordinate 99,458 of LPNX011222251.1, forward strand.
CAAAAATGAAAGATCATGCCAAAATAACCTTATTTAAGCATATAACTGAAATTTTTGAGCATACATCATATGGATAAACAATATCAAGAAATCTAGCTTTCCTAGTTTACACCCTTACTAGATTTAGTCGAATCCTTGAAGCCAGAACACAGAAGCAGCACAGAACTTGGAAAGAAATTACAGCTACCACATCAGCAGCATAACACTGAGAATCCACACATACACATGCACTACACAGTATAGCCTCCAAAGCTTCTTTATTCACAAATGATGATCAAATACAGAGTTACAATGGCAATCCCTTCAGTCTAGCTCTAACTAGCTTGGAAGAGGGAGCCTCAAATAGGATATATACAAATTATAGGCCATCCAGCCCAAGGGGGGCACACTTCCTCATGGAATCAAGTGAAATCAACTGATGGAGAGTCCATCAATGCAGAACTGAAGCTGAACCGAGCCTACTTGTCAACCGGGGGCTTGATTGAGCTGACACGTCAACCCATACACTGACACCTCAGTCCACAGAGCATCCAAGAGAGTCCACACATGTGGAGGAGAGAGAGGGGGCGCAATTCCCCATGAAGATAGATGTAGATCAACTTTGGACCTGATTTGATCCCCTCCTTCAGTCAAGGATTTGTCAGATCCAGTCAATCTGCTTCAGATCTGACCGATTTCAATCAAATCAGCTGAGAATCCACTGATTTATGATTTTGGATTTGCTCCATTATTCATCAATTTATTAATTAAAATAATCAATAATTGACTTTTGGGGCTTTCTGACCTGAGTGATGGAAAATGACTCAAAACTTAGGAAATAGTGGGTCCATGGGTTTACATGGTGCTCTTAGCTTGAAAATGAGCACCTATATGACTGAAACCGATTATTTGGCCCGCTTTTATTACAAAATCAATTTTTCCAATTAAACTATTAAAAAATAGCCTAAGTTTTGGAAAAATTAAATTTTAATAAAAAACACTAAAAAAACTAAAAAATTGAAAAATTGAAAAACACCTAGGGGGACTTAAACATGTTCATATGACTCAAAAATGATGTCTAGCATGTTTATACATTGACACATAGACTCTAATAACCTCAATAGGCCTAAATTCCAAGCCAACCACCCCAACTTTGGAGGTATAGAGTGAAAAACTAAGAAATTATCAGTCGTTTATTCAACAACCAATAATAACCAAGGGAAAAAACACCCTGGGCTGATCAGATTGACAAATGAAGTATAAGAGACCGAGTCTTTTACAGACACTATCATGCTAGAACATTTATTACAATTCCCCCATGGGGTATGAACATGTGATATAGTACAACAAGGCTTCCCAAAAGCAAGACTAAAGGTCTTCTTAAGTCCGAACAAGTTATCCTTGTCCGGTTCACCAGGATCACTTGATCAAAAACCACTAAGTACAACTTAGGTGGTAACAATGCCACTAGTCTTGCTGAATCTATTACACTTGTTTATGTGGATATGCCCTTTCCTTCATCTACTGTACCACAAGTTTTCAAAATACCATTGCATATTCCTTCATTAAGCTCAGTATCATCCCTTGTGACTAAGAAAACTTCAGCAGTTTCACCATCATCACTAAAGGATACTTCTTTGCAAGTTTCATCTATTGAAACTTCTATTCCTAACATTTCTTCAGCCCCAAAAGTAATTATTGCTCAAAGTGTTACCTCTTCTCCATCCATTTCTCCTAGTACTATGATTATACCCTCTCAAACCTCTTCTCTGATATCCACATGCATTAGTATACCCCCCATTGATGAGATGAAGGATGCATTCAATGAATATTTTGTAATATCCCTGGGTGAATATCGGTACAATAAAGCTGATAGATCAGTGGTGAAGAAGGGTAAGAAGAGGAACCGGGATCAAAGTGATATGGACATATCTATTACAAATGAGTTTGTGTGGACCCAACGATTAAGTGACCCGTATGTGTATGCTACAGATGCTGCATATGTTTTAGGGGCTTTTACAGGCACCACTTTTGATGTTGTTAACACTTTGAATCGAGAATTTGACAAATAGAAAGCAGAAATTGGCATTCTAAATGAGGAGCTAAAACAACTTAACAGGCAACATGAGAATAAGTATGATGAACTTCAAGAGAAAAATGCTGCTCTCAGTGAAGAACTGCAAAGAGAAAAGACTGTTAATTCCACTTTGGTTTAGAAGGTTGCATTGTTAGAAAGACAGTGTGAAGATGCAACTGCAAGTGCAGCATCATCTTCGTTTTCCAAGTTTTCCTAGGAATAATTTAAAGATTTTTCCATTCAAACCAACAAGGAACATCATGACTTGGTCAGTGAGTTATTTAAAACTCTAGATAATATCTTTGAAACTCACATGGTTTTTGACAAGATGTATGTTTTTTTGGAAGACCTGGTTGAGAAGAGACAACAAGCCTCGAAGGATTATGATGAAGTGGTAGAATAGAAAAGGTACATGAAAGATAATCTAGATAATGTCATTTTTCTCACTAACTTCCAGCTTAAGAGAATTAGGGTTATCTTGAGAGCATGGGAATATCTAGATGAGACAGTAGCTGAAGCCATAAAGAAATCTCAGGCCATTTGTAGTAAAAGATGGTATGCAGTTGACAACATTATGGATGAATTGTCTTTTCCTGCAATGGTGCTTATTGAAAAAGCATGTCCTCCTGGATTGATGATTGAGCAAGTGGAGCAGCGAAGGGATGAAATGGAGGAGAAGATCAAGAAACTTGACCATGTCAGCATCCACGATGTAGATCAATTGACCAGACAACCATTTACAGTGGAGAGAAATATTCAAATTTATATCCGATTTTGGCATAAACTGGATAAGAATGAGATTGAAGATTATAAGTGCAATGCCCATCTTGGCATTGAATCTGCAAGTTACCCTGATATTGAGGAATTGCTCCATATCTGGAATATGTGGAGAGATTTCTTAGGATATTAGCTTTGTTTAGGCTTGGATCCCCTTTAGTGGGAAATCCATTTTTTTTGTAATAATTATGTAAGAGGGTGATCTCAAATGTGTTAAGGACTTTTTTTGGACTTTTTGGGAGAAGGGAGACGGATATAGGAGATTGAAAACACCTCTGGTTGTTCATATTGTTTATGTAATTTTTTACTGAACTCCAAATCAATATAGTAATGTGATTTCTTATCTCTTGTCTTTATCTGAATGAATTTCTTCAAACAGATCTCGATCTTCTTTACTTCAAATGGATAGATAATGTTGTGATTTATTTACAATCATTAAATGTGTTTTATTTAACTCAGATTTATCTCTGTTATTTATTGATGCATTGATAAGGTTTCATGAAATTTATTTTATGAACTGTCTTTATCTATTTCTGTGAATAATTGAACAATAATATTTAGTAGCATAATATATTTGTTTTTCAACTTACATGTGCTATGCAGGTTAATTCAGAATGATGGAATCTTAAGTCACTAACTAATTGATTTTCATTAATTAATTGTGAATTAAGCAATGAATTTTTAATATGATTTACATTTTTGTTGATTGGATGAAAACTATTTGTCTGCTTACAAATCTGGTTTACTTGCAAATCAACCCAAAATCTTCTTTAGGTAGCTTAGGTTTAGATTAGGATAATTCTCTTAGTTAGATTTGATTTTTCTTTTCTTTTTTCCACCTATATTGTTTTCTAATTTGGGAAATAGATCCTCTATGGATATAACCTTTTGAAGGCCAGTGGAGGCTACTCTAATGTCTGTGGGAGATAACTACTTTAAATAGCTCGAGGATAGAAAAATACCTGTGTGGGATTGTTTGAAGCCTTTGACTGGGTTTTCTCCGTGTTTTGTAAGCCTTAGACACCCTAATTAGCCACATACATAGTTGGGGATTCAACAAATGCCACTAGAAGGAGGGAAAACACATCATGCCTAAATGAAATACTCATACACCTCCTCTAGCAAGAGATCCGATCATCACCCATAGTCATGGCCATGCATCTACATCAGGGGAACAAATAACATAAGGTTCATACATTGTCCCTATTACCCCTGGACAAGAACAAACTACTCAGTCAGACATATACATTCTCGTCTCACCCATCCTAGGACTCGTCACAGTTGAACAACTGTTGAAGGGTAATTCCCACAATGTTGATGAGATTCAAAGGAAATTTACTGAAGAAAATCCTACTAGGATTCTCCCCAAAACGATAATCAAGATAGCCCAAGTCCAGGAGACCAAAATGCTGAGAGACGTCGTGACCTTTTCGGCGAACCATCCACTCCTAGGTTTGACCTAGGTTTCCTTTTTTGGGATTCAACGATTCCTTGAAATATCATCCAAATAGGAGGACCACCCCTATCTCCTTCCTCTTCTTCATCTTCCTCAGAATAATCATTAGATTCTGAATCTTTGGACTCCTCAGCAAAATCTGTCCCTATGGCTGACAAACATCACAACAAGCCATGGTTAGATGGGGATGATGTGTTTGTTTTAGGAGATCAGCATAGGTTTCCTAAAAACCCCAAGAAGTGGCTTCCAAAATTTAATCCAGATGACAAAGTCCCCATGGAAGACCACATCAAATCCTTCATGCAAGCCATCAGACTTAGGAACGTCATACATGAAGACGTGGTTTACAGACTATTCCCTTACATGTTTGAGGGAAAGGATTCTACGTAGTGCTTTTCCTTAGAAGCTAGCTCCATCCCGTCATGGGATATGTTTTCTAAACTCTTCACTCAAAATTTTGGGGATGACAAGACCCCAGAGGATTTAGTCATAGAGCTCTCTTCAAAGATTACAATCACCGATTTTCATATTTAAATAATAGGATACCAAATACGGTACTTTTTGTTGAGGAATTATTGGTAGCATACTATATTAAGGGTCTCGTGACCCAAATAGCCATGTGGGTCAAAAGTACTCACAAATATTCCTTGCAAGACGCCTTCTTCGAATCCATCCAAGTAGAAAGGGACATGTTCTGTCTCAAAGACAACCCTAACACCACATTTGAACAAGCATCTACCTCACACAAGAAAAGTGACAGTTCCCCTAAACCTACTGCTACATGTCAAGTTCCGTTCAATATGAGTGAATTGAATAAGCTCCTTCAAAGAATCTCTAACGAGATGGTATATCTCAAGAAGACAAGCAAGGAAAATCAATCAAACAATAGGGGATTCAATAGGCCATGGGATTCAATAGGCCATCTTTTAGGAGGCCAAATCAACCTCCTCAGAATCCACCACCTCCAAATCCCAGCGAGGGATTCACCTCAGAAGAGACCTTTTCTGTCTTGAAGTCCTTAGCTATAGGAACACCATACATTCCAGAACCCTCCAAAGATTAGTCCACTCAAGACTCACAACCTCCCCAAGAGGAAGAGGAAGATGACCAGCAGGTCAACTCTATGAGCTTCTTTTCGAAAGAAGAAGAAGAAGAAGAAGAAGAACCTGACATAGTTTTTAATCTACAACACACACACAATACCAGGTCTAAAGGGCCACCTCCCTAGGAATCATCACCTCCAAAATAGATCCCTAGCAAAGGTAAGACTCAAACTCAGAAGGACACCCTCATTCCTGAGCTAGAATACAACTTGGCCGAGGACCTTAAAAGAGTCAAAGAAAACATATCTTTATTTGATCTTCTCAAAATCCCTTCCATAAGGGATTCCTTACCCAAAAGCATGATCATAAAGCATCCCTGAGAAGATAAAAATAATAATTTTGATTCTACTTCCCCACCAAACAATCCAAAACCTGGAAGCAAGGTCACTCCTCCCTTCTTACTTACCTTTGAAATATTTAACAGGAACATGCATAACTGTATGGTGGATGCAGGTGCTTAATCTAATGTTATGCCCCTTTCTATGTGTAAGAAACTCAATCCCACCTGGGAAACATGTCCTATTCAAATTGTGCAGTTAGATAGATCCAAGGTTAAATTTGTAGGTAGGCTGAGAAATGTTCTTCTCAGATTATCCACATATCCTCGGATTCATCAAACTATCGATATTGTGATTGCAAATATTCCATAGACTTATGGTATGTGGCTAAGTCGGGATTGGTCAGAGAAACTTGAGGGTTAATTTGCTACAGATTGGTATCACCTGTGGTTTCCTCTTAATGTGAATCCTAACAAGCTCAAATTTGACAGGGAACCATTCATGAAACAAACTGTAACTGATCTCGATGGGTCCAATGAATCTATCTCCTTCTTTAACAATCAAATTGAACATTTCACATTTGACATTTTCTTTGGAGACTTTCCTACTGATGTATCACCAAAAGAGAATGAGCAGAAGCACTCTCAGATAACTCATCTTACATTTGTCCCATTCTCATGCACTATTGTTCATAATGTATATAATGTAAATACCAATTTCAAAATTGATCCTATAGTTTGGACTTTGTTTTTTTATCATGAGAAGTCTCTATCTTATCCTTCCAACATCATCCCCAAGTATGTCACCAGTCTGGATAAGTTCTATGATTTACAAGATAAATTCAGACAAACCATCAATTGAAAAACTCAAAGCTCAACCTTGAATCACACCCCTGTCAACTTGGGAACAGAGCACGAGGCTTGATTTATCAATCTTGGAATACATTGTTCCTATGAGGAAAGAAGAGGTTTTATCAAAATGTCCGGGGAATTCAAAGACATTTTTTCCTGGACATATGATGAACTCATGACTTTTGATACTACCATCATGCATCATAACATCCCCATGAAGCCTGAGGTAAATCCCTATCAGCAAAAATTAAGGAAAATGCACCCCAGTCTGGAGCCTTCTATCAAGAAAGAACTTGATAAGCTACTCTCGGCTAGGATTATATTTCCCATTAGGAACACACATTGGATAGCTAATTTGGTTCCTATTCGTAATAAGAATGGGGAAATTAGACTCTGCGTAGACTTCAGGAATCTCAACCGGGCCTCTAAGAAAGATAATTACCCTCTACTTCCAATGGAACAAATCCTACAGAGAGTAGCCGGATCAGAGATGTTTTCACTGCTAGATGGTTTTTCTGGCTAAAACCAAGTCCTGGTTGCGCCAAACGATCAACTTAAATCTGCTTTCCAGACCCCTTGGGGGACATTAGCATATAGACGGATGCCGTTTGGACTAATAAACACAGGATTCATGTTCCATAGAGATATGGACATAGCTTAGAGGGGCTTGATCCATAATTTTGTCATTGTATACTTAGATGATGTTACCATTTACTCTAAAAAATGACGAGACTATTTGTATGCTTTAAAATAGGTATTCGAAAGGTGCAGAAAATTCAGCATCTCCCTCAATCCCAAGAAGTCCATCTTTGCAGTAATAGAAGGAAAGTTATTGGGTTTTGTAGTCTTAAAGGAAGGTATGATCATCGATTCACAACATGCTGAAGCAAACTCCAATATCAGCCTCCCTAACTCTCATAAGGCAATGCAGTCATTCTTGGGTAAGATCAATTTTGTTTGTAGATTGGTTCCAAATTTTGCTCAAGTTGTGAAACCCCTCCAATTCCTAGTCAAGAAGGATGTACCATTTAACTGGTCTGATGAGAAAAAGAATGCATTTACTGAAATTCATAAATCCATAGCAGCAGCACCTGCTCTATTGTCCCCATATTTCAGTAAAGATTTTATATTGTATACATTTTGTATTAACTTTTCTTATGCAGCTATCCTCATGCAGAAAAATCACGAAGACGCCAAGATCCCCATTTCTTTCATGAGTTCGACATTCAAAGGGGATGAAATGAATTACTCCAAAGTTGACAAACAAGCCTACATATTATATAAATCAGTAAAACATTACAGGCCTTATCTGTTGAAGTCAAGGACTAAGGTGATTGTCCCTTATGCGTCCATTCGCAATGTCCTCATCCAAAAGGAGTTGGGAGAAAAGAGAGCTCACTCGATGACCGCCCTTCAAGAATATGATCTGGAGATCTATCTTGTGAATATTGTCAGAGGACAAGGTTTTTGTCAGCACATTGCATAGTCAAATGACCCTGAAAATTAGCAAACTGATTGGGAACAGGAAGAGGCTACTCGTACAGGTTTTGTTAATGCACTTGAAACTGCAGCATCTAAATGGTATGATCACTTCAAATTATTTCTAATAATGGGTTTTCTCCTGAAACCCTAGATCCCAAAAAATGTAGAGCACTAAGGCTAAAATCAGCCCCTTATCAACTTATTGATGATGTTCTATTCAAGAATAATTATGATGGAGTGTTTCTTAGATGCCTAGAAAAAGATCAGACTGATGAATTCCTATTTCAATTTCATGTAGGGCCTGTAGGTGGACATTTATCAGGTGATATAACGGCTCATAAAATCATCAGTGTAGGATACTATTAGCCTACCCTATTCATAGATTCCCATTCATTTGTCATAAATTGTGAGCCTTACCAGAAGTGCGCTAGAAAAATCAAGAAACCTGACTTTCCCTTGCAACCCGTAGTAATTCAATTCCCATTTCAGCAGTGGGGATTGGATTTCATCGGACCCACCAACCCCGTATCCTCATTACAACATAAATATATCTTGAAATCCACTGACTATTTTACGAGTTGTGTAGAAGAAGTCCCTTTAAGGATGTGTAACATGAACCAGGTAATTTCCTTCCTTGAAAATCAGATAATCACTAGGTTTAGCACCCCTGAGTATCTTTCTTTAGACAATGCCTCATATTTCCAATCCATTGAATTGACCATCTATGCTCTTGAAAAGGGGATCAAGCTTAAGTTTCCTGCTAATTACTATCCTCGAGGAAATGGGCTTGTGGAATCCTTAAACAAAAACTTGATAAGTATCCTTAAAAAGACAGTGGCTTCACACCATAAAGATTGGCACACCCAAATTTACTATTCTCTTTGGGTAGATTGAATCACCCCAAAGGTAGCCCTTGGTAACTCTCCTTATTGCCTTGTTTATGGAAAGGAAGCTATCCTACCATCTAATCTCACCATTCATTCGTTGCAATTCACCCAATCCATCCAAGAGAGTGACTCTTCCCCATTAGAGCATAGGATTGATTCTCTGCTCAAGTTATAAGAGGATAGAGACAAATCCAAGAATAAATTCTACCAACATTAAAAGTTGGTTAAGAAATGGTTTGACGAGAGGTCCTCATCAGACAGAGACTTATCAGTGGGAGAATTAGTGTTGATATTGGACAAACAACACAAGGACAAAAAATAGTACACCAAGTTTCAACAACTCTAGCTAGGACCATTCATTGTTACAGAAAATATTGGTCCTAGTACAGTTTGACTACAAACACTGGAAGGGGTCGTTGACACCTATCCAGTGAATGTTTTTCTTCTCAAGAAGTATTTTGTTTGAAAATTTTGGTGCAACCCTGTATATAGGTTAGGTGTGTTATTTTACTTTTATTTTCTGAATGTTTGCTTGACATTTGTTGCTTTTGGTAATCCCTACACACTTGGAAATGGTGAGCAATCAATTTTATTCAACACTCAATACTACCAACCAAAACAGGCTTGTTAGTCTCTATCTTTTCTAACTAATATCAGGGTCTATTATATATGAATTATAACCAAATTTAGACTTTTGTATCAATTCTCTCTTTTCTAGGTTAATATATTCTTCAAGCCTTACTCTGATGATGATAGTTGTGGATGAAAAGGTTCATCTTTTCTAAGGTATCATTAGAGCACTGGAGCATATTTTTATAGCTCGCTCAGTCTTACCCTTTGGAATTCAATTATGGCCATATATTTTATCATATGGATTGCAAGATGAGGGGTTTCATCATGAGCCAGCTCATTATGTTCATAAGTGCTCAATGGAATGAAATCTTTGCCATATAATATGGGGAGTTGGCTTCCAATTTTATGGAATATGGGAGATCCTATCACAGGTCGACTCATTCATGATATATAGAGAATCAGTGAGTAACGATGCCATCACGTGGACAACAAGCCACAGCAGTGTCTTGTAATCCATGTGCGAAATAGAGACCGAGTCATTCCCAAACAAAAGAGTACTATGCATCAGGATGAGGGGGTCCTATATAAAGCCAGCCTCACTATGATCATAGGTTTGATTTTGGATAGAAAATATCACCAGCTGGTATCCAATCCGTGGTAGTTTCTTTTAGCCATATAATTGGAAGATAAGAGGTCTCCTTACCAAGCCGACTTGTTCAGTTTCTAGGTCAGGTTTGTGAATGGAACTAATCACCAGAACATGGGGTAGTAGTCCTATGTCATTACAATCTTGTCATTTCTAAAAACAAAAAAAACTAAAAAAGAAATTAAAAAAAAAGAAAAAAAAGAAGAGGGGAAGGAATAAATGGTGGTTTCAGTGGCCTCTATATAGAAACCCAAAAGTGGTAAAGGTCTGACCCCGAGTTCAACTTTAAACTACATTCCTATGTCATCCTGAGTTCAAATGATCCCAATCCTCCAATGACATCTGAATCAGAGTTGTAACTTAAAAAAAACATTGACCATGGACGGAAATGAATTAATAATTTTGATAATTCTTGGCTGGTTACATTCATATATTAACATTTCTTGAGAGTTAATCCTTTGTCTACTAATAAGTTTTATTGGAAAAGGTTATTGTTTTGAAGATATAACTGCTTCTTCCAGCAAGTCACCATTTGTTGTAGGTACAACAGATACCATGTTATTTTGACACGGGAACCCAATCACACATACGAAGGTAACTTGGTAGGATCCTTCGTGACCTTGTAGGATTCTATTACATTTTTTTATCAACTCAAAGGGTTCCCAAACTTAACCAAATTTCATAGAAAAGTCATGCCTTATTTGTTTGTTTTAAGTTGCAGAAAGACTGTTTGTTTTGAAGTGTTTTCCTATCCCACAGCCTGCATCCCGCAACCCGCAAGTTCAGGAGTGCGGGGTCTTTTAGTTGGATACCTTGATTTTTCGCTTCCGGCAACTCGCATCCCGCAAATGCAGAATGAGGGATGCGGAAGTTTTTTTTTTAGATATAATTTCATCGATCTACAATCCGCATCCTGCATTTTGTGGAATGTGGGTTGTAGAATTGTCATTTATTAATCATTTGGTTTGCCTGTGTCCACAACCTGCATCCCACAAAATACGAAATGTAGGGTGCGGAGCTGATTGAATAAAGCTTTCACCGTTTTGTGTTTCTACATTTCGCATCCCACAAAATGGGGAATGTGTTAGAATAATCAACCCATAGTTACCTACCTTAGACATTAATTAAATCATTTTTTTCTTATTGCTTAGTTTCCTATAGTCCAATCTATGCTAGTTTCCTTCTACATGTCCTAGAAGTGAACACATGCTAAAACTGATTCATGGGGCACTTGGGAAACATCTTGGAAACCCATTTTAGCATGTCTTCTTTATTCCAAATCCTCCAAAGTGCATATCTGCTTTTTCTGAAAAGCTGCCTATTTTATTGAGATTTAAGGCAAAAGGAAAAGATAGACTAGGTGTAGTTGACTTGTTTTTTTCCCACATCATCCTCCCTCCTTTTCTCCTAATAAAATCATGTATGATTTTTATTTCCATCCCTCATTAGCTTTCCTACTTAACTTTTCCAATTCGTGGGCATCTTGGTGGATTTGGAAACTGCTTTACGCACCTATGGGGGATTTGACTAGATTTAGTAAGCCTACTTTTTTATCTTTTCAAATGGAATCCTTATGCATTTGAATATCTCATGTAATTATATATTTCAGCATCCTATTAATTCATAATGTTGGCTATTGTAGACTTACTCAATATAGATTAGTGTTATGCTCCAATTTCAGTCTCCTTTGGTGTTAATTTTGCATGTTTGATTAGCAATTTTGTGAGTGTAATTGTTCTGTCTCTTGGGTTCAATTTCCACATGGTATCAAAGCCTTTGTAAATTGATTTCTCTCCTTCCATATTGCTATTGCAGGTTTGACATCTTGACTGGGAGCATATTCTGCTGACTGAAGGGCACAGTTTCTAAGCTATGGACCAATCTCAGAAGATCATCTTGAATCCATTCAATTTCTTTGAGTGGAAATATTAGATGGAGATATTGTTGAGAGATAAATGTCTCTACAGGGTGACTATGGAAACTAATGTAGAGCCGAATGTAGCCGTATAGAAATCAAATGGCACAACAGGAGGGATGAGGCCTATGGTATTTTGTGTCTAATCATTTCAAGAGACCTCCTCTTCCATCTTGATGGATTGACATCACTTAATGAAGTGTGGGATAAGCTTGTAGATATTTTTTTTAAGACATATGAGATGAGAGGACATAAAATTGAGAATGAGCTGATCTCCTTGAGTCCCAGTAGCTTCGAATCCTTGCAACTCTATTTTCCCAAGTTTAAAGCCCTTGTTTTGCAGCTAAAACAGTGTGGGATCGAAAAGAAGGAAGATAAACTAGTTTTGTCCATACTCTCTAAGCTTTTCCCTGACTATTCAGTGTTTGTTTCGACCTTCCATGCCACCAAGTTGACAACTCGAGCCTGGAAGATGCTGAATCTTGCATAGTTCATGGAATCCCTCACACAGGAACAAGATAAGTTGGTGATGATGGGCACCATCAAACCTTCCAAAGACCAAGCTTTGGTGAAGATTCAAGGGTGGATTCAAAAAGAAATAAAAAAGCTAAAAATCCACCTGATCAAAAGAGAGACAAGAACAAGTCTCAAGAGGAGCCCCAAGGTTCCAAGAATAACTCCCAGAAGAAGAAGAACAAAAGAGAAATGAGAAAGTGCACATACTGTAGTAAGGGATATCATACTGAGAGCTCTTGTATGAAGAATCAAATTGACATGTTGACCCAAATCCTAGAGAAGAATAACATCTCCATTCCTAATTGCTCAAACAAGAGGGAAGGAGGATCAAATTTAAAGGACAGAGAGAGAGTACATGCCTTAGTTGCTAACACATCAAGCTCACATAGCTTCACCATAGAATCTGGAGCTTCTAGACATATGATTTCGACAAAAGAGGCATTCTCCTCTCTTGACATATCGAAAGGTCCACCAATAGTTTTGGGAGATGACTCTCTCACTGACAGTTTGGGGAAGGGAAGGATTGATCTTGACCATGGTAAGTTCAATAATGTGTTGTATGTTCTAGGTCTTGCCTCCAATCTCTTCTCAATGTATTAGATGACTCACACTGGGTCTCCAAATAAGGTCATATTCCCCCTTGATGATGTTTAAATCACTATGATTTTGAATGGTAAATTCATAGAGAAAGGTGTTGTTAATCACACTTCGAAGGTATACATGTTTTCCCATTTTCTACCCTACTCAAACCCCTTTGCTCTTCTAATTCATGCTAATGAGGAAATCAATATTTGGCATGAAATATTTCTCCATCTTAACTACAAGTATCTTTCTTATTTGAGTGAAAAATATATGCTCATAGGGTTACCAAAGATCAAGTTTTCTAAGGGAGACTGTCAAGGTTGTATCCTAGGAAAACACCCAGAGCACAAATATGAGAGAGCTAGTCATGAGAGAACCTATGCACCTCTTGAGTTGATCCACGGTGAAATTTCTGGTCCATTTCCTCATATGTCCATGATTCAAGCCAAATATGCACTGACCTTCATAGATGACTTTTCCAGGTATTATTGGGTTCACTTTGTAAAGCATAAGTCTGTAGTTTTTGACCTCTTCAAAGTTTGTAAAGCCTTGGTTGAAAACTAGTCTGGGAGGAAACTCAAGATCCTCAGATATGAAAATGGTGGTGAGTATGTCAAGTCTGAGTTCATTTAGTATTGTAAAGATGCAGGTATTCAGATGTAGCATTTGATCCCTTACACACCATAGAAAAATGATGTTGCAGAGAGAAAGAACAGGTCACTAAAGGAGATGGAAACCTGCATGATGGAGGCTAAGACTTTGCCACCAAATTTGTGGGCAAAGGCTATAAACTATGCATCCTACATCTAGAATAGGGTGCCTCATAAGGAGCTTTATGGTATGACTCCTTTCGAATCTTGGAGTGGGCACAAGCCAAATGTGACCCATTTCATGATTTTTGGCTCAAAGGCTTGGGCTAGAATTCCAACTGAAAAGAGAAAGGCTTTGCAGCCCCAAAGCCAAGAGTGCCTATTTGTTGGGTATTATTAAGATTCAAAAGGGTACAATCTAATCAAATTGAGCACTAACAAATCTTTCATTGAACGAAGTGTTTAGTTCCAAGAAGAGCCTTTAGAAGCAGTTGAAGTTGGAGAGTCCTCTTCACCACCAGATCAATTGATTGTAAGTGAAGAGACTAATGAGTTTGCTGATTTTGATATGTCTGATAATTATGATTTGATTGCAGATATTAATAGTCCTACAAGACCAAAATGGGAAGCAAATACCATTCATGCAGTTGGGGAACTAGCTGGAAGTCCTAATGACACTAGGAGGACTAGATCTCAATTTGAGAGTGCCCTTTGTGTGAAAGATCCTCTATTTGCTGAAAAGTGCTATCTGATGGTTGAATCATATCCACAGAAATATGAATATTTAGCACATAATCCAATATGGAAAACAACCATGAAACAGGAATTCAGCTCGCTCCAGAAGAACAACACTTGGGAACTGGTTGATCTTCCCCCAGGGAGGAAGCTAGTTCAATGTAAGTGGGTTTTCAAGACTAAGTTTGCTGCTGATGGTTCACCTTTTAAATATAAGGAAATATCGGTATCCAAGGGCTACTCATAAGTACATGGTATTGACTAAAATGAAACCTTTGCACCAGTGGAAAAGATGGACTCCATAAGGCTAGCTTTAGCCATTGCAGCTTCGAAGCAGTGGGAGGTACATCACATGGATGTGAAGTGTGCTTTCCTAAATGGAGATATCACTGAAGATATTTTCATGCAGCAACCTGAAAAGTTTGTTTCTAATCCATATTTAGTGTGCAAGTTATAGAAATCATTGTATGGGCTCAAGCAAGCCCCCAGGGCTTGGTATGCCAAGAATGATGGCTTTCTGCTATCATTGAGTTTTGTTCAATGAAATTTTGGTCCTAATGTATATTTGAAGCTGATTCATAGTTATTTTATGATTATTGTATTGTATGTGGATGACATTTTGATTACAGTAATTTCAAAGAAAGAGATTTCCTCCTTGAAGGATGCAATGAACCATGCATTTTCTATGACAGATTTGGGATTGTTGAGCCAATTCTTGG
Organism: Pseudotsuga menziesii; assembly: GCA_001517045.1. Classification (NCBI taxonomy): domain Eukaryota; kingdom Viridiplantae; phylum Streptophyta; class Pinopsida; order Pinales; family Pinaceae; genus Pseudotsuga; species Pseudotsuga menziesii. The sequence goes on from LPNX011222251.1 coordinate 114,624, forward strand.
GTCTCAAAAATGCTCAATCGCAACATGGAATCAAAGTACATCATTCCAAGTATGCCTTAGATTTGTTGAACAAGTTCAACATGAAATATTGCAAGCCAAGCAAGACTCCCTTCCTTTCAGGAGTTAAGCTTGAAGAAGGAGGTTCTTTTCCTATGGTAAATAATACACTATATAGGCATTTGATTGGGTGTTTGCTTTATCTTACACACAATAAACCTGATATACATTCTGTAGTTAGTGTGGATTCAAGATACATGGATCAGCCTCATGATATCCACTGGAGAGCAGCCAAAAGGATCCTAAACTTTGTTCAAGGAACAAGAACACATGGGATCTTCTACAAAGCAAAATCTGATCTTGATTTGATTGGGTTTGCTGACAGTGATTGGGTAGGTGAAAACACAGATCGAAAGTCAACATTAGGATATGTGTTCATGCTTGCAGGAGGACCAATCAGCTAGTCAAGCAGGAAGCAGAGTTCCATAGCACTCTCATCTATAGAAGCATAGTATAGAGGAGTTGTAAATGTAGCAACTCAATGTTTGTGGTTGCAAGGAATACTTGGAGAATGTGGCTTCAAATCACATTTTTCAACTATTATCTATTGTGATAATCAAAGAACCATTCGAATATGCAATGATCCAGTTCAAAGACAGCGAACCAAGCACATTGAGATCCATATGCACTACATCAGACATCTTATGCATGATGGTACCATTCATCTACTCTTCTTTGCATATTTAGAACAAGTAGCAGACATCTTCACCAAAGTTTTTTGTGAGAAGAAATTCAACAATCTAAAATCACTGCTGGGGATTTTTGATCATGCTTTGAATCATGATTGATGACAATATTTCCAAAAAAAAAATTCTTGTCCATGTTTAAGGGAGGATTTTCCCATTGGGTTCTTGCCCATTTCCTTGGTTGTATGGACAAGCAGTATGTAAAGGGTGACTAATCCTTGTTGCTAGGCCCTATAGTTTTCTGATATTTACTCATAAAGTCAGGCTTAAGGGGGGGTTTTAGAAGAATCAACCCATAGTTACCTACCTTAGACATTAATTAAATCATTTTTGTCTTATTACCTAGTTTCCTAGATTCCACTCTATGCTAGTTGCCTTCTACTTGTCCTAGAAGTCAACACATGCTAAAACTGAGTCACGGAGCACTTGGGAAACATCTTGGAAACCCATTTTATCATGTCTTATTTATTCTAGATCCTCCAAAGCGCATATCTTCGTTTTCTGAAAAGCTGCCTATTTTATTGAGATTTAAGGCAAAAGGAAAAGCTATGCTAGGTGTAGTTGACCCTTTTTTTTACCACATCATCCTCCCTCCTTTTATCCTAATAAAAGCATGTATGAGTTTTATTTCCATCCCTCATTATCTTTCCTACTTGACTTATCCAATTCATGAGCATCTTGGTGGATTTGGAAACTGCTTTATGCACCCATGGGGGATTTGACTAGATTTAGTAAGCTTGATTTTTGACCTTTTCAAATGGAATCCTCATGCATTTGAATATATCATGTAATTATATATTGCGGTAGCCTATTACTTCATAAGTTTGGCTATTGTACACTTACTCGATACATATTAGTGTTATTCTCCAATTTCAGTCTCCTTTGGTGTTAATTTTGCATGTTTGATTAGCAATTTTGTGAGTGTAATTGTTCTATATCTTGGGTTTGATTTCCACATAATACGGGTTATGGAATGAATAATAAATATTTTGAATTTCATGTTTGGCTCCTGCATCTCGCAAATCTTGATCGTGACCATTCTTTTCACCCTAACCCTACGGTCTGTATTATTACCCATGAATTATAAATATGGTGGTCTTATTTACGAATTTTTTCACTGTTTTTACCATTGTAATTTTCTCTCCTGCATGAATTTACATCCATATTTTACTAATCAATTTCGACAATGTTCACTACGGTTTCAGGTTGGTTATAGAGTCGTTTTATCAGAATTTGAATTGCTTACTTTGCTTCCTGTATAATTCAATTTAGTTATTGGTACCAGAATTCAAACAGGATATGATGACATTCAAAACACCCCAAATTACCAGGAGAAAAATTCTCCAGAATCACATGTTTACCAAAGACCCCAATTTTGGTGTCTTCTCCGATATGAGTGGGCGAGTGTCTGAAATTTACCAGTTGGAATGGTCCCGAGTTTATTCCATCTTTCATAACAATGACCTTTCATACTTCCAAGGTAATCAACTTGTTTATGAGAGAATTAGGGATTCTATCCTTCACATGATTGCTGTAAGGCCATCCATCCTCCCTTACAATGATGTGGTTACATGGATTATAGACCATGCTAACCTGAAAGGCCATTCCTTTAACACCAGTATTGGAACGTAATTGGCCAATTTCCATTCTGAAGCCTTTGTGAGAATTTATGCCCTTAAACCTTTTACGCAGTTCCTCGATGTAGAATTTATTAACACTACCAAGTCTAGGTTCAATTTCGACCAAATTCTGAAATATTGGATGGCTGAACCACGCAAGTTCTCTTAGAGAAAAGATGACCTTTACCCCATTGAATGGTTCAAGGAACCTTATTCCCTTCTTGCAGTAATTTTGTGCAAGCTTTATGGTCTCCCCGATTGTTCTTACTTTAAGAAAGAATGGGCCCCCACTACTCACCATGTCCTAACTATGGGTGAATCCTTCCCTTGGGCTTCAATCCTTTCACTTGAACTCAAAAAATCCATACAAGAGTTCCAGAAAGCTACTGCTAGGAAGAAGCCCAAATTTTATCTTTATGCCTTCATTGTGGATATCTTTTGTGTCGAATTATGCTTCCCCAATATGGGATGGAGTTGGTTACTACCAGCCCCACTTGTGCATATTTATCATTCCGAGCTATGGGATACCAATTATGTAACCAAGTTTTATGATATATGTGAGAGTTTCCTCAGCCAGGTCTATTTCCTGATTTTAACAAAGAAGCTCTTGCGTTCTCACCTGAAGCTAAAGCCCTCATAGCCACCATGGGATATTGGTATGTTGGTTAATCATTCACCTATATCAGGTTTTTTTGTAGCAACTCTACCCATATGTTTCCTAAGTTCATGCTAGACAAGTTGGTTCTTGAGGAGATTTCATTTCAAACAGTCACAGAAGGGATATACAAAAAATGTGTTGCACCTAAGAGGAAGGTTTGGACCAAGTTTCCTATAACCCTTGGATTATTAAGCATACCTACTTCTACTTGGGCATCAGAGCTTAGTGACCACATAGTGTCACTCAAGCTTGGTTTTGCTAGTAAAAGGAAGCATGATCCCAAGGGGATTGTCGATTTCCACCACAAGCAAAACCATTTTAAAACAGGATATGCTCATGAAGAAAATCCAGATGACTTCATCTACTAGGCAGTTGATACTTTTTCTGAAGTCTTGGTGAGGGATAAAATCAAAGAATAAAAAAGACATATATTGCAATACCAAAAGGAAATCAAAGACAGAGTTGGGAATTACACGTCTATGGATTTAGACATTCAACAAAAGGTGATAAAAGACATGGAAGAAAGGGAAGCTAAATTTTTGGAAAAGGAGGCCCTGGCATCCACAAATGCATACATGGAACCCAATTCAGACACAGGTAAAGGGAAATCTCCCATAGAAGAATTTCCCCATACATATGTGGAGTAGCAAGTCAAGGCCTATTTGCACACTTCAGAACAGATGAAACAGAGACTGAGCAAAATGACTTCAAAACTAGACACTCACGAAGTTGCAACCTCTTAGCCAATTGAAGCTACTCAAGTGACCACTATGGGTGAAAATACTCAATATGAACAAACCTAGGTTGAGGAGAATCCTTCTCAAAAGTTGAAAATTTCATCTATCCCCACCTCTACTATAGACTTGACACATTCAGAGGAAGAGGATGAGAGGGTTTCCCCTGTGCCTATTACCATTTAAACTGGAAATGGTAATGATTTATAGAATTTTACTGATGTATTTAATGGTAGAAATGGAAAAAATTCATCACCTATGCCACAACCACAACCTTCTTCCTAGTCTGGCCCATCCTCTTCTGCATTACTTCTCTCGTCAATTATAGCTTTATCTTCATTATCTGATGGTTCTACTGTGACACCTTTTATGTCCCATATTTACCAAGATGCCACTAGTCTTCCTAAATCTATTACACCTGTTTATGTGGATATTCCCATTCCTTCATATACTGTACGACCATTTTTCAAAATCCCAACGCATATTCCTTCATTCAGCTCAGTATCATCCCTTCTGACTGAGAAAACTTCAGTAGTTTCACCATCATCACTAAAGGATGCTTCTTTGCAAGTTTCATCTATTGAAACTTCTATTCCTGAAATTTCTTCAGCCCCTGAAGTAATTCTTACTTAGAATGTTACCTCTTTTCCATCCACTTCTCTATTACTATGACTATACCCTCTCACACCACAACTCAAACCTCTTCTCTGATATCCGCAGGCATTAGTATACCCTGCATTGATGAGATGAGGGAGGAATTCAATGAATATTTTGTAATATCCCTGGGTGAATATCAGTATAGTAAAGATGATAGATCAGTGGTGAAGAAGGGTAAAAAGAGGAACCAGGATCAAAGTGATATGGAAATATCTGTTACAAATGAGGTTGTGTGGACCAAACGATCAAGTGACCCATTGGTGTATGCTACAGATGTTGCATTTGTTTTAGGGGTTTTTATAGGTGCCAATTTTGATGTTGTTAACACTTTTAACCAAGAATTTGACAAACATAAAGCATAAATTATCAGTCTGAAGGAGGAGCTGAAACAACTTAACAGGAAACATGAGAATAAGTATGATGAACTTCAAGAGAAAAATGTTGCTCTCAGTGAATAATTGCAAAGAGAAAAGAATGTTAATGTCACTTTGGTTCAGAAGGTTGCATTGTTAGAAAGACAGTGTGAAGTTGCAACTGAAAGTGAAACTTCATCTTCGTTTTCCAAGTTTTCCCGGGAAGAATTTAAAGAGCTTTCCATTCAAACCAACAAGGAACATCATGACTTGGTTTGTGAGTTTTTTAAAACTCTAGATAATATCTTTGAAACTCACATGGTTTTTGACAAGATGCATGTTGTTCTGGAATACCTGGTTGAGAAGAGACAATAAGCCTCAAAGGCTTATGATGAAGTGGTAGACTCACAAAGGTACATGAAAGATAAGCCAGATAATGTCACTTTTCTCACTAACTTCTAGCTTAAGAGAATCAGGGTTATCTTGAGAGCGTGGGAAGATCTAGATGAGACAATAGCTGAAGCCATAAAGAAAGCTCAGGCCATTTGCAGCAAAAGATGGTATGCAGTTGACAACATAATGGATGAATTGTCTTTTCCTGCAATGGTGCTTATTGGAAAAGCATGTCCACCTGGATTGATGATTGAGCAAGTGGAGCAGTGAAGGATGAAAGGGAGGAGAAGATCAAGAAACTTGACCACGTCAGCATCCATGATGTATATAAGTTTATCAGACAACCATTTGTGGTGGAGAGAAAGATTCACAATCATATCTGATTTTGGCATAAACTGGATAAGAATGAGATTGAAGATTATAAGTGCAATGCCCAGCTTGGCATTGAATTTGCCAATTACCCTGATATTGAGGAATTGCTCCGTATCTGCAAGATGTGGAGATATTTCTTCGGATATTAGATTTGTTTAGGCTCCGTATCTGCAATAATTATTTAAGAGTGTGATCTCAAATGTGTTAAGGAATTTTTTTGGACTTTTTGGGAGAACAGAGACTGATACAGGAGATTGAAAATGCCTCTGGTTTTTCATATGGTTTATGTAATTTTTTACTGAACTTCGAATCAATACAGTAATGTGATTTCTTATCTCTTGTCTTTATCTGAATGAATTTCTTCAAACAGATCTCAATCTTTTTTGTTTCAAATGGACAGATAATGTTGTGATTTATTTACAATCATTAAATGTGTTTTATTTAACTCATATTTATCTCTGTTATTTATTGATGCATTGATAAGGTTTCATGAAATTTATTTTATGAACTATCTTTATCTATTTCTATGAATAATTGAACAGTAATATTTAGTAGCATAATATGTTTGTTTTTCAACTTACATGTGCTATGCAGGTTAATTCAGAATGATGGAATCTTAAGTCACTAACTAATTTATTTTCATTAATTAGTTCTGAATTAAGCGATGAATTTCTAATATGATTTACATTTTTGTTGATGGGATGAAAAGTATTTGTCTGCTTACAAATCTGATTTATCTGCAAATCAACCCAAAATCTTCTTTAGGTAGCTTAGGTTTAGATTAGGATAATTATCTTATCTAGATTTGATTTTTCTTTTCTTTTTTCCACCTATATTGTTTTTCAATTTTGGAAATAGATCCTCTGTGGATCTAAACCCTTTGAAGGCCAGCAGAGGCTACTGTAATATCCGTGGGAGATTACTACTTTAAACAGCTCAAGGATATAACAATACCTGCATGGGATTGTTTGAAACCTTTGGCTGGATTTTCTCCATGTGTTGTAAGCCTTAGACACCCTAATCATCCACATACACAGTTGGGGCTTCAACAACAACCCCCCTTTAAATTTTAGTCTTTGCTACTTAGAATTTTTTTATTTATGAAGTCCAACATTCATGACTTGTTTTCTTCATGGAGAAATTCAGGAAATTGGTTTTCACACTAAGCCATAAAATATTTTTGATCTGCCACAGTGGATGATTCTTCATGCTTAACCTGCTCTGGTGGGAGGCATTTCAATTTGGAGCCGCTATGACAGTTAGCTTTTGTTGTGCTTTGGTTGCAATAAATTAGTTGCAACAGTGGATGGATTCGAGTCTTCTAGTCGTTGCAGCAGATGTCTTTTAAAAGGGCGTGCATCGGCTCTTTACTTTCTGATTCATTCGAGGATTTCCAGAGATTGGGCCGCTACAAAGGGCATGTTTTCAATTTGAGTATTGGAACTTGTTCTGATCTTTTGCGACTCGATGCATCAAACATTTTTTCTGTTTCGTGGTGCAATGGCAGAAGGTTTTCTTTTTCAATCGCTCGATCCTCATCTAGCCCACTTCATTGGAAGCATTGTCATATTTAAGCCACTACATCAACTATCTTTCAGGGTTTCTCATCCGATGTCGTCAGTATACCGAAGCCACGACTTAAAGCGGGTGTCTTTCTAGGAAGTGAGCCGATAGTAGTGGCTCCGTTTTGACCAATTGAGCCGCCACTAGCAGGATTATTTTCAAATTGACCTAGTTTGATCATTCAATGTGCTATGTTTTGGTGCTAACAATGTTTTGACCTAACACGTGCGGGTTTTAAAGTCTTACCTACTACTTTAAGTGTTTTTTTACCCATTTCTATCTATTTATACACTAGTGAAAAGGGTTTTTTACCATTGTTTGCTTGACCATGAGCGTTTAGAGTTGTAAATCATTATTTTATCCCATTTTGGGCGTCTGTTGTGACTTGGTGAAATCGACATCTAGAGTTCACATGGCACGTTGGATCGGGAATCCATGACTGTTGTCAAGATTTTCACCTGCCAGGTAGGTTTCCATTTACCTTCTTTTTGACTGGTGGTTTGTTTTGAGCTGCAACCTGGTAGTTTTAGATATGCTAGGTAGGGGGTTTGGTAGTTGGTTGTTTTGGTTTTAAAAGGACTCCCCTCTTGCATTTTAGGCTTAGAATATTTCCTTTAAAAATTTTGACCTTGTCGTGGCCTCCTTATCTACTCCCATGGAGCTTTGTCATTTTCATTCTGAGACATTTTTCCCATGGGCTTGGAAATCAATGATGAATCCCCAAAGGCTCGAGCTTTTCACCATCCTTGGTCTAACTTGGTTCTCTGCCCTATGTAGTGGTGGAGACTACGTTTTGTTTGATTCAGGAAACCCTGTTAGGTTTTGGATTTTATGTTGTATCTCCTCGTCGAGGGATTTTGATCCTGGTGGTTGAACCTAGGGCATCACCAATATACTACCTGCAATATTTTAGATATTTTCAGGATCGATGGCGAGAGCATAGTTCGGGTTTGGGGTTTTTTTCAGGTTTTATAACGCAGAGTATGCACTAGCTGAATCCTGCCTGTGTTATAAGGTTTTGTTAACTAGATTTTGGTCTCACTGAGATGTGGTATGGTTTTCTGGTTCTAATGGGTGAGGAGAATGTGGTAAAGAACATGGTTTTCCCAATGTGTTAATTTTTTGGTGTCATAAGCACTATGTCTCCTTAATGCATGAGTTTGTTTAACAATGTAAATGATAAGACATTTTTTGTGTTATTGTAGTCACATCTTGTACTAGACAGCATAGCAAAGAAGGAAAAAAAGAAGCCCAAGATCATAGATTATGATTTAGATGTCGAAATATCACCCATACCTAGGGTGGAAATAATATATGAAGATACAAAGTCAGTCACTAGGGATGAACTTGAGTTCAAATGGGGTCAAATCTACCACATCCTTATGGAGAAGAAGGTTCCAAAGGCAGGGTTAGAGGACCTAGCATTATACGATAACATACTGAGATCTGGAATCACCAAGGTATCCACTAGACCGAAGATGTTTCCTTGCACAAAGGTTATCAGATGGACTCTATCCAAAGTAGATGCAACAGGGATGATCATGAAAAATGTGGAAGATAAAGGATTTGCATCCTTCACACCTGGATTTATAGCAAAAGCATACAGCCTTCCACCGTAAGAAATTAGCATGAAAATTGACTAGGTAAAGGGATTAAAGTTTGATTACATAGATACAGCAAAGATCATGGTAGTTGAAGGTAAGGCTTTATGGCATAAGCAATACGGGGAATATGAAACTACTCATCTACGTACTTAAGACAAAATGGTAGTACTGATGCTGACTAGGATTTTCGGCAGAGCTGACAGTAGATATTATAAGTTTGGATGGATCCCACTGATTTACTATGTAGCCATGAAAGGGATGATTTTCAATTGGGATAACATAGTATCCAATAGCCTATCTACCTCCATTACTTCAGCTCAAGAAGGTTTGCACCAATGAAAATATGAATTCTATATGGGATCTTTTTTCATTGACTGCATACTTTGCTTTCACCCATTTGAGAGACTCAACTACAAGTGGAAAGGATTAAAAGCTCCTATTTACACATCATATCAGATACTATGGGCCTAGCAATACCATAGTCACTACCATCTAATCTATGAAGAGGTCCTGATGCCTCTATACCAATTGGTTTTCCTCGAGGAGTGTAAGTGCCTATCTGAAGGTGCTTTGGAATCTATCAAAGAGTTTGGGGATTAATTATTCTCTGAAGAAGTTACATACCTGAGGATGTACTAAGGAACCAAGCACACTCATTGCTTCCAAAATATGCCATAGATTACATAGTTCATAAGAAGGCTATGAGACAGCTTTCCTTGGATGGTTTTGGAAGTCATTTGTTCGATCTGAAAAAGCTATGTTTCCACCTCTACCTTTCTATGTGGATAATTATAAGTTTTCTAAATTCAATAGTGCCCCTGAGTTCATTAAGGAACTAAAAATATTTCATTCTGGTGAAAAGAGTTTTCACCGGAATGAATCCCAAGGAAGGGTTGCAACCCATCGGGCACTCCTCAAGGTAAATTTTGAATGGACAAGGATGAAGAAGTATATAGGAATGTTTGCAACGTGACCTCTTTAAACAAGTGTCCTAAAAGGAATATCTCAATTGTTGGCATGGGTTTTGGGGTAAGTGAGTTGCGCAGCACCACGGAGGCTGTGTAAGCTCATGTGACACCTCACAATCCAGAGATAGCGCGATGGGCAGAAAACAAACATTTTTTGAATATTTTATGCATCTTTTTGTATTGGTTGACCACATTTTTTTGGATATAGGTCATTAGTGGTTAAATCAGTTAGGATTTAGTTAGAAGTGGACCTTGAATGTAAAGGCACAAGCCTATATATAGATTATAATTGAAATTGTAAAGACACACATATAGATATACAGAAGAGATGTGTATGAGATGAGACTAAAGGGAGAGATTGAATCTTTTGTGACTTGTATGCGACTCTGTGGATTTATATTTCTTGAACCATTTGTTGGAAAAAACCTACCAACAAATCCTTGTCGACATGGGTTCTAACTCTATCCATTCCCATCCTGCGCGATATCCCTGAGCACTAGCCCAAACAGGTTTCACCCGGCCCAGCAACACCTACAGTGTGGATGAAGTCTCACCTGAGATGCTTGAGGGAGAGCTGTTGGAACCAAGTTTTTGGAAATAAGGAGGAGGATCGGGGCATCAACAATTTATCAACATAACTATCAGATCTAGTAGAACCATCTATTAGATATCACAGCATTCATCACAGGTCTAGCATTAAAATCATAGATCTAACAGATTGCGTCATTCATCTATTCATCACAGCAGTATTACATTCTTCATTCATAAAATAGAACCATCAAAGTATATAAAGATAGAAAAAGACATCGCAACATATGAAAGGGAACAAGGACAACAGTGATTCAGCTCAATATCGTTCTTATCATATTACTTCCATCGTAACAGATCCAAAACAACAACTTCCTTTCTCCAGAGTGAGAGAAAGATCAATCCACAAAGTCACATATAGGTCACAAAATATTTAATCTCTCCCTTCAGTCTCATCTCATACACATCTCTTATGTATGATATCTCTATCTGTGTCTTTACAATTGTAATTCTAATCTATATATAGGCTTGCACCTTTACATTCAAGGTCCACTTCTAACTAACTCCTAACTTATTTAACCACTAATGACCTATATCAACAAAATGTTGTCAACCAACACAAAAATATGAATCAAATATTCAAAAGTGGTTTGTTTTCTGCCCATCACGCTATCTTTGGCTTGCACGTCGTCGCGTGATATTTCGCAGCCTCCGCGGTGTTGTGCAAATCACTTACCCCAAAACCCTCAACAACAAAAATTGTCAGAGTTAAAGGCAGTAGGAGCAACAATCCAAAACCAAAGGGACAAGACGAAGAAGCTGTAAGAAAAGAAAAAGAAGAGACTTTTCGAATACTGGTAAGAGGTGCAACGAATATTTTAGTTGAAGAATCCCAGCGAGAAAAGGAGGAAGAAGAAGTTGCCATAAAAGAAAAAGAAGAAGCTGCCAGAAAAGAGCAGGAAGAAGAATAGAGAAAGAAACAAGAAGCTATCAAAGAGGATATTGCAGAGTTGGACAGAGTAATAGCTCAAGAAGCTCAAAATCCATAACAACAGGCACAAAACCAGGGAGAGGTGACAAAGGAACAAAGGAAGAAATATGAAGAAGAGCTAGATAATGAAAATCAAGGATAATATCCTACTCAGGAAAACACCGAGAACTTCCCTTCCACTTTAGGAAGTATACTTATGAGAGGACATCTCCCTATGGTTGAATTGGGTTTGGTGCCATTTACCCCGTCCAAACAACATGAAGTTATGTGCCTGAAAAATGTATTTTTTCATCCCAAAAGGAAGTCCATTGTGTGGGAAACAGAGAAGTCTTTGAATATGGGAATCCTTGTAGAAGGAGCAAGTCGACTTGAACGAAGACCAACTTAGTTAGCCGACTAATTCGATGGACTGACTAAACTAGTTAATTAAGTCGGCTAACTAACAGTCGTGTCAGTTCACCGAACCGACAGGTAGTTATTTTGTAACTGTTTCTAAGTTGTATATATTAGGCTGTCGAGCCACACAAGAACTCAGTTCAGTTCTATGCTTTGTATGAACTCATTATAATAATATATATTGTTCTATCCTATCTGTTCTTGTCTTGTCTCTGTTTATATTTATGTATGTTTTAGTATGTATTATTGGTAACCTTATGTGATCTGTGAGATTACAACATTGGTTCCGTTGCCAGTAGTACATGTCTAGAATATATGCTCACATATGATACCAAAGCAGGAGATCAAGGACTGGTGGGAGTGTATGATTGCCAATTATTTACAAAATTACGCATGTAGGAACAGACTATCAGTCACAGAAGCCAAAGCCAGATTTTTCACTGAGACACACGAGAAGTTTTTCGAATCCGTGCCACAATTACTGAAGCAACTTTTGGATGAAACAGACCGAAAAAACTAAAGAAGAACAGTTGCTAGAGAAGCTTATTCGAGGGGGTAGAACTAATCTGTCGGAGTGGTGTGAGAAGATCGCCGACGACTTCTGTGAGGAGCAAGCAATCGAAGACAGAACCTCAGTGGAAACTGTAAAAGCCAAATTCTACACAGATTTCACTGACCAATTTCTGTGCTCCTTATTGACCCTGCTGTTCAAATTCTTGATAGAGAAAGGAGCAGGCCATATCGTCGAACCTCGACCACCGCTGTGCGAAACGCCATCAAACACTAACTGGGCGGAGAAGCAAAAGAAGTGGGAGAAATTCATTGCTGAAAGGGAGTGGGAATACTTCCTGAGCAAATAGACAGAACTATCCGAGCTTTCTAAAAAGCGTCGGGTAGGCCATGGGGAGGTAGTTGGTCGTGTGTCGGAGAGGGAGCATAGTGGATACCAGTCGACCAAGCCAGTAATGAACAGTCGACCGAAGAGGACCCGAAGGAATAGTATTGTATGAAAGTATGTCGAACATTAAGAGAATTGAGAGGGATGAACGACAGTAGAGAAGGGAAGCCAGATGAGAACGAGCCGAAGAGCTGCGAAGAGAACAAAACCCTAGGGAGACCGATCGAGATGAGAATCCACCAGAGTCGAGTCATGACCGACAAGAAGAAGGCGTAGACGAAGAGACAGCCCCTAAGGATGAGGAAGTGTGGATAGAGTAGCAAGAAGCTCTCCAAATAATGGTTCCCGATGAAGTAACCCTGTCCCCAGCCAATCCACATACCGTAATACAGACTATTATTGAAGACAACCTTCGACTGAGAGCTGGTGACATCACAATCTGGAGTCGACTAGGCAATGAACCGTACCCGGGACGACACCTTGTCATACGCCGACCGGTCGAAGGGAAATAGGTGACCTTTCAAACGGCACCTTCCTTTCGGATTATCCACTTGCTCCTACCGACACATGAAGGAGCACCCCCCCTGCCACATACAACTTTAGAAGACATCCAAGAGTCAGACCTGAGCACGCAAAGTGACAGTGGGCCATTGAGAAGACAAATTATCAACAATCCGTTGTACAGCGAGAAAGAATTGACCACCGACGGAAGCATAAGTTCTGTCGACCAAAAACCCATCTTCACCCCCACAGGTTCGACTGTATCAACAACCCCACCTCTTTCACCCCCACCCACACCTCCGACCCCGCCAACTTCTGAGAGTAATGATAGTGATTCAAGCATGGGTCACGGAACTGCTCACATTCCTCTCTACGAGGGGGATGAAGACCCCAGATGGCATTGGTTCGTCTGTGAGTCGACCTGGGAAGCAAACCAGGTCACGGATGAAGAACGACAGATGGCCCAGTTCGCAGGGGCCCTACGCAAATGAGCCTTGACATGGTTCATGACATTCACAGAAAGGACCCCCAAGGCAACCAAAGCTGAGATAAAGGCGCAATTCTTGTCCTTTTTCAAAACCCCAGACGCTAAGCACCTGGCAGCCAAAAAGCTGAAGACAACCCAACAGAAGCCAGGAGAAACTGTTCGCGACTATGAAAAATGCTGGAAGGACCTACTGAGCCAACTAAATTATTTTATTGACAAAAAATTACTAATTTAATGGTTCCTTGCAGGTCTATCACAAAAAGTTCACCGACATATCAGTCTAGAAACTTTCAATACATATGAAGACGCGCTGACAAAAGCTCTGCAGGTCGAGATGGACGAAGATATCCCTTCCTATCCGACAAACCACCGCCTGGAGGAACAGCTAGAAAATGTCCAGAAGTCTTTAAAAGAGTTGACCCTGAAGAATCAAGAGATCTGGTGTACAAACTGTTCGACGGCCAGTCATTCAAAAGATACTTGTCGACAGCAGTACATCCGACAAGATGTCCGCTTTGTGCAAACTAAAGCGTTTTACGACATCTTCCAGGAACGTGGAGACCATTCTACAGCTGACTGTCCATACAACATGAAGAATGGAAAGGCCTCCTGGTGTGCCATCTGCGACACAAAAAGCCACAACACGGCCAACTGTCAACTGAACCTGAAAAATAGACAGAACTACCAGGCCGTCTACCAAACAAACGCAGTATCCTAGAATAATGAGCAAAGCAATTAAAACAATCAAACCGGGCAACAAGCTAACAGCCGACGATATGAACGTCGGTATGATAATCGACGACAAGGGTTTGGAGGAAGAGGTCGATTCGTTGGGAATCGAGACATATGAACTCGTCGACCTAGCCAGTGCTTCATTTGCTATAAAGAGGGGCACAGATGCGCAGACTGTCCATACAAGGACAGAACTGACCTGAAATTCTGTACGCATTGTGGAGTAGGTGATCACTCCTTGGAGGATTGTCCTACTATGTTGGAAAAAATTAATATGAAAAATAATGTTAATGTCTTGTCCTGTGTACAAAAGCATGATGTATTACATACTAAAAATCTGCATATTGTCACTCGTCAAGGCATAAAAATAGGGCCTGATAACCCCCAAATTAGCAAAATACAAGACACAAATACTTATCCAGACCCTATAAAGCAAAAACACACCTATCAAGAGGCATCACACATATTTCAAAACATTGCACAGCAAGAAGACATTATTCACAGTCGACTTAGCACGACACAACAGTTAACCCATCTCATTCAAACAGATGAGTCGGTAGCCCACTTCATTGATTTATTGCATCAAATCAAAAGTACTAACCCTGAAAAACAAACTAAGAACATTTGCAACCTAAATCAAAAAGACAAAAATGATGTTGACCCTCTAGTCGACCTGGAAATCGAAGGTTTTCATGTCCACCAAGTGGTGCTTGATTTCGGGTCTCAGGTAAATATTATGACCCGGGACACATGGGAAAAGATGGGAAGACCTCGACTCTATGATTCAGGCATTTATCTAAAACTAGCCAACCAAGGTCTCATTGAACCCATTGGGGTTTGGAAAAATGTAGACATGACCATCAAAGGAATATCAACCAAGGTTGATTTCAAAATTATTGACCCAAAGGAAGGATCTAGCTCCTTCCCAACCCTTGTAGGTCGACCTTGGGGTCGGAAGATGAAAGCTTCTATCTCTTTAGACAAAGAACGTATTAAGCTCAAAGGAAATGGCCAAAAGGTCATAGTACCTATCAATCCATCCCAAGGACAACCTTGGATTGAACCAATTGATGAGGAAGTCGATATCCGACAACTTTATCAAATCCAGAACAATACTGACTACACAGAACCAAATGCCTAAGGGGAGATTTACTTAGGTAACCCAGTGTTGTGCCCCTACCCAACAGCCTTTAAAAACCATTATTTCATCAAACAAAATTGTATTTTGTTTTGATGAAATGTTTGAATTTCATATAACAAAACTAAAGAATTGACAGCTACTGAAATGGTGACATTCCAGCAGCTACTGAAACATGAAATTCAATGTTTTTAAAGAAAATCTTTGCAAACTATGGATTAGTAAAAAAAATAAAAATCACTACTTTGGAATTATTATTTTAAGTGAATTACATTCAAAATCAAGGCATGAGTATTAATAATCACCATATTTTTTTTTATCATAATCTAATCTTGAAATCTTATTTATCATCCGATTTATTATGTGATTTTGTTTTCATAAATATTGATAAGGTTTTGAAATTGGAAGGTTGATATGTTGTTGCTCTTGATTCTTCGTGTATGAAGCTTTTCTATAAATTATTTTTATATCCATGATGGTCACATTTTATATACCGGTTTAAAATTATTTATGTGAAAATATTCCTTATAATTCGAGGTAATTTTTGTGTTTTCATTAATTATTAATGTTTCCAAAAATTAATTTATTCAAGGGATGTATATTCATGACATATTTGGGGCCAAAGTGTATACGTTTTTATGAAAGGAGAATTCCAATTCGTGATTTGTTTTATCCTCTCGACAACTTTACCATTATCATAATATAATAATGATTTCTATAATTGGTTTAAAGGTGACCATTGATTATGAAATGGTTATGGGATGAATAACTTGCATGAACGGATAGCACGAGAGGCTAGCTTAGCAATTTCAATGAAACCAGGATGCCATATCTTGTTTTCATAAATCATCAACACAACTGGATCAACAGTCGTGTTGTTTTGTTTTATTATCAATCTCACGGCGATCTCAAAGAATATTTGTATTAAATATCACATAGTTTGTGAGTGATTGTTGAATTG
>LPNX011222251.1:131146-273743 GCA_001517045.1 Pseudotsuga menziesii
TTGCAAAAATCGCGTAGCTAACTGACAGGCGATTTTCTGAGATTTATTGTGAGCAAATGGAGGCGAATCTTAAAAATATGGCACATGGGTTTTCTTCAGAACAGACCCATTTAGCTAAACTCAGGAGGATTTCGCCAAAAAATGATGGATTTCAGGATATTTTTAGGGTTCTCTGAACGCGATTTTGGCAGTTGCGGCCGGCAACGAAATGTTTGTTTCCAGGAATTCGCCTGTTGCAGAGATGAATTTGTTTTGTTTTCTTTTGATTCTGGTTTATTTAAACTCAGAAGAATTTGATTGTGGGGGGTGAGGTGGTGGAGCTGAGAGATTTCTCTTTCAGATCAGATCGCTGCTGCCAGGATTATTTTGGGATGGATCAACAGCATTGAAGAATTTCTTTTTCTTTGTTTGAAGAGCAGACCAAGAGCTCGAGCTGGGGAGTCGATAGTTTGGAGAAGGAAGGAACAAGACTACTATTTAATTTCCCTGCGATACAAAACAGTTTCCTGTCAATAGCTGCAGATTGTTAAATTGGTGATACTTACATATATCTACAGTATTTTTACTTTGTATTTGTGCGTATTGTATCACTTAGCCTTGTTTTTTTTTAATTTTCCATGTTGTTTATGTTTGTTATAATTTCTTTTCAGAATTATGCAAATATATGTGATTTAATTATCGACTTGTACCGATTCTGATTTACTTATGTTTCACATCATACCATTTATGGTGTATGTTTCTGTTGTATGATCTTGTCAATTTCAAAATTTTCTTTTGAATATTTCAGGATTGTTAATGCAATAGTTTCATTAGTGAATCTGATATCAGGTTAAATATTTTATCGCTCCTGATTGGGATAGAAATGTTTAGAACAGATCAATAGTTGTTTCTTGTAAACTATTTTATAAAAACAGCTATTGAATCAGATATTTATATCCATATTACATTCAGGTTATTGTCTGATTTTTGTAATTAATGTATATTTGTGAATAGTGCAAATTTGTAATACATTTAACATGTTAATATTTGATTAACTTTTAATTGTAAGTTAAGTTAATGGAATAGATTTAGTTTATAAGTTAATTTAATTATATTACTAATTTATTAGTAAGCAGACTAACTAGTTAATTTGTACATTCATTAACTAGTTTAATTTGTACATTTGTAGGTATTTATTAGATTTAATTAACCAAAGTAATAGCTTTAGTTTTTAGACTTAGTTTAGTTAGACTTTGAGGCTAACAGAGCCTTTAAACCTGTTGGGAACGACTATCCCAAACAGCTTGGAGCCTGTTCTAAGGATCCCGGTCTGGGTCGTTTTCCCCGTTGCGGGCTTAGTCGAATACACCCGTCAACACCCAGACTCAGTGAGGTATAATTCAGACACTGAAATCTATGACTGGGAGATAGAAAACTACAAAAAACAAGCAAGAGGGTGCTGGAATATTCAAACAGTACAGAAAAAACCCACCCGACAGTGCTTCATCGTATCAATTATACCTAAATTTTTTGAAAAGAAAATCAGGGAACGCCCTACCTTACAACCCATGAACTTACACAATACTCAACTACCCCGGTATAAGGAGAGGGAATCCCTAGTCATGCATGTCGAACAAGTCTCTAAAAATATTGGAGAACATGGTCGACTGCAAAGCTTAGTGGAAACATTTACAGGTCAAGCAGCTAGATGGTGGGATACCCATCAATCAAAACTACAGACCTGGACAACTGCTTCAACCTTCTTTGTCGAACGGTTTGGAGGGAATAAGTTAACACAGGAAGCCCAAATCCCTATCTTCACTCAAGGCCAGAACCCAGAAGACCACATTAGGACTTGTGAAAAGGAGTGGAGAAGACTTGGTTACAAAGACGAGAGAACCTGGCCCCATTTGTTTCCTTCAACCTTAGACGACTTACCTAACAAATGGTATAAAATGGAGGAAGCTAGGGGAGAAACCTTCTTTTGGCAGGAATTGAGAGAAAACTTTATCAAATACTTCCAGTTTACACCTCAAAATGAAAAATTGGCTGAGACAGCACAGCAAATCAAACAATTCCTCCAACCGACTGTCAATCAACCCTACCAGACCCATCGACAGGTTAAGGACTGTAATACTATACAAACTACATCCAGACCACAGTCGACCCGCTTGCACTTAAAAAATGAACACACCACAGGCAAGAGCTTCAGAAGGAATCCTGACCACAGTGAAACTAACAAACCTATCTATTCCATCTTGAAAGTCGAGACCACAGATAAACCTGACCTTGACAGAATGACTGCAGCCGACTTTCCTGCTACATTCTCATAGTTCAGAGAGGGAAGTCATCCGATCAATGAAGCTAAAGCACCAGAGTGGCTGGATGCAAAAGTGAAAACCAAGGAGGTCGACATTTCAAATGACGACCGTCCAAAGTTAGCTAAGATTGGAGACTATTGGAATGAACACCAAACCACTGAAATCATAAACTTACTTAGAGAATTCCAAGATGTCTTTGCAAGGGACTACAAAGACTTAAAAGGCCTAGTACAGGAAATGGGAGAGATGAAAATAGATACTAAACCTGATGTCCAACCTATTAAGAAACGACCTTATAAATTAGCTCATAAGTATAAGGAGATAGTTAAGAAGGAAATAGACAACATGTTAGCAGCAGGAATGATTTACCCCATCGACCAGTCGGAATGGGCAAGCCCCATGGTCGTACAGCCTAAGAAACATGACCCGACTAGGTTAAGAATTTGTGTCGAATTTAGAGAGCTTAACAAAGTCACACTAACAGATCCATTCCCAACCCCCTATGTTGATGAAATCTTGAATGAAGTGGCAGGCCATGAATGCTACTCATTCACAGATGGATTTTCAGGATATAACCAAGTACCTATAGCAAACAAGTCTAACTACTCTAACGATCGACATCCAGAAAGCCTTGCAGACGTGGACGGATTTCCAGCATCATCTTACCATCACAACACCCACCATTATCAAAGTATGCATCCAGAAGAGACCGACTATTTGTCTGCACAGTCCACCTCAGTAGCAGTTTGCAGGATTCGACAAAACTTTTGTACCTCCCTGTTTCTTCGGGATGAAGAAACGTTTTGTTCGTGGGGGATATGTAGAAGGAGCAAGTCGACATAAGTCGACTTGAACGAAGACTGACTTAGTCAGCTAACTAAGTCGATGGACCGACTAAGTCGGTCGGCCGACTAAACTAGTTAATTAAGTTGGCTAACTAACAGTCACGTCGGTTCACCGAACCGACATGTAGTTATTTTGTAACTGTTTCTAAGTTGTATATATTAGGCTGTTGAGCCACACAAGAACTCAGTTCAATTCTGTGCTTTGTATGAACTCATTATAATTAGATATACTGTTCTATCCTATCTGTTCTTGTCTTGTCTCTGTTTATATTTATGTATGTTTTAGTATGTACTATTGGTAACCTTATGTGATCTGTGAGATTACAACAATCCCACTCGAGATCACCACAGTGACTGAGAAGATGGTCGTAAAAGATGTAGAGGGATACCCAAAACAAATGTACTCCATGGGTATCGCAACTGCACATGTAAATTCCCATAATATTAGTAAACTTACAAAAACCCTTGTTCAGTATAAGGGTAAAATGGCATAGATGAAGGAGGTTTTAAGGAAGGAGGAAAGAGTGGGCCGGGAATAAAAGAGAAAATATGAAGCCACTCTTTCAGACTATGAGAGGCTTCAACAGGACTACCAAATTCTAGGAGAGGAAGAAGATACGTTGAAGTTATCAAACATGACCCTTGATAGGGAGAAGCATAAATTAGAGAGCAAGTGGGTAGAGATGGAAGCACAGAAATCCATAGTTGATCAACAAACAGAGCAGTATAAAGCCCGAATTACGGAACTAGAAGCCCATAATAGTTCCTTGGAATTATTATTGAAGGCATCCAATGAATGAAAGATGGACATAACACCTCTGAGAGAACACGCCCTCCTACTTAGAGGTAAAATATATCAAGTACAGGTTAAGCTCGCATAAGAGGTCTTCAAAATTAACCAAGTAGAATCTAGACTACAGGATATCTCAGTCATAGCTATAGAATTCAAAGACAAGACCCATGACATTGCAGAGACCATACAAGGATAGCTAACATGGTTGGAGACAAAAAAAGAGCCTTTGAAAAACACACCTGTGAAGAATCCAGAGAGATTGCAGCTCAAGTATGATCTCATGAATTTTAGTAACAGAGCTGCTGTGACAGTGATAGAGGAAGTCGAGAAGACATCAGACAAATGCAGGGAATTTTATAAAAAGGTGCTTACAACTCATAATAAATTCCAGACATCATCTGAAAAAAGGCTACAAGAGTTTCTAGCCCATGAAGAACGTAGAAATATTGACAAAAAATCAAACTTTTTTCAAACACTTACTTAAGCCCAGATTTCAAACTTTACTATCATTAAGTAAAAAACACTTCACATGCATAAAACCCAACAATCTTGAAGCTGAAACACTAAAAAAACTAAGTCTATAGCAGCAGAAATACACATAAAAATAGTAGCCTGATAAACTCATAAAACAATAGATTTTTGGTCAATGTGACCTTGGAAAAACCCCACCCCAGGGAAAACCAGTTCAAGAGAATTTTATTGCAGCATTTATCAGGCACAAAAATAATTTACAACAACATTTATTTCAGCATTAATGATTGTACCATATTTCTCAATTTGTGTGCCCACCTCGATTTCTGTGCCACTAGTAAAATGTACAAACTGTATGGAATGGTATGGACTATACGGAATAGTATGGACTGTATGGATTTTTGAGCTTGAATTTTTTTTTTGCTTCTCCTCAAAAATCGTGCCCATAAATTTTTCCTCGAAAAATGTGCCACTGTTGTACCATACGGACTGTACGGAATAGTACAACTCAGCTGAAAGTAAATTCCTTGAAAACTTCCCATCTCCTTGGTATTTGTGCCCTCTTGAGAAAAAAATATTTCTCCTTGGGATTTGTGCCAACTTGAGAAAAATTGCAGCTCCCTCTCTCTCTGCAAATAAGTCAGCCAAATGCTCACTCTTGAAAATGATTTCCTTCAACTTGTCTTGCACACTACCCTAGGCTCTCTCTTATAAATTGAGAGTGAGTTTTCACCTTCCTAATCCCTAAATCCAAAGGACAAGATTAAATATTTCCTTTTCAAGATCAAGGGTTGAGAAAATTCCCCCCCAAAAGTGGTTACATTTAATTTTAATAAAGTCACATTTACTTTATGAACTAAGTTCACTTTATCATAAAGTCACTTTATAAAATTAAAACAAGGGAATACTTTATAAAAAGTCCCATTTACATAAGATTCACTTTAAACTTTATAAAACAACATTACAAAGTAAAGTAGCCTAGCTAGTGCATGGTCACTTCAGCATAAAAAAGCATGCGAAGTGCCTCTAGAGATAAAACTCTAACACTCCCTCTTAGTGAGGGAGGTACTCACTACCATCATCAATAGGTCCCGTTCTCAAATCGATCACACTATTCATTGTAGGAGCTCCCTCTGAACCTGGAACCAATGTTACAACCTGAACTGAACTCGAATCTGAAGACAACCTTCTGGCAGCCACCCTAAATCTTGAGCTCCTAGGATAATAAAATCCCCACTCTTGAGCATTGGTTCACTCATGCTGGCTAATACTCCTACCAGTACTTAGAAGAGACTCCCTCTCTTCCATCGAAACTCGATACTGTAACGTTGGCACCACTACAGTCTCAGGAGCCTTTTGCTCCTCCTCTGAATCATCAACCGCGGGCTATGAAATGAACTTGTATAGCTCACCGAACTGATACCAATCAACTGTGGATCAATCAGTCCCGCTCTCTCTGAGAATATAAAAACATGTCCCAGATCATCTCTATCTGGAAAAATGTACACATGTCCCCTTCAGAACAATGTCGAATATCCTGCATCTTCTAGGGCTGAGACCGAGAGAAAGTTTACCCTCATCCTTGGAACAAAGAGGATCCCATCTTGATCAAGGTATCCTCCATGACTAAGTTGGAATCTGACTTTTCCAAATCTATGCACAGCACGTGCATGTCCCCCTTCTAACTAAACAAACCGATCAGGACCAGTCTCAGCAATGATATGGAATATATCCTATATTTGATTCATATGATGTGAGGCTCCACTGTCAATATTCCAAGTACCATTCTGAACTACTCCATTACTGCTGGCACTAGAAATAAGGGAGAACAACAAGAATTCCTTATTGAATCTTCTTTCAAAGTCTGCTTCCTCTGTTGTAGCTGCAACAACTGTATCTTATTCCTTCTTCTTCTTCTTCTCAGGACACTGAGAAGCATAGTGTCCATACTAGTTGCAAGAAAAACATAGAACTTTGCTTAAGTCCTTATTGGACTTCTTCTTTCTCTTAGCAGAAAGAGCAACATTCTCTTCACTAGCACCTTCCTTCTGTCCACTTCCTTGAGATCCTTCCTAAATCTCCTCTTGAGTGAAATCATCCCATAATCTGATCCAATATGGAAGGTTTTCTCAAGCAACCACACACTTCACAAAGACTTCCCATTCCTTTGTGAACCCTTTCAAGTCTATCCACACTAACTCAGAATCAGATATGACTTCTCCAACTGCAGCAAGCTCATCTTTCACTTGGGCCACCCGAGTAAGAAAAGATGGTACACCCTCACCCTTAGCCATCTTAGTTCCTTGCAATTTTTCGTTGAGAGCCATTATCCGGTTCTCATTTTTAGCCTCATAAAAGCCTTTCAATGTATTCCACATTTCATAAGCAGTATTCGTTTTAGCTAAGTGTGGAATAAGGTGGTCCCTAATACCATCCAAAATCAATCTTTGGTCTTTGGCCTCTTTTACCTCATGAATATCCAAAGCAATAGGATCAGATGCAGGATGAGTTACCACGGTGCTAACTATGGTCCATAGTCAGTTTTCTTTGAGACATCCTAACTTTACACTACAAGTAGTTGGAGATACCATCCAACCGATCTTCATATCTAATGCATGCATCCATCTCTTCTATCAAAGAAAAAAAATAGACCAACAAAAGAACAATATCTTCATTATTTCCCACCACCTGCAAGTCACATCCAAATAAGGTTTTTCCAACACACAAGTTGTTAAAAACACAGCAATAACCCTTGCCCAACAACTCAACACTACTTTTGTCCCCACAATCAGCTGTAAACTCAGAGCCTCAACTCTGATACCATGTAGAAATATTGACAAAAAATCAGACTTTTGTCAAACACTTAGTTAAACCCAGATTTCAAACTTTATTGTCATTAAGTAAAAAATACTTTACATGCATAAAACCCAGCAACCTTGAAGCTGAAACACTAAAAAAACTAAGTCTGTAGCAGCGAAAATACACATAAAAACAACAGACTAATAAACTCATAAAATAATAGATTTTTTCTCAATCTGACCCTGGAAAAACCCCACCTTGGCGAAAACCAATCCAAGAGAATTTTATTGCAGCATTTATCAAGCAGATAAATAATTTACAGGAACATTTATTTCAACATTAATGAATGTACTGTATTTCTCGATTTTTGTGCCCACCTCAAATTCTGTTCCCAGCTCAAATTTTGTTCCCACCTCGATTTCTATGCCACCAGAAAAATGTACAGACTACACATAATGATATGGACTGTATGAAATAGTATGGAATGTATGGATTTCTCAGCTTGAAAAAAAAATCGCTTCTCCTCGAAAATCGTGCCTGGAAACTTTTCCTCAAAAAATGTGCCATTTCTGTACTATACGGACTGCATGGAATAGTACAAATCAGCTGAAAGTAAATGCCTTGAAAACTGCCCAACTCCTTGGGATTCGTGCCCTCTTGATAAAAAAAAATCTCCTTGGGATTAGTGCCCACTTGAGAAAAATTGCAGATCCCTCTCTCTCTGCAAATAACTCATCCAAATGCTCACTCTTGGAAATGATTTCCTTCAACTTGTCTTGCACACTACCCTAGGCTCTCTCTTATAACTTGATAGTGACTTTTCACCTTCCCAATCCCTAAATCCAAAGGCCAAGATTAAATCTTTCCTTTTCAATATCAAGGGTTGAGAAACTTCCCCCCAAAAAGTGGTTACATTTATTTTTAATAAAGTCACATTTACTTTATGAACTAAGTGCACTTTATCATAAAGTCACTTTATAAAATTACAATAAGGGAATACTTTATAAAAACTCCCATTTACATAAGAGTCACTTTAAACTTTATGAAACAACATTACCAAGTAAATTTGCCTAGCTAGTGCATGGTCACTTCCGCATACAAGACAAAAACATGTGAAGTGCCTCTAGAGCTAAAAATCTAACAAAGAACACTTGAATCACCTGCATGATAGGCTGCAGGAGGATGAACTTGGTATACAACTGATTAAAAGCTTAAATGAAAAGGTGATAAAAGGCGTGATTGCTCAAGCTGGAGTAAGTAAATGCCTTTTGGAAGATCAACTTCGAGTTATTCCAGCAAGGGTGGCTGGCATAAACACTCAGATTTCCAAGCATGAGGTCACAGTCAGATTCTTAGAACCAACATATTTTGGAATCATTGCTTCACATGTTATGGCATGGAAACAATTCATAAATGAGTTGACTGGGCCCACTTGACTGGTTCTACCCCATCTACACTTGGAAATAGTATTGTAATAGTTTGTATTTATCCTATGTTAATAGTGATAATGCTAGAATACAAACATTTTTGTAACCTAAAGTTGAGGAAGCCCAAATGGAGGGGAAACCAAAAGTAATTTTTTTAAATGTATAAATATAGGTAGAGTTGAGTAGGAGGTCTTTTTCTAGCTCTCATATGCAAATGATTTTTTGTAAGAAGAATAATTTCTTGTTATAATGAAGAGGACAAAATTTTTGCTAGATAAGGGGTTGCCTGAGTTTCAAATGCATGTTGTGTAGATTGTTGAATAAAGAACTATTTTAGTTTTAACTTACTATACAAATATGTGAGATCATTCTAACTATTGAACTATTTCTATGTGTGAATGGTTTCATTTCCATGTTATGAATCTTATGCAGTAAATGAGTAGTGAATGTTTTAACAAAACTGATCTATCTCTATGTTATATTTTCTGCTGTATTTATGTATTCTGAATTCTGTCAACTATCTGTAAAATTATCTGTGCATAAAAATGTGGTACATTACTCATACAAATAGTAATATTTCTCCCTGAGGATAGGTTGGATAGA
This sequence comes from Pseudotsuga menziesii, assembly GCA_001517045.1. Lineage (NCBI taxonomy): Eukaryota > Viridiplantae > Streptophyta > Pinopsida > Pinales > Pinaceae > Pseudotsuga > Pseudotsuga menziesii. Next base: position 140,385 of record LPNX011222251.1, read on the forward strand.
TTAGATTATATTAATTGTTCTTTGCTTTCGGAGATTTAGGAACAAAGGGGATAAGATGGAAGGTAAGAACCTATGCATCATATTGTGAGGTATTTGTTCTCCGGTCACTTGCATTTAATCTAGGCACTTGCATATCATTCATAAAACATAAAAAAAACACACACATAAATGGTGGACCGGGCCGCAACCGGTAAAATAGACTTAAACCTTCATTTAATTCTACGGTAGTCGGGCCACTAACCGAATAGTTTCCCCACACCAAATGATAAATGATCTAATTGGGAACGATTATTGGGGAGAATCCCTACTTTTGGTACCTAGGATTTTCCAGGAATCAACACTTCCTTATCCGGTGATGATTATTATGAGCTTCCACTCTTTGCATTAGACGTATAACCACATACAATTGAGAAGGTCGGGTAACCTACCCTCACATTGACTTGATGTTCAAACTGTCTTGTCCTTTTTTCCATGTCATCATTCTCCATCATCAACCTTTATATTCTTTTTTGTAATGTCATATTCCTTTTCCATCAACATCCTTTTTCCTTTACTATTGTACCTTCCATGGGAATCCTGAGCTTATAAAGTAGTTCACATAAATTTATTTCAGAAAACACCTACAAAGTAGCCTCCTTAGAGTGGTTAATGTTGAAAATGATGTTAAAACATAGAAAAATCAAGGCATAATGGTCATGGGTCTATAGTATAGAATTCTTAAGGAAAAATGTTCATGGGTCCTTCCTTATTTCACATATGTGCAATTTTCCTTGTACTAATTCCTTATTCAATTCCCTTTATACATGTGTAAAAGTAAATTGAAAGAATTTAGAAGTCGCTTCTTTGAGATGAATAGACAAGGCCCGCAGAGATATATTTCCCCCATTCATTTTTTGATTTGGAAAGAACTTTCCAATGAGCTAGGTGAAACCTAACCTCGTTCTATTCTATGTGCTACAATTAGTCAAAGCAAAACCTCTAAATTTTATTTTGTATCCCTTTGGGACAATGAGAAAGTAATAACTAGTAAACATGAATATATTTGATAACATCATTAACAATATTCATTATGCTTCCACATGATATCCACATGTGATAGTAGAAATGTTTTCAATGTTCAATCCTTCCTATCATCCAGCCTCGATCCTTTATTCCATATACAAGGGGTTTGAGAACAAATCCAAGGTACTTCAATCCATCATGAATTTTATCCCTATGAAAAAGTGAAGATTTGTAGTGCACCTATGATGCCATGATCAATCATACAATTGAAACAAATCGAGTACCTATGGAAATTCATCTCCATCCAAGTGGTTGTACCATATAATTGAATAATATATTTATAATCTCAGGCTTCCCATAACATCTTTACTTTAGTTGTACCTGTGAAGTGTTTAACTTTATCATTGAAATTCTTGTGACATCTAAGGACATGCCCACATAATGAATGTATCAATAGTCATCTAGTAAATTCATAAAAGGTCAGCATGCATCAACGACAACATCACAATGCTGCTTCACTTTATTTTTTTTTCTTTATCTAACCATATTGATCCCCCTATCAATATGTAGAATAATTCCTCCCCCTGAAACCTTGCCGGCCTGTTCATCTCATGATATTTAATTTGTCTCACATATATCTTCAAAATCGATGAAAAGTAATATCTCACAAATGTATATTTCTGCAAACATATTGTACCTAATTTCTTTCTGCATTTTACTTCGTCTATTGCTATGGCTTCCTATAGGAATTTTTCAACATTTTCTACATTTTTGTGGGCATTTGTATGGACATGTGTGCATATGGTTGATGCCTATGGGAATTTCATAAGGTATTGCTGGAATTTTATCAGTCCAACGGGAGTTTACAAACTGGTTGTAGGGCATTTCTCAATAGGTTGTAGACATTTTTCCAAATCAAATGCTTATCCAATTTAGAGAATTGATGTAAGTATATTATGAAACTTAAATGTAGGCATATTTAACTAGCTGTATGAATTTTTACAAGTTGCGGGAATTTTTACTCTATTTCCTTGTGGGCATTTTTATTTCTCTATTTCCCTATGGGAATTTTTAACTAGATGCGGCCATTTTTACTCTCAAGTGCAGGCATATTTGAGGCTTGGGGATATTATTGAGGCCTGGATAGCAATTGTCTCCTCCACTAGCGGGAATATTGGGGACCTTGTGTGCATTTTAATGACATCTCCTTCACTCAGGAAGGATTTTTTCTATTTCCTACATGCATTTTTCTAAAGCTTTCCCGCAAGTATTGCATTATGTATGCAAGACTAAGATAAAATACCTGCAGCTAGTTAAACATTCCCATAGGGAAATTTTCAACCTTTTGTGCATTTTTGCAAGAATTTTCCTTCCATATGCGGGAATTATTTACATCAGCTGGGACGATGAGCCAAAAAAAATTTCTAATACTTGTTATGTAGTTTTTAAGACCTGTCCACATCAACTACTTTCTACATTCTTGCAATTTTTCGTTCACCTTAAGAGCTCTCTTTACATTCCATCCACCCTATCGCTACCTTATATGATGTTTTTTGGAGTACTTTGTTGTCATTTTTTATTACGAGTTGGTCATACTATTGTGATGCTACTATTTTTTATTTTTAAGGGTTGGATGATCTATTTTATAGTCTTTTCAAGTTACGGGTTCTCTCCTTTAACAAGTATGTTGGTATAGTTGAGTCTCATGCAAGTAACCTAACACTAACAGGTTGAAGTCTATTTACAAGAATTTTTTCTGAGGATAAGGGAGCTATTCCCTAACATCTTATGTTGAGTTATATTATATTGAGTTTATAATTGGTTAAGGTCTGGTATATCATACTACTGTTATGCATTGTTGTCTTTCATTAACAACTTTTATATGATATAGATCGCTACTCGTATTATTGTTATTGTTTTAAGTACTTTAATGGTTATTGTAACTCATTGTTTCTGGGAAATGCAGGATATGAAGGATATTGAGGCATGTATTTTCCATGTTGGACATGCTTGTCTCATTGTTTCAGCTTTGAGTTTGAATATTTGAGAAAAAAAATTATAAAATACAAATGAGCTGAATCTACCTGAGACTTTGCATCTTTTCTCAAAATGAGCTGAAATGTGCATCCAAATGTTTTATGGATATTGTGTCTTTAGAGTGGCACCTTGTGTAGTCCAATGAAGTGAAAGACAGAGAAGGTCTTGCTCCTGTTATAGGACTTGGATGGGGTGCTATTGAGGTAAGTAATTTTAAATTTTCTCCTATTGAAGCCTTTGAGCCTGAACTTTTGGTGAATTTTCAAATATTAGTGTGACATTTATTTTTCATTGTTTTTCACTTTTAGATCATTTAATTTTGTTGTTTAAAGTCTTTTTTAACACACAAATAGGTCATGTATGGGTCTCACTCCCTTTGGGAGATTTTATTTTCTATTATTTTTATTTTACTGTGGGATATGGTAAGGTAGGTTATGGTAAGTCAAAGGGCTGGATAAAATCCGGTTTTAATATCTTGAAAAAAATAAATTTACTTAGAACCAAAGTGAAACTTACTAAATGACGGTTTCTACCTTTTTTTCCAGTATGTTCCATTTAAGGGATTTTGTATCAACCCGGGGTTAAGAGTATTGTGTTGTGTTTAGGCCAACGACCAACCATCCATATTAATTATCTGATTCTCAGTTAAAAACAAAATACAACCTAATTGCTCTTTAATGATGACCAAATTCTCAATTTTCCTCTCTTTTCTTGAATGACTAGAAGCGTGTAAGGATTAAGTTATGGCCATGGATCTTATTTGATAAGAACATTGGAATAAAGGTACTACAACTTTTTCCACAAATATAAATGAGTTTCTTGCTAGGTACAAGTCCCATATAGTCATACATGGAACAACTTTCCATTCCTTGAGCTCTTTTTGTATCACAACTTTTCAAACATTCTTCAACAGAGTTCCCAACCCATCTATTCTTCACTCTTGTTAACTCAAGTGAAGGAGGTAATAGATACATTTGAGTTTATTTTTTTAACTCAAATATATAAAGAATTCAACACACATGTGGATTCTTTCTGACCTCTGACCTTGCAAGAGGGTACCCTAGTTCTACATGAGTACAAGGAAACACTCTTTCCAAAATTGTAGAAGAGTATATATTAATGGTTTCTTAGGAATCCTCAGTTGGATTGATATAACTATAAGATTGCTATGTTAATTTCTTGAAATCTTAATGCAGGATAATCCATTCTTTGTCTAGTGATTCAATAAGATGTTTGAACTATGGTCCCTTGCATTAGCCAAAGGGATCATGATGTCCTAGTACATGGAATCAAACTTCTATAGAAGGAAACTATTTTTGCATTTACAAGGGATAAAAATGTTCATATAAAAAAAATCCAATTAGCATGATAAAAGAGCACATAAATACTGGTATACATAACTTCAATTTTAGATTTCCCAACAATTCTTAAACTTGAAAAAGGTTGTAGATGTTTTATATATTTAACACATTAGCATGGAGGCCAAAAGTTATGAATGTCAAATAAGTTCCTTGTATTTTGGGAATGAATCTTATAGTTGTTTGTGGCACAGGGTACCTGAAGTAGGATGTATCAATAACCCATCCCTAAAAACAACTGACATATGGGGGTCACAATATCTTCATTGATGAAGGTACTATAAAATTTATCCCATATAAATTACAATACTGTATCAATAACGTGATACATGATCTAAGTAGTTTTTCCATATAAATTACAATCCTGGGATTTGTGAATAGATATGATAAACTAGAAAATATAGTGTGTACTGCACAATTAGAACACAATCATTGATCCATATTCCATCACAATCAAGTAGGTACAGAATGTTGAGCATGATAATAGCATTTATGCTAGGCTGGGAATGGTTCAAACTTCATATTTCAAGGTAGCATAACATAGAGCTGAAATATTGCACTTGTTAAGTTGTATGAGGTAGGAAAATGGAGGTAAGATATCATAGAAGGATGCCATTGAAAGTAGGATATTTGGTTTAGATAGATGTTTCTCAATCCTTTTGAGGATGCATGTGTGCCATTTTCTCATTTTTCTTCCTAATAATATTTCTCAAGACTCAAATAAATCCTATACTAATAAGTAATAGGCTATGTGCTTGAAATATATATTCTATCCTATATAGTTTCGAGGAGTACATTTAGTCTCTAATACGCATTGCCTACCAACATCATTCTAAGATCCTAGAGGTATTCCTAGATTTGAAATATAATCTTTGTTGTGAATTCTATATTTTTTTAAATACACAATAAACATCATTATAATGACGTACTGGTGTTGTTATAGAAACACAATGATGTTGCTATAGAGAAGCATCAGTGCTTAGTCGATTCTAAGTTGTGACAAACTATCGTCTCTATAGTGACAACTTGACTTCTCTATAACGACGATATACCTTCGCCATAGCAATGGAAAAGGACTTAGGTGTTTCTTAGTTGCAACATAATTTCATGCATATAGCGACGCATTGACGTTTCTATTTTGAAAAATGCACGTCTCTATAGCGAAAACTATACGTCGCTCTCGCAACGCAATATGACTTAGTCAATTGATTTTTGTACAGTATTCCATCACTATAGCAACGCCAAAATATCGCTCCAGCGATGCAATATGACTTAGTCGCTTGATTTTTCCATAATGTTCTGTCAGTATAGCAACACCAAAACATCGCTCCAAGGACGCAATATAACTTAGTCACATGAATTTTCCACAATGTTCTATCTCTATTGCAACACCACGATGTTGTTATAGTGACACATAAACATCTCTATATTGACGACTATTGGTTTTTGAATTAAATGCCACAATCACCACATGTCATCTATGTTATGTCGCTATAGGGACGGAATATTCTAAGTGTGGCTAATGCAACGATAATTTTTCCACAAAAAAATGGGATTCTATTCGTCACTATAGTGACACAAAAGTGTTTCTATATCGAAAATTTGTCATGGGAAAAATGTTCACATGTACTAGTGTTTGTTCAGTGATTCCCTTTTTCCAGATTGGTTGAGGGAAACTCCAAAAGTTAGATTCCCTAGTTTCTCCTGGCAGTAGTTATGAGGTTATAAATGAAACTTCTTCAACCTAAGATCTTTCTCCACCAAAATATGTGTCTCCTATAGGAAAGTTATCCTAGCCCTCTTTTCTAAAAAATTTGTTGAGAAAAATGCAAGATATTGGAAACCCTAGTTTATGTAGCTGCATAGTTCCTTCTTTAGAGGTGGCTATGATACCATGTTACAGTTTGAACTTTAATTCAAACTTGTTATATATTTCATCTAATGTTCTAGGATCATTGAAAGATAGATAATCATAGCATAAAAGATAGACACAAATATTTTATCCTGGGTAACCCAAATGGGATAAACCCCAACAACTTCTTCTGTATAGATTTGTCACTTAGTACAATGTTAAAAAGATAGAAAACCAAAAGATAAATGTATTCTACAACTTCTTCTTAAACCCCGATGAACTTGTATTTCTCTCTCTTGGAGTGAACTTGATTTTGATTGTTGTGTATCCAAATGAGGGAGGTTTCCTCCCTATTTATACTAATCATGCATGTGACCTTTTTCCTCGACGAGTTCGAATTCTCTAACTAACTGGGATGACTTGTCCTTGTGGGATACTGAAAATACATTCTACATTATTTCCTCGAAGACTATTTCCCCAACTTACAATGGAGGTTTTACCTTGACTCTTACATGACAAATTACATTAATGACATCTTTGATCGAAGGGAAAGAATCCTCAAAAGGAGTGTTAACCCAAAAAATCCCTCGATTAGCTCTACATGACCTACACCACCCAAATACATCTATTTCATCACCCTCATTGACCCCCACACCCTTGTAAAGGCTAAAAAACATAAAAAGGACTTAGAAACCCCTAAAAAGAGCTAAAATAGCTCTCATAGGGGCAAAAACCTCCAAAAAGGGGCTAAAACCCCTCGAAGGAGCTTAAAATCCCCAAAGGAGCTAAGAATTGGGCGAAGGGGCTTAAATCCCAAAAAAGGGGCTAAAGCCTTAACCAAGGGTTTAAAACCCTAAAATCTCAAGAAAAAACTATAAATACAGGGATGGGTATCACTCTCAAGACATTCCTCATTTTCCTAGTGTTACTCTACCCATGTGAGTGCCCTGAGACCCATATTTGTCAAGCTATTCACCCCTCTCTCTCATTTGCTCCATCATGTGGACACCAAGCCACAACAATGTCTTATAATCCATGTGTGAAATAGAGCCCCAATCATTCCCAAACAGGAGAGTACTGTGCATCAGGATGAGGGGGTCCTATCTAAGGCCAGCCTCACTATGATCATAGGTTTGATTTTGGACTGAAAATATCACCAGATGGTATCCAATCCATGGTAGTTGATTTTAGCCATATTCCTGGAAGACAAGAGGTCTCCTTACCGAGCCGATTTGTTCAGTTTCCAGGTCAGGTTTGTGAATGGCACTGATCACCAGAACATGGGGCAGTAGTCCTATGTCATTGCAATTTTGTTATTTCTAAAAACTAAAAAAACTAAAATAAAAAAAATTTAAAAAAAGAAAAAAAAGAAGAGGGGAAGGAATAAATGGTGGTTTCAGTGGCCTCTGTATAGAAACCAAAATGTGGTAAAGGTTTGACCTTGAGTTCAAATTTAAATTGCATTCCTATGTCATCCTAAGTTCAAATGATCTCAATCCTCCAATGACATCTGAATCAGAGTTGTAACTTAAAAAAAAATATGACCAGGGACGGAAGTGCATTAATAATTTTGATAATTCTTGGTTGGTTACATTCATATATTAACATTTCTTGAGAGTTAATCTTATTTCTACTAACAAGTTTTATTGGAAAAGGTTATCATTTTGCAGAGATAACTCGTTCTTCTAGCAAGTCACCATTTGTTGTAGGTACAACAGATACCATGTTATTTTGACATGGGAACCCAATCACACATACGAAGGTAACTTGGTAGGATCCTTCGTGACCTTGTAGGATTCTATTACATTTTTTATCGACTCATGGGGTTCCCAAACTTAACCAAATTTCATAGAAAATTCATGCCTTATTTGTTTGTTTTAAGTTGCGGAAAGACTGTTTGTTTTGAAGTGTTTGGCTATCCCGCAGCCTGCATCCTGCAACCCGCAAATTGTGGAGTGCAGGGTCTTTTAGTTGGATGTTTTGATTTTTCACTTCCCGCAACTCGCATCCCGCAAATGTGGAATGAGGGAAGCGGAATGTTTTTATTTAGATATACTTTCATTGATCCGCAATCCGCATCCTGCATTTTGTGGAATGCGGGTTGCGGAATTGTCATTTATTAATCATTTGGTTTGCATGTGTCCACAACCCGCATCCTGCAAAATGTGAAATGCAGGGTGCGGAGCTAATTGAATAAAGCTTTCACTGTTTTGTGTTTCTACATTTCGCATCCCTCAAAATGGGGAATGTGTTAGAATAATCAACCCATAGTTACCTACCTTAGATATTAATTAAATGATTTTTGTCTTATTACCTAATTTCCTAGAGTCTAATCTATGCTAGTTACCTTCTACATGTCCTCGAAGTGAACACATGCTAAAACTGAGTCATGGAGCAATTGGGAAACATCCAAGAAACCCATTTTATCATGTTTTCTTTATTCCAGATCCTCCAAAGCGCATATCTACTTTTTCTAAAAAGTTGCCTGTTTTATTGAGATTTAGGGAAAAAGGAAAAGATGGACTAAGTGTAGTTGACTTGTTTTTTTCCCACATCATCCTTCCTAATTTTATATTAATAAAAGCATGTATGAGTTTTATTTCCATCCCTCATTATCTTTCCTACTTAAATTGTCCAATTCATGAGCATCTTGGTGGACTTGGAAACTGCTTTACGCACCTATGGGGGATTTGACTAGATTTAGTAAACCTACTTTTTGATCTTTTCAAATGGAATCCTTATGCATTAAAATTTATCATGTAATTATATATTTAAGCAGCATATTACTTCATAAGTTTTCCTATTGTACACTTACTCAATACAGGTTAGTGTTATGCTCCAATTTCAGTCTCCTTTGGTGTTAATTTTGCATGTTTGATTAGCAATTTTGTGAGTGTAATTGTTCTATATCTTGGGTTCAATTTACACATGGTATCAGAGCCTTTTTAAATTTATTTCTATCCTTCCATATTACTATTTTAGGTTTGACATCTTGACTGGGAGCATATTCTGCTGACTAAAGGGCACAGTTTCTGAGCAATGGACCAATCTCGGAAGATCATCTTGACTCCATTCAATTTATTTGAGTGGAAAGATAATATGGAGATATTTTTGAGAGTGAAATGTCTCTATAGGGTGACTATGGAAACTGAGGTAGAGCCCAATGTAGCTGCAAAGAAATCAAATGGCACAACAGGAGGGATGAGGCCTATGGTATTTTGTGTCTGAGCATTTCAAGAGACCTCCTCTTCCATCTTGATGGATTGACATCACCTAATGAAGTGTGGGAGAATATTGTAGAGATTTTTTGTAAGACATATGAGATGAGAGGACATCAAATTGATAATGATCTAATATCCTTGAGTCCCAGTAGCTTCGAATCCTTGCAACTCTATGTTTCCAAGTTTAAAGCCCTTGTTTTGCAGCTAAAACAGTGTGGGATCGAAAAGAAGGAAGATAAACTAGTTTTGGCAATAATTTCTAAGCTTTTCCCTGACTATTCAGTGTTCGTTTCGACCTTCCATGCCACCAAGTTGACAGCTCGATCCTGGAAGATGCCTAAGCTTGTAGAGTTCATGGAATCCCTCAGACAGGAACAAGATAAGTTGGTGATGATGGACACCATCAAACCTTCCAAAGACCAAGATTTAGTTGATGGAGACTCAAGGGTGGATTAAAAAATAAAGAAAAATTCTAAAAATCCACCTGAGCAAAAGAGAGACAAGAACAAGTCTCAAGAGGAGCCCCAAGGTTCCAAGAAGAACTCCCAGAAGAAGAAGAACAAAGGAGAAATGAGCAAGTGCACATACTGCAGTAAGGGCTATCATCCTAAGAGCTCTTGTATGAAGAATCAAATTGACATGTTGACCCAAATCCTGGAGAAGAATAACATCTCCCTTCCTGATTGCTCAAAGAAGAGGGAAGGAGGATCAAATTTAGAGGATAGAGAGAGAGTACATGCCTTGGTTGCTGGCACATCAAGCTCACATGGCTTCACCATAGACTCTAGAGATTCTAGACATATGATTTTGACAAAAGAGGCATTCTCCTCTCTTGACATGTTGAAAGGTCCACCAATAGTTTTCGAATATGACTCTCTCACTGACAGTTTTGGGAAGGGATGGATTGATCTTGACCATGGTAAGTTCAATAATGTGTTGCATGTTCTAGGTCTTGCATCTGATCTCTTGTCAGTGTATCAGATGACTCACACTGGGTCTCCAAAGAAGGTCATCTTCTCCCCTGATGATGTTGAAATCACTAAGATTTTGAATGGTAAATTCATAGCAAAAGGTGTTGTTGATCACACTTCGAAGGTATACATGTTTTCCCATTTTCTACCCTACCCAAACCCCTCTGCTCCTCTGATTCATGCTAATGAGGAAATCAATATTTGGCATGAAATATTTGGCCATCTTAACTACAAGTATATTTCTGATTTGAGTGAAATAGATATGGTCATAGGGTTACCAAATATCAAGTTTTCTAAGGGAGTCTGTCAAGGTTGTATCCTAGGAAAACACCCAGAGCACAAATATGAGAGAGCTAATCATGAGAGAACCTCTTTAGCTCTTGATTTTAACCACGGTGACATTTCTAGTCCATTTCCTCATATGTCCATGAGTCAAGCAAAATATGCACTGACCTTCATAGATGAATTTTCCAGGTATTATTAGGTTCACTTCCTAAAGCGTAAGTCTGAAGTTTTTGACCTCTTCAAAGTCTGTAAAGCCTTGGTTGAAAACCAGTCTGGGAGGAAACTCAAGATCCTAAAATATGAAAATGGTGGTGAGTATGTCAAGTTTGATTTCATTTATTATTGTAAAGATGCAGGTATTCAGATGCAGCATTCGATCCCTTGCACACCATAGCAAAATGATGTTGCTGAGAGAAAGAACAGGTCACTGAAGGAGATGGAAACCTGCATGATGGAGGCTAAGAATTTGCCACCAATGTTTTGGGTTGAGGCTATAAACTATGAATCATACATATAGAATAGGGTGACTCATAAGGATCTTGATGGTATGACTCCTTTCGAAGCTTGGAGTGGGCACAAGCCAGATGTGACCAATTTTAGGATTTTTGGCTCAAAGGCTTGGGCTAGAATTCCAATTGAAAAGAGAAAGGATTTGCAGCCGCAAAGCCAAGAGTGCCTATTTGTTGGGTATTTTTAATATTCAAAAGGGTACAAGCTAATCAACTTGATCACTAACAAATATTTCATTGAACGAAGTGTTCAGTTCCAAGAAGAGCCTTTAGCAACAGTTGAAGTTGGAGAGTCCTCTTCACCACCAAATCCATTGATTGTAAGTGAAGAGACTAATGAGTTTGCTGATTTTGATATTTTTGATAATGATGATTTGATTTCAGATCCTAATATTCCTACCAGACCAAAATGGGCAGCACATACCATTCATGCAGTTGGGGAACTAGCTGGAAATCCTAATGACACTAGGAGGACTAGATCTCAATTTGAGAGTGCCCTTGTGTGAAAGATACTCTATTTGCTGAGAAGTTCTATATGATGGTTGAATCATATCCACAGACATATGAAGATGCAGCACATAACCCAAGATGGCAAACAACCATGAAACAAGAATTCAGCTCGCTCCAGAAGAACAACACTTGGGAACTGGTTGATCTTCCCCGAGGGAGGAAGCTAGTTCAATGTAAGTGGGTTTTCAAGACTAAGTTTGATGCTGATGCTTCACCTTTTAAAGATAAGGAAATATTGGTAGCCAAGGGATACTCACAAGTACATGGTATTGACTACAATGAAACCTTTGCACCAGTGGAAAAGATGGACTCCATAAGGCTAGCTTTAGCCATTGCAGCTTCAAAGCAGTGGGAGGTACATCACATGGATGTGAAGTGTGATTTACTAAATGGAGATCTCACTGAAGAGATTTACATGCAGCAACCTGATGGGGTTGTTTATAATCCATATTTAGTGTGCAGGTTAAAGAAATTATTGTATGGGTTCAAGCAAGCCCCCAGGGCTTGGTATGCCAATATTGATGGCTTTCTGTTGTCATTGAGTTTTGTTCAATGCAAGTCTGATCATAATGTCTATTTGAAGTTGATTCACAGTTCCTTGATTATTATTGTATTTTATGTGGATGACCTTATAATTATAGGAAGTTCAAAGAAAGAGATTGCCTCCTTGAAGGATGCAATGAACCATGCATTTTCTATGACAGATTTGGGATTGTTGAGCCAATTCTTGGGTCTCGAAACTACTCAATCCCAACATGGAATAAAATTAAATAATTCCAAGTATGACTTATATTTGTTGAAAAATTTCAACATGAAATATTGCAAGCCAAGCAAGACTCCCTTCCTTTTAGGAGTCAATCTTGAAGAAGCAGGTTCTTCTCCTGTGGTAAATAATACACTGTATAGGAATTTGATTGGGTGTTTACTTTATCTTACACACAATCAACCTGATCTATATTATGTAGTTAGTGTGGCTTAAAGATACATATATCAGCCTCATGAGATCCACTGGAGAGCATCCAAAAAGATCCTAAACTTTGTTCAAGGAACAAGAACACATGGGATCTTCTACAAAGCAAAATCTGATCTTGATTTGATTGGGTTTATTGACAGTGATTGGGCAGTTGACAACATAGATCGAAAGTCAACATTAGGATATGTGTTCATGCTTGTAGAAGGACCAATCAACTAGTCAAGCAAGAAGCAGAGTTCCATAGCACTCTCATCTATAGAAGCATAGTATAGAGGAGTTGTAAATGTAGCAACTCAATGTTTGTGGTTGCAGGGAATACTTGGAGAATGTGGCCTCAAATCACATTTTTCAACTATTATCTACTATGATAATCAGAGCACCATTTGAATCTACAATGATCCAATTCACAGACAGTGAACCAAGCACATTGATATCCATATGCACTACATCATACATCTTATGCATGATGGTACCATTCATCTTCTCTTTTGTGCATATTCAGAACAAGTAGCAGACATCTTCGCCAAAGTTTTTTGTGAGAAGACATTCAACAATCTAAAATCACTGCTGGGGATTGCTGATAATGCTTTAAATCATGATTGATGACAATATTTCCAAATTTTGTTTTCTTTTCCATGTTTAAGGGAGGATTTTCCCATTGGTTTTTTGCCTCTTTCCTTGGTTATATGGAAAAGCAGTATGTAAAGGGTGACTAATCCTTGTTGCTATGCCCTATAGTTTCTCATATTTACTCATAAAGTCAGGATTAAGGGGGGGTTTTAGAATAATCAACCCATAGTTACCTACCTTATACATTAATTAAATCAATTTTGTCTTATTACCTAGTTTCCTAGATTCCACTCTATGCTAGTTGCCTTCTACATGTCCTAGAAGTCAACACATGCTAAAACTGAGTCATAGAGCAGTTGGGAAACATCTTGGAAACCCATTTTAGCATGTATTCTTTATTCCAGATCCTCCAAAGCACATATCTAATTTCTCTGAAAAGTTTCCTATTTTATTGAGGTTTAAGGCAAAAGGAAAAGCTAGACTAGGTGCAGTTGACTTTTTTTTTACCACATCATCCTCCCTCCTTTTATCCTAATAAAAGCATGTATGAGTTTTATTTCCATCCCTCATTATCTTTCCTACTTTACTTAGCCAATTCGTGAGCATATTGGTGGATTTGGAAACTGCTTTATGCACCTATGGGGGATTTGACGATATTTAGTGTTACCACCTAAGTTGTACTTAGTGGTTTTCTATCAAGTGATCCTGGTGAACTGGACAAGGATAATTTGTTCGGACTTCAGAGAACCTTCATTCTTGCTTCTGGGAAGCTTTGTTGTACTATATCACATGTTCATACCCCATGGGGGAATTGTAATAATTGTTCTAGCATGATAGTTTCTATAAAAGACTCAGTCTCTTAGAATTTATTTGTCAATCCGGTCAGCCCAGGGTGTTTTTTCCCTTGGTTATTATTGGTTGTTGAATAAACGACTGATAATTTCTAGTTTTTCACTCCATACCTCCAAAGTTGGGGTGGTCAGCTTGGCATTTAGGCCTATTGAGGTTATTAGAGTCTATGTGTCAATGTATAAACATGCTAGACATCATGGTCAAGTCATATGAACATGTCTAAGTCCCCCTAGGTTTTTTCAATTTTTCAATTTTTTAGTTTTTTCAGTGTTTTTTATTAAAATTTAATTTTTCCAAAACTTAGGCTATTTTGTAATAGTTTAATTGGAAAATTTGATTTTGTAATAAAAGTGGGCCAAATAATCTGTTTCAGTCATGTAGGTGCTCATTTTCAAGCTAAGAGCACCATGCAAACCCATGGACCCACTTTTTCCTAGTTTTGAGTGATTTTCCATCACTCAGGTCAGAAATCCCCAAAAATCAATTATTGATTATTTTAATTAATAAATTGATGAATAATGGAGCAAATCCAAAATCTAGATCAGTGGATTCTCAGCCGATTTGTTTGAAATCAGTCAGATCTGAAGCAGATTGACTGGATCTGACAAATCCTTGACTGAAGGAGGTGATCAAATCAGATCCAGAGTTGATCTTCAGCATCCTTTATGGGGAATTTTGCCCTCCCTCTCTCCTCCACACGTTTTTGGCTCATCTGGATGATTTTTGGTAGATGCTTTAGTCAACAGGTTGAGGTGTCAGTCAGATCAGCCCCCCCGATTGACAGTTCCACTCAGTGAGACTCAGATCTAGCTCAGCTAGACATAGATCAGGCATTGATGGACTATCCTTCAGCTGATTTGATGTGTCTCCTTCGGATTTGTGCCCTCCCTGGGCTAGATCTCCTAGTTTTTGTATATATCCAAGCACAACATGTCACATCCCCATGCCTCCGGCCGGCAAAGAGGACGCGACTACCAGCTTAACCCACCCGGGCTAAGAGCCCCATAAACATGTACAGGCATAAAAATTGCTGAAAACAGAATGCTTAAACATGTGCATTGAACTTAAATACGCACACATGAGAATTTATCATGCACGGATGCAATTATCTATCAGACACAGCCGAAACATCATACAATCAAACAAGCATTCTTTCTACATGTTCATTTCATTTTCATTAATAGTAAATATAGAATTGCAGAGGTAAAATACACAAGATCACTTATCTTATGAAAACTTTGCTCCGCAACCAGCTACGTCGCTGCAACGTTCCACCCAACCATAGGCCAGCATGCTCCTTAATTTCTCAGCAGCGGTGCCACCCCCAAGCTGGGCATGATTCTTCAAGGAATAAGGGAACTAGCAGGCTTACACATAGCCAGGGATATACAAAACACACAGCCAAGCCAATAGAGTTGGGTTTATCAGGCCATTAAGGAGCTGGAGAAGGCAAATTGCTAAGCTGGTGAGCTCATTACAGAGCCAAGAACACCTACACCAGAACTAGCCTTACCTCTAAGACATCCAAACACACCCAACACAAGGAATCAGTCCCTTCTCTGCTACACAGTCCCTCAGGCCCTGCATTCCCTTCCAGTGCTATTCAGGGGTGATGGAGAAGAAGGCCATCCCTCTAGCTCTGTCTGTGTGGTTTCCAGCCACCAGGTTTATCAAGCAAATCTAAGCCAACATCCCTACTCCTCTCACAGTCCTAAGACCAACCATTGCACTCAGGCAACTCATTTAGTTGTCACAGCTTAAACAGGGAAAAACGAATCTCAAGCGACATACAACAAATTCCCAACGTAGTAGCAAACACACTTACAGCAGGGAAAATCAACAGTCCGTCCAAGGCAATTGAGCCACGGGAAGACTCACACAAACCACTCTGGAAACAAATTTACAGACTCCCAGTCTGGGCGTGAGTAACAATCAACGTAGAACCCACAATTCAACCCATGGGGAAAAGGATTCAGCCACATCATTCACAAATCCATGGAGGAAAATGGCGTGGGTAAAAACCAGGAAAATTCCTATGCGTGGAAAAGAATAACAGACTGGCAATGGTGGAAAATGAACAGAGCACAGAGAGGACGCGAAATTTTAGTGCGTGGGTGTTCAACAACTCGTGGAGAGAAGAAGAAAATCTGCGTGAGACACCCCCCCCCCCAAAAAAAAAAAAACTGTCAAGAGCCTGTGCGTGAGGAGAAAATAGACCAAAATCGTGGAGAGAGGAGAATTGCCTGCGTGAAGGATGAGGACGAATTGAATGGAGGGCGTAGGCTAGGACTGACAGCCCTGCCACCCCACACCCCAAAACAATAACTGCCATAAATCCTCCCAGCTGCCAACAGAAATTCTTAAAGAAGGTGGTTGGAATAAGAAAAGGGAAAAAGACACATGGGTAGTTTTTCCTTATTGGCCAAAGTTTGACAAATTTCTCCACCCTTATCCTTGTGAAAAATCATGCCCCTTTTGATTTAGTTTCCGCGACCGTAGCTGGTTGTGTTTATTTTTTAATTATAGATGCATATTTACATGATGACCAACATAATATATGCTGCATGCCCCGATATACCATCGGTGACAATTCAAATCCAAAACATCACATAACCGATCAATGGTGGGGCCTTGGCCTTTGGCTCCACACTATGATCACTTACAATTTATACATCATATACATCTAATGTAACGGGGTCAAAACCGGGACATTACACAACAGCCTCTTCCAAGAGTTAGAACTGGGATTGAGGTGCTACTACTATTGTACTATTGTAATTCTTCATTTGAAATAAAGAAAAGATTTGGAGGCTAGACGGTGTTGTGCCATTACATGTGTGGATGATTATTGCCATTATTTTACTGAGGTAACCTGTATCTGTATTCATTTTTTGCTAATTGCTTGTAGATCCGTTTTTAAGATTGATAATAGGCTTATTATAATCTTGATAGGAAAGGTGCTTTTCAATAAGTTTATTGACCATATCCTTCCTTTTATGCATGTTTAGAGATCTAGATTCAACATGTCCTATAAGCTTATATGCATGTTATTTTGAATCTCTGTGTATGTACTAATAAGATCTCACAAGTTTCTTGGCAAGTTCTTTGATTTCAGCTGAGCTGTAGGTTCCTACATTGGATAGGATGCTAATCTATTTTGCTTCTTCACTCTCTTCAAAACCTTCCAAAGGCATAGTCCCTCGACATTCCACCTGAAAGCTCCACTGTGGATCTTCAAGGAAACCGACATTTCTCTCCTCCTCTTCCTCCCTCAAAATCAACATTTTTACCCGGTTACTTTGTTCATAGATTTGATTTTGCTTAGATACATCATATTAAAATTAATTCCAACATAGATCTATCTTATCAAATCCCATAGTCTAGATCTTGCAGTTAAAAAGTTTCATAAGCATTCTAGATCTAGCTTTAGGGAAATCGTCCTTTTTGCATGGAAATTTGAAGAAAACTTGTATCCTGCATGCATTAGATTTCTCTTTGCTGTTATAAAAAATAAATCCAAAAATCAGTGCATATTTCATTGGCTGCACAAACAGCAAGCCAAGATCCCAAGGAAAGCTTGCTTTCCTTGGTTCCTTTTTCACTTGTTTAGCTAGTTTTAACTCCATCTTTTTTGAGTTAAGGTAGGCTGATCCAAAGGTACTCTTAAAGTGATTTTGGGAATATTTTATTCTAACATGATCGCTATTTTTTAGCAGGTGTAACAGAAAAAAAAGGAAGCTTCTGTTCGGAAGTGTCTTCAAGAGCGTTCAAATCCCCCCAGGGGTCTCCCATTTGACTAAAACCTTTGATTTTAGCACCTTGTAATATCTTGATTTCAATCCATATAAGGATCAAGAGGAATTATATCATTTCTATGATGTTGTAACCATTGTTAATAAAATTATTTTTGAATAGGCTCTTTCGAGCCCATTCCCCATCCCCCCTGAGGGGATTTGCGTCGGTGTCCTTTTTGTTTCTTTTTGCTCATTTCTTTTCAAACTAGTATTGATATAATATGGAGGGTAGTATAATTTATTTTATTCTTAATTTCATATTCCATACTTTATATTTCAAATTAATCTTAATACTTACCCCACGACTTCCCGATTGACCCGAAAGGGGAAAGAGATTCGTGGTAGGACTAATTAGAAAACTAGAATTGTGTATTTGTTTTATTTTGATCATTTGTTTTTCAGCTATTATAAAATTAACCCCTCCTCGATTTCTCGATTGAGATCCACTTGGATCAAAAGAGGTTCCTGGAGGGTTTTCTTTTAAACAAGAACACCCAGTTTAAAACTTACTAAAATTGACAAGACTCCAGTGTGTATGCTCTGCACTTGGCTACGGTTCGTCTGATCAGTCAAGCTGTATCAAAATCACTTGAGTGACTAGTATAATTAGGACTCACTCTCCCAAATTAACAAACCAACAGGTGAAAATCCAACACCTAGATCGAACCATCATGGTGGCAAAATACCCAAAGGAAGCGGGAACTTCTGAAAAGTGACCTCAAGGCACCGATCTCTGTCACACCCTAACGGGTGCGTTATGAACAATAGCCCCAGAGACTCCATTTCAGCCCACATATTCCTTGCGGGTAGCCGTGAAGGTTTAGTTTTGGACATACTCCAAGTACTCTAGGGTATATCTGGAGTCCCCCCTTTTCCTAATTTTAATCAACTCACACTTCAATTTTAACTTAAAACATACCAAGAGGCAATCGCAAAACACTCACTCCAAGCACGTGCAAGTACATTGTTTCTATTTTTTGACTCCATTCTAAGGCACTGGTTATTTTCTTGTTTTATATATATATATTGTGTCTCAGCATTGTGCTTTCATGTGTTCATCTTTTGTATCTTGCCATCTTTGATCATCTATAGTTAAATTGCAAACTGTCACGTCCCCATGCCTCCGACCGGCGAGAGGACGCGATCACCATGGCGTTAACCATGCGGGATAAGAGCCCATGAACATGTACATGAATACAATTGCATAAACAGAATGCTGCAGGGAATGCATTAAGGTAAAACATGCACAAATTCCATTGTTCATCATACATAGCTATCGTTATTTATCATGCACAGCGGAATCAACATGCATTCACACAAGCATTCACTCAACATTTTCATTACATTCATTAACATAAATTATGGTTGCATAAGTAAAAATGGGCAAGATCGCTTATCTTATAAGAACTCACTCCGCAACCAGCTACGTCGCTGCAACGTTCCACCCAACCATAGGCCAGCATGCTCCTTAATCTCTCAGCAACGCTGCCACCCCTGAGCTGGACATGATTATCCAAGGAATAAGGGAACAAGCATGCTTACACATAGCCAGGGATACACAAAACACAGCCAAGCCAACACAGTTGGGTTTATCAGGCCATCCAGGAGTTGGGGAAAGGCTATATGCTAAGCGGGTGAGCTCATTACAGAGCCAAGAACACCCACACCAGAACTAGCCTGATCTCTAAGAAACCCACCACACCCAACAAAAGGAATCAGTCCCTTTTCTGCTACACAGTCCCTCAGGCCCTGCAGTCCCTTCCAGTGCTATTCAGGGGTGAAGGAGAAGAAGGCCAGCCCTATAGCTCTGTTTGTGTGGTTTCTAGCCATCAGGTTTATCAAGAAAAACTAAGCCCCCATCCCTGCTCCTTACACAGTTCGAAGACCAACCATTGCATACATGCAATTAATCAGCTATTACAGCTTAACAGGGGAAATGGCTCCCAAATGGATTTTCAATAGCCCACAATTTCCAACCGGCGTGTGAGATGAGCAGATTCCCGTCCCAAAATGTAAGGAAGACCACAGCTACACAGCAGATCGTGGATGAAAATGCACAGCTCCCAGCTCGCTATGTGAGTCCAAAATAGAAGAATACCTGTGTGTGAGGGTGAACAGCCTACAGAGAGGACACAAATTGGAGGTGCGTGAGTGTTCAGCACAGGCATGGATGGACAGAAAACTAGCAGCACGTGAAAGGGAAGTGCGCGAGTGTTTCAGCTCGTCGTGGGAAGAGTGGAATCCTGCGTGAGTGAGGACAGTGGTTTCTTCCATTGTGAAGTCAATCGTGGTGGAGTGTGCATGTGGGTGAGGACTGACAGTCCTGCCACCCCACTCCCAAAGACCATAACTGCCTCAACCACCAGCAGCCATTATTTATGAAAGTGGTTGGAATAAAACAAGGGAAGAAGACACATGGGTATTTTCCCTTATTGGCCAAGGTTGACATTTTCCCCACATCCTTATCCTTGTGAAAATCATGCCCCCTTTCTCATTTTAGTTGCCGCGATCATAGCTGTTTGGGTTCATTTAATTAATTATAGATGCATATTTACATGATGACAAACATAATATATGCCACATGCCCCGATATACCATCAATGACAAATTTAAATCCAAAACATAGCATAACCAATCAATGGTGGGGCCTTGGCCTTTAGCTCCACACCATGATCATTACAATATATACATCATATACATCTAATGCAACCGGGTCAAAACCGGGGTGTTACACAAACTCCTAAGTAACTCAATCAGTTTAACATCACAATACTAAGTAATTATCCTTAGTAACTTAATAGGGTCTACCCCCCTTGGCTTCGTTAGGATTTGAGCCTAAACGGAGGAGTCAAGAACAAGGTGACAGCCTTGACTCGAGACTTGCCCCCAAGGACACATCGAGTGGCTTGAATATTTCTACCACGTGACCCAGGTCTGTGAAAGGTGGCAACATTTAGTAAGCCTATTTTTGACCTTTTCGAATGGAATCCTTATGCATTCGAATATATCATGTAATTATGTATTGCAGCATCCTATTACTTCATAAGTTTGGATATTGTACACTTACTCAATACAGATTAGTGTTATGCTCCAATTTCAGTCTCCTTTGGTGTTAATTTTGCATGTTTGATTAGCAATTTTGTGAGTGTAATTGTTCTATCTCTTGGGTTCAATTTCCACAGAAAGTGGGTTATGGAATGAATAATAAATATTTTGAATTTCATGTTTGGCTCCCACATCCCGCAAATATTGATCGTCACCATTCTTTTCACCCTAATCCTACGGTTTGTATTATTACCCGTGAATTATAAATATGGTGGTCTTATTTACAATCTTTTTCACTATTTTTACCATTGTAATTTGCTCTCCTGCATGAATTTACATCCATATTTTACCAATCAATTTCGACAGCGTTCACTATGGTTTTAGGTTGGTTATCAAGTCGCTTTCTCACAATTTGAATTGCTTACTTTGCTTCCTATATAATTCAATTTAATTACTGGTACCAGAATTCGAACAGGATATGGCGACATCCAAAACACCTCGAATTACCAGGAGAAAAATCCTCCAGAAAGACATGTTTACCAAAGACCCCAATTTTGGTGTCTTCTCCGATATCAGTGGGCGAGTGTTTGAAACTTACCAGTTGGATTGGTGTCGAGTTTATTCCATATTTGATAACAATGACCTTTCAGAATTCTAGGGTAATCAACTCATTTATGAGAGAATTACGGATTTTGGCCTTCACATGATTGCTGCAAGGCCATCCATCCTCCCTTACAATGATGCAGTTAGATGGATTATATACCATGCTAACCTGAAAGACCGTTCCTTTAACACCAGTATTGGAATGTAATTGGCCAATTTATGTTCTAAAACCTTTGTGAGAATTTATGCCCTTAAACCTTTTATGTAGCTTCTCGATGCAGACTTTATTAACACTGCCAAGTCTAGGTTCAATTTTGACCAAATACTGAAATCCTGGATGGCTAAAACATGAAAGTTCTCCCAGAGAAAAGATGACCTTTACCCCATTGAATGGTTCAAGGAACCTTATTCCCTGCTTGTAGCAATGTTGTGTAGGCTTTATGGTCTCCCCAACTATTCATACTTTAATAAAGAATGGGCCCCCATTGCTCACCATGTCCTAACTATGGGTGAATCCTTCCCTTGGGCTTCAATCCTATCACTTGAACTCAAAAAATCTATACAAGAGTTCCAGAAAGCTACTGCTAGGAAGAAGCCCAACTTTATCTTTCTGCCTTCATTGTGGATATATTTTGTGTCAAATTATGCTTCCCCAATATGGGATAGAGTTGGGTACTACCAGACCCACTTGTGCATATTTATCATTCTGAGCTATGGGACACCAATTATGTAACCAAGTTTTATGATATATGTGTGAGTTTCCTCGGCCGGGTCTATTTCCTAATTTTTAACAAAGAAGCTTTTGCGTTCTCACCTGAAGCTAAAGCCCTCATAGCCACCATGGGAGATTGGTAGGTTGGTGAATCATTCACCTATATCAGGATTTTTGGTAGCAATGCTGCCCATATGTTTTCTAAGGTCGTGCTAGATAAGTTGGTTCTTGAGGAGATTTCATTTCAAATAGTCACAGAAGGGATTTACAAAAAATGTGTTGCACCTAAGAGGAAGGTTTGGCCCAAGTTTCCTATAACCCTCGGATCTTTAAGAATACCTACTTCTACTTGGGAATTAGAGCTTAGTGACCACATAGTGTCACTCAAGCTTGGTTTTGCTAGTAAAAGGAAGCATGATCCCAAGGGGATGGTCGATTTCCACCTCAAGGAGAACCATTTTAAAACAGGATATGCTCATGAAGAAACTCCAGATGACTTCATCTATCAGACAGTTGATACTTTTTCTGAAGTCTTAGTGAGGGATAAAATCAAAGAAGAACAAAGACATATATTGCAATGCCAAAAGGAAATCAGGGACAGAGTCCGGAATTACACGTCTATGGATTTAGACATTCAGGAAAAGGTGATAAAAGACATGGAATAAAGGGAAGATAAATTTGTGGAAAAGGAGGCCCTAGCATCCACAAATGCATCCACGGAACCTAGTTCAGACACAGGTAAAGAGAAATCTGCCATGGAAGAAGTTCCCCAGACATATGTGGAGCAGTAGGTCAAGGCCTATTTGCACACTTTAGAACAGATCAAACAAAGACTGAGCAAAATGACTTCAACACTAGACACTCAGCAAGTTGCAATATCTCAGCTAGCTGAAGCTACTCAAGTGACCACTATGGGTGAAAAGACTCAATATGAACAAACCCAGGTTGAGGAGAATCCTTCTCAAAAGTTGAAAATTTAATCTATCCGCACCTCTACTATAGACTTGACACATTCAGATGAAGAGGATGAGAGGGTTTCCCCTGTGCCTATTACCATTTAAACTAGAAATGGTAATGATTTACAGAATTTTACTGATGTATTTAATGGTAGAAATGGAAAAAATTCATCACCTCTGCCCAACCACAACCTTCTTCCCAGTCTGGCCCATCCTCTTCTACATTACTTCTCTCATCAATTATAGCTTTATCTTCATTATCTGATGGTTCTACTGTGACACATTTTATGTCCCATCTTTACCAATATGCCACTAGTCTTCCTGAATCTATTAAACCTTTTTCTGTGGATATTCCCTTTCCTTCATCTACTGTATGACCAGTTTTCAAAATCCCATTGGATATTCCTTCATTCAGCTCAGTATCATCCCTTCTGGCTGAGAAAACTTCAGCAGTTTCACCATCATCACTAAAGGGTACTTCTTTGTAAGTGTCATCTATTGAAACTTCTATTTGTGACATTTCTTCAGCCCCTGAAGTAATTCTTGCTTAGAATGTTACCACTTCTCCATCCACTTCTCCTATTGCTATGACTATACCCTCTCACACCACAACTCAAACCTCTTCTCTAATATACACAGGCATTAGTATACCCCCCATTGATGAGATGAGGGAGGAATTCAATGAAGATTTTGTAATATCCCTGGGTGAATATCGATACAGTAAAGATGATAGATCAGTGGTGAAGAAGGGTAAGAAGAGGAACCAGGATCAAAGTGATATGGACATATCTGTTACAAATGAGGTTGTGTGGACTCAATGATCAAGTGACCCATTCGCATATCCTACAGATGATACATTTGTTTGAGGGGTTTTTATAAGCGCCAATTTTGATGTTGTTAGCACTTTTAATTGAGAATTTGACAAACAGAAAGCAGAAATTGTCAGTCTAAAGGAGGAGCTGAAACAACTTAACAGGCAACATGAGAATAAGTATGATAAATTTCAAGAGAAAAATGTTGCTCTTAGTGAATAACTGCAAAGAGAAAAGAATGTTAATGTCACTTTGGTTCAGAAGGTTGCATTGTTAGAAAGACAATGTGAAGATGCAACTGCAAGCGCAACTTCATCTTCATTTTCCAAGTTTTCCTAGGAAGAATTTAAAGAGCTTTCCATTCAAACCAACAAAGAACATTATGACTTGGTCTGTGAGTTATTTAAAACTCTAGATAATATATTTGAAACTCACATGGTTTTTGACAAGATGCATGTTGTTCTGGAATACCTGGTTAAGAAGAGACAACAAGCCTCGAAGGCTTATGATGAAGTGGTAGACTAGCAAAGGAACATGAAAGATAAGCCAGATAATGTCGCTTTTGTCACTAAATTACAGCTTAAGAGAATCAGGGTTATCTTGAGAGCCTGGGAAGATCTAGATGAGACAATAGCTGAAGCCATAAAGAAAGCTCAGGCCATTTGCAGCAAAAGATGGTATGCAATTCACAACATTATTGATGAATTGTCTTTTCCTGCAATGGTGCTTATTGAAAAAGCATGTCCACCTAGATTGATGATTGAGCAAGTGGAGAATTGAAGGGATGAAAGGGAGGAGAAGATCAAGAAACATGACCACGTCAACATCCATGATGTATATCAGTTTACCAAACAATCATTTGCGGTGGAGAGAAAGATTCACAATTATATCCAATTTTGGCATAAACTGGCTAAGAATGAGATTGAAGATTATAAGTGCAATGCCCAGCTTGCCATTGAATCTACCAGTTACCCTGATATTGAAGAATTGCTCCATATCTGGAAGATGTGGAGATATTTCTTGGGATATTATCTTTGTTTAGGATTTGATCACCTTTAGGGGGGAATCCATATTTTTTGTAATAATTATTTAAGAGGGTGATCTCAAATGTGTTAAGGACTTTTTTTGGACTTTTTGGGAGAACAGAGACTGATACAGAAGATTGAAAACACCTTTGGTTGTTCATATGGTTTATGTAATTTTTACTGAACTTCGAATCAATAAAGTAATGTGATTTCTTATCTCTTGTCTTTATCTGAATGAATTTCTTCAAACAGATCTCGATCTTGTTTGTTTCAAATGGACAGATAATGATGTGATTTATTTACAATCATTAAATGTGTTTTATTTAACTCAGATTTATCTATGTTATTTATTGATGCATTGATAAGGTTTCATGAAATTTAGTTTATGAACTGTCTTTGTCTATTTCTGTGAATAATTGAACAGTAATATGTAGTAGCATAATATGTTTGTTTTTCAACTTACATGTGCTATGCAGGTTAATTTAGAATGATGGAATCTTAAGTCAGTAACTAATTTATTTTCATTAATTAGTTGTGAATTAAGCGATGAATTTCTAATATGATTTACTTTTTTGTTGATTGGATGAAAAGTATTAGTCTACTTACAAATCTGATTTACCTGCAAATCAACCCAAAATCCTCTTTACGTAGCTTAGGTTTAGATTAGGATAATTCTCTTAGCTAGATTTGATTTTTCTTTTCTTTTTTCCACCTATATTGTTTTCCAATTTGGGAGATAGATCCTCTGTGGATCTAACCCTTTGAAGGCTTGCAGAGGCTACTATAATATCCGTGGGAGATTACTACTTTAAATAGCTCAAGGATAGAACAATACCTGCGTGGGATTGTTTGAAACCTTTGGCTGGGTTTTATCCGTGTGTTGTAAGCCTTAGACACCCTAATCATCCACATACATAGTTGGGGCTTTAACAAGGACCCCCCTTTAAATTTAGTCTTTTCTACTTAGAAATTTTTTAGTTATGAAGTCCAACATTCATGACTTGTTTTCCTCATGGAGAAATTCAGGAAATTGGTTTTCACACTAAGGCATAAAATAATTTTGATCTACCACAGTGGATGATTCTTCATGTTTAACCCAATATGGTGGGAGGCATTTCAAGTTGGAGCCTCTACAATAGTCGGATTTTGTTGTGCTTTTCTTGCGAGAAATTAGTTGCAACAATGAATGGATTCGAGTCTTCTAGCCGCTACAGCAGATGTCTTTTAAAAGGGCATGGAGCGGCTCTTTACTTTCTGATTCATCGAAGGATTTCTAGAGATTGGGCCGCTACAAATGGCATGTTTGCAATTTGAATATCGGAACTTGTTCTGATCTTTTGCGACTCGATGCGTCAGACATTTTTTCTGTTTTGTGGCGCAATGGCAGAAGGTTTTCTTTTTCAACTTCTCGATCCTCATCCAGCCCGCTTCATCGGAAGCATTGTCATATTTAAGCCACTACAACAGCTGTCTTTCAGGGTTTCTCGTTTGATGTCGTCAGTCTATCGAATGCGCCACTTAAAGCAGGTGTCTTTCCAGGAAGTGAGTCGATAGTAGCGGTTATGTTGTGACCAATTGATCCTCCATTAGCGGGATTCTTTTCAAATTGACTTAGTTTGATCATTCGATGCGCTATGTTTTGGTGCTAACAACATTTTAACCTAGCACGTGCGGGTTTTAAAGTATTACCTACTACTTTAAGTGGTTTTTTTACCCGTTTCTCTCTATTTATACGCCAGTGAAAAGGGTTTTTTACCATTGTTTGCTTGACTGTGAGTGTTTAGAGTTGTAAATCATGATTTTATACCATTTTGGGTGTCCATTGTGACTTGGTGAAATCGACATCTAGAGCTGACATGGCGTGTTGGATCAAGAATCCATGACTGTTGTCAAGCTTTTCACCTGCGAGGTAAGTTTCCATTTACCTTCTTTTTGACTGGTGGTTTGTTTTGAGCTGCAACCTGACAGTTTTCGATAAGCTGGGAAGGGGGTTTTGTCGTTGGTTGTTTTGGTTTTAAAAGGACTTCCCTCTTGTGTTTTAGGCTTAGCATATTTCCTTTAAAATTTTTGACCTTGCCGTGGCCTCCTTATCTGCTCCCATGGAGCCTTGTCATTTTCATTCTGAGGCATTTTTCCCATGGGCTTGACAATCAATGATGAGTCCCTAGAGGCCTAAGCTTTTCACCATCCTTGGTCTGACTTGGTTCTCTCCCCTGTGTAGTGGTGGAGGCTGCATTCTGTTTGATTCAGGAAATCCTGTTAGGTTTTTGATTTTATGTTGTATCTCCTCGTTGACGGATTTTGATCCTGGAAGTTGAACCTAGGGCATCACCGCTGTACTACCTGCGGGATTTTAGAGATTTTGGGGATTGATGGCGAGAGGGTAGTTTAGGTTTTGTGTTTTTTTCAGGTTTTAGAATGCAGAGTATGCACTAGCCGAATCCGACCTGTGTTACAAGGTTTTGTTTACCAAATTTTGGTCTCACTGAGATGTGGTACGGTTTTCTGGTTCCAATGGGTGAGGAGAATGTGGTAAAGAACATGGTTTTGCTAATGTGTTAATGTTTTGGCATCATAAGCACTATGTATTCTTAATGCATGAGTTTGTTTGAAATAATATATGAAGATACAAAGTCAGTCACTGGGGCTGAACCTGAGTTCAAATGGGGTCAAATCTACCACATGCTTGTGGATAAGATGGTTCCAGAGGAAGGGTTGGAGGACCTAGCCTTATACGATAACATACTGAGATATGGAATCACCAAGGTATCCACTAGACCAGAGATGTTTCCTTGCACAAAGGTTATCAGATGCACTCTGTCCAAAGTGGATGCAATAGGGATGATCATGAAAAATGTGGAAGATTAAGGATTTGCATCCTTCACACCTGGATTTATAGCAAAAGCATACAGCCTGCCACCGTAAGAAATTAACATGAAAATTGACTAGGTAAAGGGATTAAATTTTGATTACATAGATACAACAAAGATCATGGTAGTTGAAGGTAAGGCTTTATGGCATAAGAAATACGGGGAATACGAAACTACTCATCTACGTACCTCATACAGAATGGTAGTACTGATGCTGAGTAGGATTTTCGATAGAGCTGACAGTAGATCTTATAAGTTTGGATGGATCCCACTGATTTACTATGTAGACATGAAAGGGACGATTTTCAATTGGGCTGACATAGTATCCAATATCCTATCTACCTCCATTACTTCAGCTCAAGAAGGTTTGCACCAACGAAAATATGAATTCTATATGGGATATTTTTTCGTTGACTACATACTTTGCTTTCACCCATTTGAGAGACTCAACTGCAAGTGGAAAGGAGGAAAATCTCCCATTTACACATCATATAATATACTATGGGCCCACCAATACCACAGTCACTACCAGCTAATCTGTGAAAAGGTCCTGATGTCTCTGTACCAATTGGTTTTCCTGGAGGAGTGTAAGTGCCTATCTGAAGGTGCTTTGGAATCTATCAAAGAGTTTGGGGATTACTTATTCTCTAAAGAAGGTACATACCTGAGGATGTATGGGGGAACCAAATCATACTCATTGCTGACAAAATATGCCATATATTACATAGTTCATAAGAAGGCTATGAGATATCTTTCCTTGGATGGTTTTGGAAGTCATTTGTTTGATCTGAAAAAGTTGTGTTTCCACCTCTACCTTTCTATGTGGAGAATTATAAGTTTGATAAAGTCAAGAGTTCCCTTGAGTTCATTAAGGAAATAAAAATATTTCATTTTGGTGAAAAGAGCTTTCACCGGAATTATTCCCAAGGCAGGGTTGCAGCCCATCGGGCACTCCTCAAGGTAAATTTCGAATGGACAAGGATGAAGAAGTGTATAGGAATGTTTGCAACATGACCTCTTTGAACAAGTGTCTTAAAATGAATACCACAATTGTTGGCATGGGTTTTGGGGTAAGTGAGTTGCGCAGCGCCGCGAAGGCTGCACAAGCTCATGCGACACCTCACAAGC
The DNA here is from genome assembly GCA_001517045.1 of Pseudotsuga menziesii. Classification (NCBI taxonomy): domain Eukaryota; kingdom Viridiplantae; phylum Streptophyta; class Pinopsida; order Pinales; family Pinaceae; genus Pseudotsuga; species Pseudotsuga menziesii. Next base: position 169,470 of record LPNX011222251.1, read on the forward strand.
CAGATATAGCGCGATGGGAAGAAAACAAACTATTTTTGAATATCTTATGCATCTTTCTGTATTGGTTGAACACACATTTTTTGGATATAGGTCATTAGTGGTTAAATCAGTTAGGAGTTAGTTAGAAGTGGACCTTGAATGTAAAGACACAAGCCTATATATAGATTAGAATTGAAATTGTAAAGACACACATATAGATATACAGAAGATATGTGTATGAGATGATACTAAAGGGAGAGATTGAATCTTTTGTGACTGGTATGCGACTCTGTGGATTTATCTTTCTTGAACCATTTGTTGGAAAAAACCTACCAACAAAGCCTCATAGACAGGGGTTCTCACTCTGTCCATGATCAACCCATGCGATCTCCCTGAGCATAGGCCCAGACAGGTTTCACCCTGCCTAACAACACCTGCAGAGTGGATAAAGTCTCACCTGAGATGCTCGAGGAAGAGCTGTTGGAACCAAGTTTCTAGAAATAAGGAGGAGGATCGGGGCATCAACAATTTATCAACATAACTGTTAGATATAGCAAAACCATCTATTAGATATCGCAACATTCATCATAGTTCTAGCATTAAAATCATAGATCTATTAGATTGCATCATTCATCTATTCATCGCAGCAGTATTACATTCTTCATTCATAAAACAGAACCATCGCAGTATATAAAGACAGAAAAATACATCACAACATGTGAAAGGGAACAAGGACAACAGTGATTCAGCTCAATATCGGTCATATCATATTATGTACATTGCAACAGATCCAAAACAACAGCTTCCTTTCTCCACAGTGAGAGAAAGATCAATCCACAGAGTCGCATATAGGTCACGAAAGATTTAATCTTTCCCTTCAGTCTCATCTCATACACATCTCTTCTGTATGATATCTCTATGTGTCTCTTTATAATTGAAATTCTAATCTATATATAGGCTTTCACATTTACATTCAAGGTCCAATTCTAACTAACTCCTAACTTATTTAACCACTAATGACCTATATCCACAAAATGTTGTCAACCGACACAAAAATATGCATCAAATATTCAAAAGTGGTTTGTTTTCCGCTCATCGTGCTATCTTTGGCTTGCGCGGTGTCACGTGATATTTCACAACCTCCATAGTGTTGTGCAACTCACTTACCCCAAAACCCCCACCAACAAAAATAGTCAGAGTTAAATGCAGTAGGAGCAGCAATCCAGAACCAAAGGGATAAGAGGAAGAAGCTATAATAAAAGAAGAAGAAAAACTTTTCGAATACTGGTAGAAGGTTCAACGACTCTTTTAGCTGAAGAATCCCAGTGAGAAAAGGAGGAAGAAGAAGCTACCATAAAAGAGAAATAATAAGCTTCCAGAAAAGAGCAGGAAGAAGCACAGAGAAAGAAACGAGAAGCTATCAAAGAGGAGATTGCAGAGTTGGATAGATCAATAGCTCAAGAAGCTTAAAATCCATAACAATGGGCACAAAACCAGGGAGAGGTGACAAAGGAACAAAGGAAGAAATATCAGGAAGAGCTAGATAATGAAAATCGGGGATATTATCCTACTCAGGAAAACACCTAGAACTTCCCTTCCACTTCAGGAAGTATACTTAAGGGAGGACATCTCCCTATGGTTGAATTGGGGTTGGTGCCATTTACCCCATCCAAACAACATGAAGTTATGTGCCTGGAAAATGTATTTTTTTATCCCAAAACAAAGTCCATTGTGTGGGAAACAAAGAATACTTTGAATGAGGGAATCCCACTTGAGATCACCATAGTGACCAAGAAGACGGTCATAAAATATGTAGAGGGATACCCGAAACAAATGTCCTCCGTGGGTATTGCAACTGCACATGCAAATTCCCATAATATTAGTAAACTTACAGAAACCCTTGTTCAGTATAAAGGTAAAATGGAATAGATGAAGGAGCTCTTAAGGAAGGAGGAAAGAGTGGGCCAGGAATAAAAGAGAAAATATGAAGCCACTCTTTCAGACTATGAGAGGCTTCAACAGGACTACCAATTTCTAGGAGAGGAACAAGATACGTTAAAGTTATCAAACATGATCCTTGATAGGGAGAAGCATAAATTAGAGAGCAAGTGGGCAGATATGGAAGCACAGAAATCCATAGTTGATCAACAAACAGAGCAGTATAAAGCCTGAATTGCAGAACTAGAATCCCATAATAGTTCCTTGGAAGTATTATTGAAGGCATCCAATGAACGAAAGATGGACATAACTCCTCTGAGAGAACATGCCCTCCTACTTAGAGGTAAAATATATCAAGTACAGGTTAAGCTCACATAAGAGGTCTTCAAAATTAAGCAAGTAGAAGCTAGACTGCAGGATATCTCAATCGTAGATACAGAATTCAAAGACAAGACCCATGACATTGCAGACACCATACAAGGACAGCTGACATGGTTGGAGACAAATAAAGAGCCTTTGGAAAATGCACCTGTGAAGAATCCAGAGAGATTGCAGCTCAAGTATGATCTCATGAATTTCAGTAACAGAGCTGCTGCGAGAGTGATAGAGGAAGTCGAGAAGACATCAGACAAATGCAAGTAATTTTATAAGAAGGTGCTTACAACTCATAATAAATTCCATACATCATCTAAAAAAAGGCTACAAGAGTTTATAGCCCATGAAGAATGTAGAAATATTGACAAAAAATCAAAATTTTGTCAAACACTTAGCTAAGCCCAGATTTCAAACTTTACTATCATTAAGTAAAAACATTTCACATGCATAAAACCCAACAATCTTGAAGCTGAAACACTGAAAAAACTAAGTCTGTAGCAACAGAAATACACATAAAAACAATAGTCTGATAAACTCATAAAACAATACATTTTTGGTCAATGTGACCCTGGAAAAACCCCACCCCAGGGAAAACCAGCTCAAGAGAGTTTTATTGCAGCATTTATCAGGAACATATATAATTTACAGCAAATTTTTTATCAGCATTAATGACTGTACCGGATTTGTCGATTTCTATGCCCACCTCAATTTCTGTGCCACTAGTAAAATGTACAGACTGTATGGAATGGTATGGACTATACGGAATAGTATGGACTATATGGATTTCTGAGCTTGAATTTTTTTATTTTATTTTTCTTCTCCTAAAAAACCTTGCCCATAAATTTTTCCTCGAAAAATGTGCCACTGTTGTACTGTACGGACTGTACAGAACAATACAACTCAATTGAAAGTAAATTCCTTGAAAACTTCCCATCTCCTTGGGATTCGTGCCCTCTTGAGAAAAAAAAAATCTCCTTGGGATTCGTGCCAACTTGAGAAAAGTTTCAACTCCCTCTCTTTTTGTAAATAAGTCAGCCAAATGCTCACTCTTGGAAATGCTATTCTTCAACTTGTCTTGCACACTACCCTAGGCTCTCTCTTATACCTTGAGAGTGACTTTTCACCTTCCCAATCCCTAAATCCAAAGGCCAATATTAAATATTTCCTTTTCAAGATCAACGGTTGAGAAAATTCCCCCCCAAAAGTGGTTACATTTAATTTTAATAAAGTCACATTTACTTTATGAACTAAGTTCACTTTCTCATAAAGTAACTTTATAAAATTAAAACAAGGGAATACTTTATAAAAAGTCCCATTTACATAAGAGTCACTTTAAACTTTATAAAACAACAATACAAATTAAAGTAGCCTAGCTAGTGCATGGTCACTTCAGCATACAAGAAAAAAGCATGTGAAGTGCCTCCAGAGATAAAACTCTAACGCTCCCTCTTAGTGAGGGAGGTACTCAATACCATCATCAATAGGTCTCGTCCTCAAATCCATCACACTGTTCGTTGTAGGAGCTCCCTCTGAACCTGAAACCAATGCTACAACCTGAACTAAACTCGAATCTGAAGACAACCTTCTGGTAGCCACCCTGAACTTTGAGCTCCTAGGATAATCAAATCCCCACTCTTGAGCATTGGTTCACTCATGCTGGCTGAGCCTCCTGCCAGTACTTAGAAGAGACTTCCTCTCTTCCATCAGAACTCGATAATGTCCTGTTGGTGCCACTATAGTCTCAAGAGCCTCTTACTCCTCCTCTGAATCTTCAACCGTGGGCTATGAAATGAACTTGCACAACTCACCGAACTGATCACCAATCAACTGTAGATCAATCAGTCCCGCTCTCTCCAAGAATATATAAACATGTCTGAGATCATCTCTATCTGGAAGAATGTACACATGTCCCCTTCGGAACAATGTCGAATATCCTACATCTTCTAGGGTTGAGACTGAGAGAAAATTTACCCTCATCCTTGGAACAAAGAGGATCCCATCCTGATCAAGGTATCCTCCATGACTAAGTTGGAATCTGACTTTTCCAACTCCTTGCATAGCACATGCATGTCCCCCTTCTAACTAAACAAACTGATCAGGACCAGTCTCAGCAATGATACATAATATATCCTATATTTGAGCCGTATGATGTGAGGTGTTGATAGCATGGGCAGACCCGGGTTTACTATAATCAACCAACAACACCCCTAGCTCACTGGGCCTTTCTGCGACAGATCGCAAGGCGGCCTGAAGCCTCACTCGAAGTGAATCTAATGGGTTGGCCAAGGACTCATGTGTCTTGGACCAGGTTCCGAGGCAATCCTACTGGAGGTGCGCAGCTCCCCTAGCCGTGAGATCCCCTTCCTGTGTCTACGCGTCGTGCGACCTCCTGCTCGCGTCGTGCGCTTCCGTCGTCGCGCAGCTCTTCTAGCCGCGAGATGTTTCTTTCCACCACCGTGTGGTCCTTCTCTATGATGCGCACTTTCCCTGACTTGCGATATTTCCAGCCCTACCGCATCGCCGCGCACCGTGCGACACGTAGCTCCTGCTCAACACGAAGTCCTCAACCTACGGTATCACGCACCGCAGCTTCTCTGCCAATGCGATATCACCTCTCTGTGACATCCTACCTCTACGGTTTAGCGCACTTGGCGTTGCTCGTGTCGACGTGCAAGACTTAACATACAAATCTATTCAATACTGCAACCAACAGCTGTTTACGCAAACATAAATGAAACACATACAACATGCCAAAGGCTTTTAACTTACGACTACCCTTCTGTGCTGTGGTGAACTGATTAATACATTCATCCATTAAACTACAACGAAGTCCATAAAATAACTACGCAATGCATAAGTAAACATAACATAAATCAGTCGCATAACAAATATTTTAATGTGGTTCACCTCCAGGATGGAATTTACGTCCACAGAACTGTGGTTTCTATTATAGCTCAAGGGGAAGGTAAAACAGAGTTCTGCTGCACCGCATATGCAGCTCAAGATATTCTCTCTTAGATCTCTCTTCTCTCTATATTGCTCTCTTACAATATACTCTTCCCTCTTAGTCGATCCCTGCGGATCGTTACATGCATGCTCTATAAGCCAGCTACTGGTTTCAGTAAGATTGCTACAGCTAAGACCAGAACCAGAGCTCGGCTTTTACAACAGTCTACTTATCCTTATTGCCTATTTCATTCACGACTGTCTAACTGTCTATCCAACCAACTGGCTAACTGACTGACTAGCTAACCCTTTACAATACAAAATATATTCTTATATAGGCAGCCCGAAGGTCGTGCCATTACAACACAGTGGGCCTGTCCCAACAGTAACCCAAACCCTAATTAGTGACAGTCGGTCCTCTCTGTCCTTGAGGTAGCCGCTTCCCGTCACACCACAGCTCTCTGCAGTCTTCCATGCTTCCCGGCACTGACCATGGGTACTATGCACCGCTTCTCTGTTCTATCCTTTGTCTTCAATGCTTGAGCCTCATTGCTCCTTTCTTCTTTATGAGGGTCGTTGAGCCCTCCTGTCTTCCGCCGCTGCCTTCAATGCAGTGGGTGAGCTCTCCCTTCTCGGCCGCTCAGGTACCGTTTCCTTTCTTTTACTTTCGCATCTCAAAACGTCACGGTTTCTGACTCTACTCTCCAGCTGGAAACGTGCTACGGCGTCGTGGCTCTGTCTTAACTTCTTTCCGCTAAAGCTTATTGTTCCGCCAAAACTAGCATCTTATCTTGTAGCTACGGGACCCTGCTCCAACATGAGGCTCATGAGGCTCCACTGTCAATATCCCAAGTACCATTATGAACTACTCCATTACTATCGACACTAGAAATAAGGGAGAACAACGAAATTCCTTATCGAATCTTCTCGAAAAGTATGCTTCCTCTACTGTAGCTGCAACAACTGTATCTTCTTTCGTCTTCTTCTTCTTCTTTGGAAACTGAGAAGCATAGTGTCCATACTAGTTGCAATAAAAACATCAAACTTTGCTTAAGTCCTTCTTGGAATTCTTCTTTCTCTTAGTATAAAGAGCAACATTCTCTTCACTACCACCTTCCTTCTGTCTATTGCCTTGAGATCCTTCATGAATCTCCTCTTGAGTGAAATCATCCCATAAGCTGCTCCAATATGGAAGGTTTTCTCGAGGAACCACAGACTTCACAAAGACTTCTCATTCATTTGTGAAGCCTTTCAAGGCTATCCACACTAGCTCAGAATTAGAGATGACTTCTCCAACTACACCAAGCTCATTTTTCACTTGGGCCACCCGAGTAAGAAAAGATGACACACCCTCACCCTTGGCCATCTTAGTTCCCTGCAATTTTTCCTTGAGAGCCATTATCCGGTTCTCAATTTTAGCCTCATAAAAGCCTTTCAATGTATTCCACATTTCATAAGAAGTCTTCTTTTCAGCTACGTGTGGAATAAGGTGGTCCCTAATACCATCCAAAATCAATCTTTGGTCTTTCTCCTCTTTTACCTCATGAATATCCAAAGCAATAGGATGAAATGCAGGATTAGTTACCATGGTGCTAACTATGGTCCATAGTCGATTTTGTTTGAGAAAATAGTCATCCTAACTTTCCACTACAAGTAGTTGGACATACCATCCAACCGATATTCATATCTAATGCATGCATCCATCTCTTCTATCAAAGAAAAAAAATAGACCAACAAAAGAACAATATATTCACTCTTCCCCACCACCTGCAAGTCACATCCAAATAAGGTTTTTCCAACACACAAGTTGTTAAAAAACACAGCAATAACCCTTGCCCAACAACTCAACACTACTTTTGTCCCCACAATCAGCTGTAAACTCAGAGCCTTAGCTCTAATACCATGTAGAAATATTGACAAAAAATCAGACTTTTGTCAAACACTTAGTTAAACCCAGATTTCAAACTTTACTGTCATTAAGTAAAAAATACTTCACGTGCATAAAAACTAGCAACCTTGAAGCTGAAACACTAAAAAATCTAAGTCTGTAGCAGTGGAAATACACATAAAAACAATAGACTAATAAACTCATAAAACAATAGATTTTTGCTGAATCTGACCTTGGAAAAACCCCACCTCAGGGAAAACCAGTCCAAGAGAATTTTATTGGAGCATTTATCAAGCAGATAAATAATTTATAGCAACATTTATTTCAACATTAATGACTGTACTGTATTTCTTGATTTCTGTGCCCTCCTCAAATTCTGTTCCCACCTCGAATTCCATTCCCACCTCGATTTTTATGCCACCAGAAACATGTACGGACTATACAGAATGATACGAACTGTATGAAATAGTACGGACTGTACGGATTTCTGAGCTCGAAAAAAAATCGCTTCTCCTCAAAAATCGTGCCTGGAAATTTTTCCTCAAAAAATGTACCATTGTTGTACTGTACGGAACATTACAAATCAGCTGAAAGTAAATGCCTTGAAAACTGCCCAACTCCTTGGGATTCATGGCCTCTTGATAAAAACAATTCTCCTTGGGATTCATGCCCACTTAAGAAAAATTGTAGATCCCTCTCTCTCTGCAAATAACTCATCCAAATGCTCACTCTTGGAAATGCTTTCCTTCAACTTGTCTTGCACACTACCCTAGGCTCTCTATTATAACTTGAGAGTGACTTTTCACCTTCCCAATCCTTAAATGCAAAGGCCAAGATTAAATCTTTCCTTTTCAAGATCAAGGGTTGAGAAACTTCCCCCCCAAAAGTGGTTACAGTGAATTTTAATAAAGTCACATTTACTTTATGAACTAAGTGCACTTTATCATAAAGTCACTTTATAAAATTACAATAAGGGAATACTTTATAAAAAGTCCCATTTACATAAGAGTCACTTTAAACTTTATAAAACAACATTACAAAGTAAAGTATCCTAGCTAGTGCATGGTCACTTCCGCATACAAGACAAAAACATGTGAAGTGCCTCCATAGCTAAAACTCTAACAAAGAACACTTGAATCACCTACATGATAGGCTACAGGAGGATGAACTTGGTATACATCTGATTAAAAGCTTAAATTAAAAGGTGATAAAAGGTGTGATTACTCAAGCTGGAGTAAGTAATTACCTTTTGGAAGATCAACTTCGAGTTATTCCAGCAAGGGTGGCTAGCATAAACACTCAGATTTCCAAGCATGAGGTCACGGTCAGATTCTTAGAACCAACATATTTTGGAATCATTGCTTCACATGTTATCACATGGAAACAATTCATAAATAAGTTGACTGGGCCCACTTGACTAGTTCTGCCCCATCTACACTTGGAAATATAATTCTAATAGTTTGTATTTATCCTATGTTATTAGTGAACATGCTAGAATACCCGCATTTTTGTAACCTAAAGTTGAGGAAGCCCAAAGGGAAGGGAGACCAAAATTCATTTTTTGAAATGTATAAATATAGGTAGAGTCGAGTAGGACTTTTTCTAGCTCTCATATGCAAATCCTTTTTTGTAAGAAGAACTATTTCTTGTTATAATAAAGAGGACATAATTTTTGCTAGAGAAGGGGTTGCCTGAGTTTCAAATGCATGTTGTGTAGATTGTTGAATAAAGAACTATTTTAGCTTTATCTTACTAAACAAATATGTGAGATCATTCTAACTATTGAACTATTTCTATGTATGAATGGTTTCATTCCCATGTTATGAATCTTATGCAGTAAATGAGTAGTGAATGTTTTAACAAAACTGATCTATCTCTATGTTACCTTTTCTGTTGTATTTATGTATTTTGAATTCTATCAACTATCTGTAAAATTATTTGTGCATAAAATGTAGTACATTACTCATACAAATAGTAATATTTCTCCCTGAGGATAGGTTAGATAGATTAGATTAGATTAATTGTTCTTTGCTTTCGGTGATTTAGGAATAAAGGGGATAAGACGGAAGGTAAGAACCTATGCATCACATTGTGAGGTATTTGTTCTCCGGTCACTTGCATTTAATCTAGGAACTTTCATATCATTCATAAAACATAAAAACACACACACGCACACATAAACAGTGGACCGGGACGCAACCGGTAAAATAGACTTAAACCTTCATTTAATTCTACGGTAGCCAGGCCGCTAACCGAATAGATTCCCCACACCAAATCATAAATTATCTAATTGGGAACGATTATTAGGGAGAATCCCTACTGTCAGTACCTAGGCTTTTCGAGGCATCAACACTTCCTTATCCAGTGATTATTATTATGAGGCTCCACTCTTTGCATTAGACGTATAACCACATATAATTGAGAAGGTTGGGTAACCTACCCTCACATTGACTTGATGTCCAAACTGTCTTGTCCTTTTTTCAATTTCATCATCCTCTGTCATCAACCTTTATATTTCTTTTTGTAATGTCATATTCCTTTTCCATGAACATCCATTTTCCTTTACTATTTTACCTTCCATGGGAATCTTGAGCTTATAAAGTAGTTCACATAAATTTATTTCAGAAAATACCTACAAAGTAGCTTCCTTAGAGTGGTTAATGTTGACAATGATGTTAAAACATAGAAAACGCAAGGCATAATGGTCATGGGTCTATAGTATAGAATTCTCAAGGAAAAATGTTCATTGGTCCTTCCTTATTTCACATATGTGCAATTTTCCTTGTACTACTTCCTTATTCAATTCCCTTTATACATGTGTAAAAGTAATTTGAAAGAATTTAGAATTCGCTTCTTTGAGATGAATAGCCAAGGCCCGCAGAGATATATTCCCCCCCTTTATTTTTTGATTTGGAAAGTACTTTCCAATGAGCTAGGTGAAACCTAACCTCGTTCTATTCTATGTGCTACGATTAGTCAAAACACAACCTCTAAATTTTATTTTGTATCCCTTTGGGACAATGAGAAAGTAATAACTAGTAAACACGAATTTCTTTGATAACATCATTAACAATATTCGTTATGCTTCCACATGATATCCACATCTGATACTAGAAATGTATTTGATGTTCAATCCTTCCTATCAGCTAGCCTCGATCCTTTATTACATATATAAGGGGTTTGAGAACAAATCCAAGGTACTTCAATCCATCATGAAGTTTATCCCTCTGAAAAAAGTGAAGATTTGTAGTGCACCTATGATGCCATGATCAAGCATACAATTGAAAAAAATCGAGTACTTATGGAAATTCATCTCCATCCAAGTGGTCGTACAATATAATTGAATAATATATTTATAATCTCAGGATCCCCATAACATCTTTACTTTAGTTGTACCTTTGAAGTTCTTAAATTTATCATTGAAATTCTTGTAACATCTAAGGACATGCCCACATAATGAATGTATCAACAGCCATCTAGTAAATTCATAAAAAGTCAGCATGCATCAACGACAACATCACAATGTTGCTTCACTTTATTTGTTTTTCTTTATCTAACCATACTGCTCCCCCTATCAATATGTAGACTATTTTCTCTTCATGAAACCTTGCTGGCTTGTTCATCTCAAGATATTTAATTTGTCTCACATATATCTTCAGAATCGATGAAAAGTACTATCTCACAAATGTATATTTCTGCAAACATATTGTACCTAAATTTATTTTTGCATTTTACTTCATCTATTTCTATGGCTGCCTATGAGAATTTTTCAACATTTTCTGCATTTTTGTGGGCATTTGTATGGACATGCATGCATATGTTTGATGCCTGTGGGAATTTCATAAGGTAGTGCGGGAATTTTATCGGTCCAACAGGAATTTACAAACTGGTTGTAGGGAATATCTCAATAGGTTGCAGACATTTTTCCAAATCAACCGCTGTTCCAATTTGGAGAATTGATGTAAGTATATTATGAAACTTAAATGTAGGCATATTTAACTAGCTGCGGGAATTTTTACAGGTTGTGTGCATTTTTACTCTATTTCCTTGTGGGCATTTTTGTTTCTCTATTTCCCTATGGGAATTTTTACCTAGATGCAGGCATTTTTACTCTCAAGTGTGGGCATATTTGAGGCTTGGTGATATTATTGAGGCCTGAATAGCAATTGTCTCCTCCACTAGCGGGAATATTGGGGACCTTGTGTGCATTTTAATGACATCTCCTTCACTTAGGCGGGAATTTTTCTATTTTCTACATGCATTTTTCTGAAGCTTTCTTGCAAGTGTTGCATTATGTATGCAATACTAAGATAAAATACCCGCAGCTAGGTAAACATTCCCATAGGGAAATTTTCAACCTTCTGTGCATTTTTGCAGGAATTTTCCTTCCATATGCCAGAATTATTTACATCAGCTAGGAGGATCAGCCAAAAAATGTTTTGAATACTTGTTATGTAGTTTTTAAGACCTATCCACATCAACTACTTTCTACATTCTTGCAATTTTTCGTTCACCTTAAGAGCTCTCATTACATTCCATCCACCCTATCGCTACCTTATATGACTTTTTTTTTGGAGTACTTTGTTGTCATTTTTTATTATGAGTTGGTCGTACTGTTGTGATGCTATTGTTTTTTATTTGTGAGGGTTGGATGATATATTTTACAGTCTTTTTGAGTTTTGGGTTCTCTCCTTTCACAAGTATGTTGGTCTAGTTGAGTCTCATGCAAGTAACCTAACACTAAGAGGTTGAAGTCTGTTTACAAGAATTTTTTTTGAGGATAAGGGAGCTATTCCCTAACATCTTAAGTTGAGTTATATTCTATTGAGTTTATAATTGGTTAAGATCTGGTATATCATGCTACTATTATGTATTGTTGTCTTTCATTAAAAACTTATATATGATATAGATCGCTACTCGTATTATTGTTATTGTTTTAAGTACTTTAACGGTTATTGTAACTCATTGTTTCCGGGACATGCAGGACATGAAGGATATTAAGGCATGTATTTTCTATGTTGGACATGCTTGTCTCATTGTTTCAGATTTTAGTTTGAATATTTGAGAAAAAAAATTATAAAATACAAATGAGTTGAATCTACCTGAGACTTTGCATCTTTTCTAAGAATGAGCTGAAATGTGCATCAAAATGTTTTATGGATATTGTGTCTTTAGAGTGGCACCTTGTGTAGTCCAATGAAGTGAAAGACAGAGAAGGTCTTGCTCCTATTATAGGACTTGGATGGGGTGCTACTGAGGTAAGTAATTTTGAATTTTCTCCTATTGAAGCCTTTGAGCCTAGTGTGACATTTATTTTTCATTGTTTTTCACTTTTAGATCATTCAATTTTGTTGTTTAAAGTATTTTTTAACACACAACTAGGTCATGTATGGGTCTCACTCCCTTTGGGAGCTTTTATTTTCTATTTTTTTTATTTTACTGTGGGATATGGTAAGGTAGGTTATGGTAAGTCAAAGGGATGGATAAAATCTGGTTTTAATATCTTGAAAATAATAAATTTACTTAGAACCAAAGTGAAACTTACTAAATGATGGTTTCTACCTTTTTTCCAGTATGTTCCATTTAAGGGATTTTGTATCAACCCGAGGTTAAGAGTATTGTGTTGTGTTTAGGCCAATGACCAACCATCCATATTAATTATGTGATTCTTAGTTAAAAACAAAATACAACCTACCTGCTCTTTAATTATGACCAAATTCTCCATTTTCCTCTCTTTTCTTGAATGACTGGAAGCGTGTAAGGATTAAGATATGGCCATGGATCTGATTTGATAAGAAAACTGGAATGAAGGTACTACAACTTTTTCCACAAATATAAATTATTTTCTTGCTAGGTACAAGTCCCATATAGTCATACATGGAACAACTTTCCATTCCTTTAGCTCTTTTTGTATCACAACTTTTCAAACATTCTTCAACAGAGTTCCCAACCCATCCATTCTTCACTCTTGTGAACTCAAGTGAAGGAGATAATAAATACATTTGAGTTTATTTTTTTAACTCAAATATATAAAGAATTCAACACACATGTGGATTCTTTATCTAAAGAAACTCTGACCTTGAAAGAGGGTACCCTAGTTCTACATGAGTACAAGGAAACACTCTCTTTCCAAAATTGTAGAAGAGTCTGTATTAATGATTTCTTAGGAATCCTCAGTTGGATTGATATAACTATAAGATTGCTATGTTAATTTCTTGAAATCGTAATGCAGGATAATCCATTCTTTGTCTAGTGATTCAATAAGATGTTTGGACTATGGTCCCTTGCATTAGCCAAAGGGATCATGATGTCCTAGTACATGGAATCAAAATTCTATAGAAGGAAACTATTTTTGCATTTACAAGGGATAAAAATGTTCATATAAAAAAACTCCAATTAGCATGATAAAAGAGCACATAAATACTGGTATACATAACTTCAATTTTAGATTTCCCAACAAATATTAAACTTGAAAAAGGTTGTAGATGTTTTATATATTTAACACATTAGCATGGAGGCCAAAAGTTATGAATGCAAAATATGTTCCTTGTATTTTGGGAATGAATATTATAGTTGTTTGTGGCACAAGGTACCTGAAGAAGGATGTATCAATAATCCATCCCTAAAAACAGCTGACATATGGGGGTCACAATATATTCATTGATGAAGGTCCCATATAAATTACAATACTGTATCAATAACGTAATACATGATCTAAGTAGTTTTTCCATACAAATTACAATACTGGGATTTGTGAATAGATATCATAAACCAAAAAATATAGTGGGTACTGCATAATTAGAACACAATCATTGATCCATATTCCATCGCAATCAAGTATGTCAAGAATGTTGAGCATGATAATAGCATTTATGCTAGGATGGGAATGGTTCAAACTTCATATTCTGAGGTAGCATAACATAGAGCTGAAATATTACACTTGTTAAGTTGTATGAGGTAGAAAAATGGAGGCAAGATATGATAGAAGGATGCCATTGAAAGTAGGATATTTGGTTTAGATAGATGTTTCTCAATCCTTTTGAGGATGCATCTGTGCGATTTTCTCATTTTTCTTCCTAATAATATTTCTCAAGACTCAAATAAATCCTTTACTAATAAGTAATAGGCTATGTGCTTGAAATATATATGCTATCCTATATAGTTTCAAGGATTACATTTAGTCTCTAATACACATTGCCTACCAACATCATTCTAAGATCCTAGAGGCATTCCTAGATTTGAAATACAATCTTTGTTGTGAATTCTATATTTTTTTAAATACATAATAAACATCGTTATATTGACATACTGGTGTTGTTATAGAAACACAATGATGTTGCTACAACAAAGCATCAGTGCTTAGTCGATTCTAAGTTGTGACAAACTATCGTCTTTATAGTGACAAATTGACATCTCTATAATGACGATATACCTTCGCCATAACAATGGAAAAGGACTTAGGTGTTTCTTAGTTGCAACATAATTTCATGCCTATAGCGACACATTAACGTTTCTATTTTGAAAAATGCATGTCTCTATAGCGATGACTATACGTCGCTCCCGTGACGTAATATGACTTAGTCACTTGATTTTTCTACAATATTCCATCACTATAGCGATGCCAAAATATCACTCCAGCGATGCAATATGACTTAGTCGCTTGATTTTTCCATAATGTTCCGTCAGTATAGCAACACCAAAACATCACTCCAAGGACGCAATATAACTTAGTCACATGATTTTTCCACAATCTTCTGTCTCTATTGCAATGCCACGACGTTGTTATAGCGACACATAATTGTTTCTATATTGACAACTATTGGTTTTTGAAGTAAATGCCACAATCACCACATGTAATCTATGTTATGTCGCTATAGCGACGAACTATTCTAAGTGTGGCTAATGTGACGATAATTTTTCGACAAAAAAATGGGCTTCTATTCGTCACTATAGCGACACAAAAGTGTTTCTATATCAACGATCTGTCATGGGAAAAATGTTCACATGTACTAGTGTTTTTTTGAATGATTCCCTTTTTCCAAATTGGTGGAGGGAAACTCAAAAAGTTAGATTCCCTAGTTTCTCCCGGTAGTAGTTATGAGGCCATAAATGAAACTTCTTCAAACTGAGATCTTTCTCCACCAAAATATGTGTCTCCTATAGGCAAGTTATCCTAGCCCTCTTTTTTAGAAATTTTGTTGAGAAAAATGTGAGATATTGGAAACCCTAGTTTCTGTAGCTGCATAGTTCCTTCTTTCAAGGTGGCTATGATACCATGTTAAAGTTTGAACTTTAATTCAAACTTGTTATATATTTCATATAATGTTCTAGGATCACTGGAATATAGAAAAGCATAGCTTAAAAGATAGACACAAATATTTTATCCTGGGTAACCCAAATGGGAGAAACCCCAACACCTTCTTCTGTATAGATTTGTCACTTAGTACAATGTTAAAAAGATAGAAAACCAAAAGATAGATGTATTCTACAATTTCTTCTTCAACCCCGATGAACTGTATTTATCTCTCTTGGAGTGAACTTGCTTGTGATTGTTGTGTATCCAAATGAGGAAGGTTTCCTCCCTATTTATACTCATCATGTGTGTGACCTTTTTCCTCAACGAGTTCGACTTCTCTAACTGATTGGGATGAATTGTCTTTGTGGGATACCAATAATACATTCTACATTATTTCCTTAGAGACTATTTCCCAAACTTACAATGGAGGTTTTACCTTGACTCTTACATGACAAATTACATTAATGACATCTTCGATCGAAGGGAAAAAATCCTCAAAAGGAGTGTTAACCTGAAAAATCCCTTGATTAGCTCTACATGACCTACACCACCCAAAGACATCTATTTCATAACCCTCATTGACCCCCACACCCTTGCAAAGGCTCAAAAACATAAAAAGGGCTTAAAAACCCCTAAAAAGAGCCAAAATAGATCTCATAGGAGCTAAAACCTCCAAAAAGGGGCTAAAACCCCTCGAAGGAGCTTAAAATCCCCAAAGGAGCTAAGAATTGGGTGAAGGGGATTAAAGCCCAAAAAAGGGGCTAAAGCCTTGACCAAGGGCTTAAAACCCTAAAAGCTCAAGAAAAAACTATAAATACAGGGATGGGGATCACTCTCAAGACATTCATCATTTTCCTACCATTACTCTACCCATGTGAGTGCCTTGAGACCCATCTTTGTCAAGCCATTCACCCCTCTCTCTCATTTGCTCCATTAGCCACTTCCCTTGTGTGTTGATCGTAGCTCCACACCATTCAAACAGGCTGCTCCTTGAGCTAGGGCATGGTGGACCATCTTCAATTAAAAGCTTAGGTATAATTAGATGCATGTTTGTTTAGTTTTATTTGCAGATTAGATGTATGTGTAGATTTATTTCTAACAGTAGATTGTAGGTTCTCTATTGATTACTTGATTGCAGGTTTATTTTTATAACAGTTTGTTGTAGGGTTTCCATGGCTCAAAGCTAACCCTTTCCTGTAGGTTTTTCTTCCATCCATAGCAACCCTATCCTTCCGTCCTATATATGGAAGGTAGCCATTCCTGCTCATAGCTAGGGAGAAATCCCTACTATAGTTTGGAGACCATACCAGGTCGATCCCATAGTATCCCTAGGTCTTTACAGTTTATTTCTTGGTTTTATTTACCTAGGTCATATTTCCATTTATTTCTAGTTTAGATCTCATTTTTTTGCATTTACATTTGCAATCAAGCCTCCTTAAGGCCGACTCGAGCCCGTTCAGCCATAGTGCAAGTTACTATTGGCCATTCCAAGCTCAGTTTTCAAATATTTTCACTTCACAGGCTAGATCGCTCTTATCGGGCTGAAAGGTGCAACCTAGTCACTCATTTATCCCCAAAAAGAGCAAATTCACTCTTAAGAGCCTGATCACACCTGTTTTCAGCTTCTGAGAAACCCCCTCTCCTGTTTTTGGAAAAAATTAGCGACCCCCTTGCTACATTTTCCCTAAAAAGGGAGACCTGTCTCTCATAATTCAGTTTTTTGTTGTTCGGACTGCCAGTGCGGCTCAGCCGTCACTGTCCAGCAGCCTGTTTATTTCTGCAAATAATTTCTATAAATTAATGGTACATTTGATTAGCTGATTATACATATGAATCTCTTTTAAGGATTAGATAAAATATTGTAATTTAATTTTCAGTTGTTTCACTTAAAGAATTGGAAATTAACCCCTTATTGAAGCCCTTCCTCCTCTACCCCATCATCACCCTCCGAGGTATTCTTGGATAAGATGAGGGGTCAAGCTCATATAGTAATAGGAAATTATACTTTCTATTTCTTGAGACCACTAAAAATGGGTGAATTTGAAGGTAGAGGGGGTGGTAGGACCAGAGGGCCTCATGGCATTCGCGTCCTCCCTGTTAACCGACCTTGCACTGAGAGAGTGACCTGAGGATCTATGGGTGGGATTAGTCTCACTATGTTGAGAGTCCAGCACTCTTTCCTGGTCGAAGAGGAATATAGACATAAGGTAATCACCTAGTAGTTCTACCATAGTTTAGGTTCATTAGTTGCATGTTTCAAGTTTTCTGTTAAAAAATTCACTGGATTCATAACAGGTTTCCCATTATGTAATCTCTATAAAAAACCAGAAACGTATGTGAAGTATTCATGAACCATAATTGCATTCACCAAACTAAGAACATAAAATAATTTAAAAATGGACAATCTTTCATACACTGAACATGAACACAACCACACCAAGTAAGCAAACCAAACTCAGTTCATGATGTTGAGGCAACCATTAAAATCTATCCATTTACATTAATTCAAAACCTTGCAGTCTTCGAGGACATAAGTCCCTGACTGCCTTAACCATGGGAAGTACTTGGGCTCATCCCTGAAACTCATTATGAGGAGTACCATGGGAACCCCAAAGTAGCTAGCCGCTGAGAGGAATTGCCAATCGAAATGGGAAATGACCCCAACCGATTGACTAGATATCCTATGAGAAAAAATCTAAGCGTTGTCTCTTAGCAGTCTTGGTGGCCGAGTGACCACCTAAAATCCAATAGGAAGCCACTAAAACCAAGGTCTAGAATGTCATAACCATATTACACCATTTGATCTACCAACCAGACACAATTGATCCCCCATGCTCTTCTTCATGCCTAAGAGGCAATCCACCACAGTTTGGGTACTTGAACCAACACAGTGGAGACAGTTTTTGAAGACCCTCTACATCATCATAAGGCCACACAGCCTCTGACTCAGACTTAGAATCATATCAATATGAGCCATATTTACACACTGCACTATCTAGCCCCACGGATGGTGCGAACCCGGATCCACTTTCCGGATTGGTGATTGGAAGTGGACCAATGTCCATACCTCACACCGCCACCAACACCCTTGCAGTTGGTCCTAGTACTACCATGCAGACTGCTCTAACTCAGCTTCCTCCACCTACACCCACTAATCGAACTGTCCCACCTATCATACCTGGGGGTAGTGGCCCTTCCGCTCACACTGTCCCACTTACCATGCATGGGGGCAGTGGCCCATCCACAACTATGCCCCAAGTACCCCTAGTCATGCAGGTACATCATGTTCCTACAAACACCACCACCATTGCTGGTCCTTCCCACATCAACTTTGGGTCAAACCTCCCTTTCATGGCACATCTCAACCTTCCTGACTTGGCCAGGTTAACCAATGACCCTATCTGTCATCAAGCCTTTTGGCCTCCCATGCCAACCAAGCTCCCCTCAGACATCCCTAAGTTTGAAGGCAAGGCAGGGGAGTGCCCCCAAAACCATACATGAAATTTAACCTATGGTTCTCATCAAACAACATCGTAGATGATTTGATTAGACTCAAACTTTTCCAATGCACCCTCATAGGTGTTGCAGCCAAGTGGTACATTGAGCTACCACAAGCCAAGTACCTAGACTTCAAATCCTTGGCCTTTGTGTTGCAGTATTTCCAACTCCCTATCAGATATGATGAAGGAGTGGAAATCTTTCTATCTTGCCTCCAAAACACTGCGACCCACATAACCAACCACATCCATGAGTGGCACTGACATCGTATCTTGTGCAAGATCAAGCTTGATGACAGGATCTTCCTTGACCGGTTCTTAAAAACATTGCTGCCACACATAGCCAAAGACATTGATTCTGAATGTCCCCAAATAGAGGAAGAGACCATCCTAAAGGACCAGTAGTTTGAACTCATTTATGCACATTCTGGATACCTCTACACCATCATTCCAAATGCTCCTCGTGCAGGAACCTCTTACCGGGATGCATCGGGGGCATCCCATGCTGCATATGGAATCATAGGATCTCTCTCCCATCAATCATAGCATCACCTGGAACCCCCTAGGATGCCACCACAACCAAGAAACACCCCTAGTGTTTCCTACCCAAACCAAGCTCTGGACTATGCAAGAATGATGTCTCAATCCGGAGCTACAACCTCCTATGCACAACCTGTTCCACAACAGCAGACCCATTCACCTACTTGGTTGACACAAAAATATACAGGATAGATGCCCACATTTGTAGCACCCCAATCCCCCTAGGTATGCTATGCACCACTAGTGCAAGCCACTCAATCCCCCGCCCCAGCTCCGCTAGCGCCTTTGGTCCAAGTGTTTGCACAGCAAAACCATCCCACCCAACCAGCCCCTAATAACCAACAAGGGAAAGATAGAAACAATCGAGCTAGGAATCAAGGCAATAACCAACCACAAGGAAGTGGTAAACAAGCAAATCCTCCCAACAACACCGAGGCAAACCGACCAGCTCAAAACCCCCAACAACCAAACCAACCTAGACGCAACACTCCGTTACGCACAAATCGACTGTGCAAACTATGCGAAGTCTACGGGCACTACACACACGAATGCCCCTTCGTGGGTCATGCTAAGCAGGCCATTCATAATGAAGTTCAACATGCTACCAATATGACAACCCCATCTCAACCCAACCCAGCACCACCAGGACCTCCACACATGGTACTCCAAAACCCATTACTAGTCCAAGGACTGGTAGAAACTGTACCTACTCCCCAAACCAATCCCACCGCCTCGGTTGCATCTCCGACAATAGAAATAGGTGTTCACCACATGCTAGACTTGACAACCGAAGAGGTCAATTTACAGACCAGATGAAATCAGTATGGAGACAACACTGAACTCGCTGATTGATCAACAACATCCACGTCCAAAACAACCAACACACCTCTTCACTTACCCCCTTTTACCCCATGCCCCCCCATACAGCGGGTTTCCAACAATGCCACGGCTAGAGCTACTGTGAGCTACAACATCATTGATGACTTGGATCAAACACCTATGGCCATATCTGCTCTTGAGGTACTTAAACATTTTCCAACACAGTGGAAGGCCTTACTAGTCGCCCTCAATGTTTGTAGAAGGAGCAAGTCAATAAGTCGACTTGAAGGATAATTGACTTAGTCGATCAGCCGACTAAGTCAATGAGCCGACTTAGTCGATCAATCGACTAAGTCGGTCGGCTGACTAACTAGAGATTAGTTCGGCCACCTAAGGTCGTGTCGGTTCACCGAACCAATAGGTAGTTATTTTGTAACCATTCTATAATCATATATATTAGGCTGTTGAGCCAGATGAGAACTCAATTCATCTCTCTGCGTTGTATGGACTCATTTGTATAATATAATCTGTTAACTCACCTCTTTGTTCTTATCTCTTGTCTATGTTTTATATGTATGTTTTAGTATGTATTATTGGTAACCTTATGTGATCTGTGAGATTACAACAATGGTTTCGTTGCCGGTAGTACATGTCTGAAATGTATGCAAACAGATGATACAAGAGCAGGAGATTAAGGACTGGTGGGAACCTAAAGTTACAAACTATTTGCAGAATTACACACAAAGGAACAAATTAACAATTGCACAATCAAAAGAAAGACTTTTCACAGAAACACATGAAAAGTTTGTCGAATCAGTGCCCCAACTTCTAAATAAACTCCTGGATGAGAAAGCCGAAAGGGACTAAAGAACAGAAGTTGCTGGAGAAACTTATCCGAGGAGGTAGAACAAACTTGTCGGAGTGGTTAAAGAAAATCACCGATGACTTCTGTGAGGAGCAAGCAGTTGAAGACAGAACTTCGGTGGAAACAGTCAAGGAGAAATTTTACACAGATCTCACAGTGCAATTTCTGTGTTCCTTACTGACCTTGTTGTTCAAATTCCTGATCGAGAAGGGAGTAGGACATATTGTTGAACCTCTTCCATCACTTCACGAACCACCATCAAACTCTAACTGGGCGGAGAAGCAAAGGAAGTGGGAAAACTTTATTTCAGAAAGGGAATGGGACTACTTCCTAAGCAAGTAGACCGAATTATCCAGGATTTCTAGAAAGCATCGGGTAGGCTATGGGGGGGTAGTTGGTCATATGTCGAGATAGAGTAGAGTGGATTCTAGTCAACTAGAAACAGACACCATTCACCAGTAAAGATAAATCAACCAAAAGGGAACTCAAGAGAATAGTATCACATGAAGGTATGTCGGACATTCAGAAAATAGAGAGGGAAGAGAGACAACAGAGGAGGGAAGCAAGAAGAGAAATATCCTTAAAGATGCATATAGGAAGGAGTCCTAGGGCGACCAACCAAGAAGAGAATCTACCAGATTCAGGTCATGACTGACATGAAGAAGGTGTGGAATAAGAGGCATCCCCTACGGAGGAAGAATTGAGGATAGAGAAGCCAGAAGCTCTTCAATTAAGAGCTCCCCATGAAGGAACAACTCTCTCTTTGTTAAATCCATGTACCCGCATACAGACTATTGTCGAAGAGGACCTCCGACTACAATCTGGTGACTTTAGTATATGGAGTCAACTAGACAACGAAACATACACTGGACGACACCTCATTATACGTCGACTAGAGGAAGGGAACTGGGTGACCTTTCAAGCGGTACCCTCCAACCGAAGTATCCACTTACTCTTACTGACACATGATAGAGAACCCCCCCCACCAAATACAACTTTAGAAGATATAGAACATTCAAAACTATGGACAAATAGTTGCAGTGGACCATCAACAATAGAAGTCGACATCAACCGACTACCAGTCGACGAAGACTCGACAACCGACAGGAACGGAAGTTTCATCGACCATAGTCCCGCAAAGATGAATAAAACAATAACCCCACCACCCTCAACCTCACCTCCACCTCCACCGCCCCCACCTCCTGAGAGTAGTGACAGTGATTCAAACATGGGTCACGGATCAGCTCACATTCCTCTATACGAGGGGGATGAGCACCCCAGATGACACTGGTTCATCCGCGAGTCAACTTGGGAGGCCAACCAAGTTACAGAAGAAGATAGACAAATGGCACAGTTCATTGGTGCCTTGAGGAAAAGGGCATTAATGTGGTATATGACATTTTCAGAAAGACAACCTATAGAAACCAAATCTGAGATCAAGGCACAATTTTGATCATTTTTCAAAACCCCAAATGCCAAACACCTGGTAGCGAAAAAATTAAAAAATACATCACAGAAGCCAGGGGAGACTGTCTGTGACTATGATAAGTGATGGAAAGACCTTCTAAGCTAGTTGGACTATGTTATAGATGAGAAATTACTAATCCAATGGTTTCTTGCAGGGTTATCTCAGAAATTCCACCGACACATCAGTCTGGAAACGTTCAAATATTACGAAGATGCGCTAACAAAATATCTTCAAGTGGAGATGGACAAGGACATACCTGCTTACCCCACAGACCACAGATTGGAAAAATAGCTCAAGAGTGTACAAAAGTCTTTAAAGGAGTTAAACCTCAAAAATTAGGATATCTAGTGCACCAAATGCTCGACGGTCAGCCACTCAAAAGATAACTATCGACAGGAATACAGCTGACAGGACGTTCGATTCGTGCAGACCAAATATTTTTGTGACATTTTCCAGGAACATGGGGATCACTCGAAAAAAGAATGCCCATTCAACATGAAGAATGGCATGGAATCCTAGTGTGCAATCTGCAAAACCAAAAATCACAATATGGTCGAGTGCCATTTGAACCTGAAGAACCAACAAAATTATCATGCAATCTACCAAACCAACGCAGTTGCACAAACTTACAAGAAAAACAATTTAGCAAACGATCATAACAGTCAGAGATATGATGGTTGACGATACGAACGCCGGTATGACAATTGATGTGCAGGCTATGGAGGAAGAGGTCGATTCCCTAGTAATTGCGACAACCGACCGCGTCGACCCATCTAGTGCTTTACCTGTTATAAGGAAGGACATCGGTACGTAGACTGTCTGTATAAAGATAGAACTGATCTGAAATTTTGTACGCATTCTGGACTAGGGTATCACTCACTAGAGGATTTCCCTACCATGTTAGAAAAAATAAATACAAATAAAAATGTTAATGTCTTGTCCTGTGTGCAAAAAAATGATGTAATAAACACAAAAAATTTGCATATTGTAACTCAACAAGGAACAAAAACAGGCGCTGATAACCCAAGGATCAGTAAAATAAATGAGAAAAATGTCTATCCTGATCCACTGAAATAAAAGCAAACATACAAAGAAGCAACCAATGTATTCAAAGAAATTGCATGACAAGAACAAGTTCACGACACTCGACATAACATAATAAATGAATTAATCCAGCTCGTACAAAAAGATAACTCAATCTCTCAGTTCATAGATTTGCTGTATGAAATAAAATGTACCAACTCTGAAAAACAAACAAAGAACATATGCAGCTTAAACAAAAAAGACAAAGGTGATTCCAACCCACTTGTTGACTTGGAAATCAAATGATACCACGTCCGACAAGTAGTGCTTGACTTCGGCTCACAAGTAAACATCATGACTCGTGACACTTGGGAACAAATGGGCAAAACCTCGTCTCTATGAGTCAGGCATATGCCTTAAACTAGCCGACCAAGGCCTAATTGATCCTATTGGAGTCTGGAAAAACATTGACATGACTATAAAAGTAATCTCAAACAAGGTCGACTTCGAAATCATTGACTTGAAGGAAGGATCCAGTTCCTTCCCAGCGTTAGTCGGTCAACCTTGGGGTAGAAAGATGAAAGCATTGATATCCCTAGATAAGGAGTGAATCAAATTAAAAGGAAATGGACAAAAGGTCATTGTACCTATTCACCCATCTTAACAAGAACCTTGGACTAAACCTATTGATGAAGAAGTCGATGTCCGACAACTCTACCAGATCCAAAACAATGCAGACTACACCGAACCAAATATCCATGGCGAACTTCATTTATGCAACCAAGACTCAGCTGGTTATAATTCAGGTGCCAAATTATATGATTGGGATATTGAGAACTATGAAACACAAGCAAGAGGGTTCTGGACTATTCAAAAAGTGTAGAAAAATCCCACCCAACAGTGCTTCATAGTGTCCATTGTCCCAAAAATCTTTGAGAAGAAAATTAGGGAATACCCTACCTTACAACCTACCAATGTAAATACTACACAACTACTGAGATACAAGGAAAGGGAATCACTAGTCATGCATGTCAAACAATTTTCCAAAAATATTGGTGAACATGGCCGACTTCAAAGCCTAGTAGAAACTTTTACAGGACAAACTACTAGATGGCGGGATACCCATCAGAAAAGACTGCAGACTTGGACAACTGCTTCAACTTACTTTGTCGAAAGGTTTGGAGGAAAGAAGTTAACCCAACAAGATCAGATACCTGTATTCACTCAAGGACAGAACCCAGAAGATCATATTAAAACTTGTGAAAAAGAATGGAGAAGACTTGGATACAAGGATGAACGAGCATGGCCACACTTGTTCCCATCAACCCTCACCGACTTACCAAACAAATGGTATAAAATGGAAGAAGATAGAGGTGAAAATTTCTTATGGCATGAACTTTGGAAAAATTTCATTAAAGATTTCAACTTTATACCTCAAAATGAAAACTTGGTTGAAATAGCAACACAGATTAAAGAATTTATACAGCCGCCTGAAAACAAACCCTTAAAGGCTAACTGACAGACAATGAAATGCAACAATATCCAAAAAGGACAAAACCACAGTCGACAAGACTATAATTAGAAAACAAAAACACAGAAGCAAAAAGCTTTAGATGGAAATCTATCCATGTCGAAACGACCAAACCTATTTGTACAATCCTAAAAGTAGAAACAACCGATAAACAAGATACAGACAGAATGACTGTAGCCAACTTTCTTGCCACATTCTCATAGTTTAAGGAAGGAAGTCAACCGATCAATGAAGCCAAAGCACCAGAATGGCTAGATGCTAAAGTCAAAACTAAAGAATTCGACATCTCAAATGATGATCGACCAAAAATAGCAAATATTGGTGACTACTGGAGTGAAGAATAGACCACAGAGATAGTGAACTTTTTAAAGGAGTTCCAAGATGTATTTTCTTGAGATTATAAATACCTCAAAGGCTTAGTCCACGAAATGGGAGAAATGAAAATTGATACTAAACTTGATGTCCAACCTATGAAGAAAAGGCCCTATAAACTAGCTCACAAATACAAGGAGATAGTCAAAAAGGAAATTGGTAACATGCTGGCACTAGGAATCATCTATCCTATCAACCAATCAGAATGGGCAAGTCCAATGGTTGCACAACCTAAGAAACATGACTCGACCAAACTAAGAATTTGTGTCGACTTCAGGGAACTAAACAAAGTAACACTGATAGACCCATTTCCAACCCCTTATGCAGATGAAATCTTGAATGAAGTTGCAGGACATGAATGCTACTCATTTACAGATGGATTCTCAGGTTATAACCAAGTGCCAATAGCTAAAGAATACCATAAGAAAACAACCTTTTTATGTGAATTTGGCTCCTTTGCTTACAAGGTTATGCCTTTTGGTTTAAAAAATGCACCTGCAGTATTTTCTAGAATTGTTGTCAAAACATTTCAGGAATATATTTACAAGACCATCGCAGTATACTTCAATGATTGGACAATATACTCCATGTTAAAGGATCATTGCAAATGGCTCAGACTTATGTTAGAAAGATGTCGACAAATTCAAATCTCCCTAAACATCAAAAAATGCATATTTGTGACCCCCATAGGGATATTATTAGGGCACACTGTCTGTAAGAAAGGTATTAAGGTTGACTTTGCAAAGATCAAAATTATCCTTGACCTAAAACCACCAGTAAACCCAAAACAATTCAGGGTGTTACTTGGCCACACAGGCTATTACAGAAAATTCATCAGATATTATTCAGATATGACCTATCCTCTTGAAAAACTATTACGAGAAGATAAAGAGTTTAACTAGACAGAGGAGTGCCACATATCATTTGAAAAATTAAAAAGAAAACTAGTCAAAGCACCAATCCTAAGGTTTCCAAACTGGTCGATCAAATTCCATGTTCACATTGATGCATCAGGCCTAGCAATAGGCGCAATCTTAACTCAACCAGGAGATGATGGAATGGATTATCCTATAGTTTACACTAGTAGAAAATTAAACAAGGCTGAGAGGAACTATTTGACAACATAAAGAGAATCCATGGGCATGGTCTTTGCACTACAACAATATCGATATTATCTCTTAGCTAACCCATTTATATTCTATATAGACCATCAGGGAATTAAGTATCTCATCAATAAGCCACTACATCATGGAAGAATCTATCGATGGCTATTATTATTCCAAGAATTCGAATTCGAAGTCATTGTCCAACCAGGCAAGTTAAATGTCGGGCCCAACCATTTATCTCGAATTGACATAGGAGAAGAATCGACAGGAATCGACGATGACTTACCTAATGCACATTTATTTCGAATAGAATCATTCCCAGCAGAAATAGAAGAAATAGCCCAGTTCTTGGAAGAGGGACATGCACCAGAAGGAATGAGTACAAATAAAAAGTAGATCTTAGCTATGAAGGTTGCACCCTACAGTCTTATAAATGGATTTTTATACAAAATGGGATTAGATGACATCCTCAGAAGGTGTGTACTAGAACATGAACGAGACAACATTATGCATGAAGCACACTATGGACCTGCAGGAGGACATTTTCAATTAGACACAACTACAAAGAAAATCCAACAGTCAAGGTTATGGTGGCCGACACTCCACAAAGATTGCAAAAAATTTGTCAATTGATGTGACATATGTCAACGACTAGGTCAACCCCTTCCTAGCACATAAATGCCTCTGATATCAGTAAAACCAAGTTGACATTTGAAATCTGGGCCATATACTTCATAGGACCATTTCCTATACTAGCAAAAAGAACAAGTGCAAGGTATATCATAACTGCAGTCGAATATGTAACTAAATGGGCAGAGGCTCAACCAGGCGACACATGTTCTAGTGAGGTAGCTGCTAAGTTTATATATGAGATTATCATCACTAGATTTGGATGTCCACTAACTCTGATTAGTGACCAAGGAACACACTTCATCAACAGAACTATCAAAACCCTAACCAACCAGTTCCAAATCGACCATCGTTGAAGCACAGCATACCATCCTCATTCGAACGGAGCAATTGAAGCATTTAATAAAACATTAACAAGAGGAATAACCAAAATATGTAATGCTGATAAGGATGACTGGGATGATAAAATACCAGTAGTATTATAGGCATACATAACATCATATAAACGTTCGACTGACCAAACTCCCTTTCGACTAGTCTATGGACAAGAAGCAGCAGTTCCACTACACTTTCGACAACAGACACCTATCATCGCAGAGATCCTACATGTCGATGTCGAACAAGGAAGAAAGGAGCGACTATTGCAACTAAGAAAACTTGAAGAGCACCGACTAATGGCAATACAACATCAAGAAATCCAAAAACAACAACAGAAAGCATGGCACGACCAAAACATCAAAACAAAAACTTGTCAGTCGGAGACCTTGCTTTACTATACAATAGTCGAGTAAAAGGCAAACCTAAAAAACTCCACAGAGAATGGATGGGACCTTACGTTGTCGACGAGATACATCCCAATGGATCAGTCCAACTAAGGACGTTGCAGGGCATAGTATTTTGGAAGCTCGTTAATGGAGCTCGACTAAAACGCTAAGAAAAAAAAAATCATATAACGACCATAACCGTCAACCAAAAGCCATAAAAACTTAAAAATTCAAAAGCCAAAAAATACTGTACATACAGAAAGATATGACAGGAAATTACCATTTCGACAACCGACATCATGCCCATCGACATAAAACCATCAACCATTTTCATCGACCGACCACTTTCATCGACCATTCTCATAATCGACATCGATCGATGACCTCGATAGTCCCATCACGCATTCATGACATCGAGCGCCGAAAGCAATTCGCCATTACCACACACTCAAGTATTCCAGCTGGAACATCACGTCCACCATTAATACACCCATTGACGCACACATCCACAACCTCTCCTATAAATATTGGATCATTGAAGGATCATTCACCGCAATTCATACAGAGAGAGCCTTAGAGCATCCAGTCGACCAAAAGAGAAAACCTTAGTGAAATAGACCACTAGACCGACACAATGGCCCCCAAACAAACTAGAGCCTCAACCAAAGCCAAGGAACTATAGGTTGTGGATACACCTTTATTCCACAGGTTGAAAAACATTAAAAACACCGAGGTACAGGAAGGCTCATGGAAAAAAATATGGGCCGAAATGCAAGAATGGGCCTATGTCAACAAAAAGGCCACTCAAGCCATAGACAAAATCAAACATAGCACTACCTTCGGCTATGTCAATGCACCACTCATGGCCAACTTTAGTCGCATGAAGGAAACTGCTATTAAATTCATCATCACCCGGTACCACAGTGGCCGATTCTACTTCGACCAACCGGTCAACATCTCTGGAGAAGTCATCTCCAAGCTGACTACTCTCTCCAATGAAGGAAACCCAATACTAGTAGGTATCAAAGAAGGATTGGTCAAAGAGCTCACTAGGTTATCTTCGGGTAATAACTCCAAGGGGTTGATGATTATCCAAATCACAACCCAAACACCACATATTGTGGCCAAAATAATTGCAGTAACACTCACCCTGTCAGGTCGAGGCAGTGACCTTAAATTGGACATGCTAGAAGCTATCGACACCATTGTGACAGATGGAAGGGAATATAGATGGGATGAATATGTCACCAGCATGGTCAAGACCATCTGCAAAATATGCCAAGAAATGGGGGGAATCATCAAGTTACCCTCCCTAATCTTATGGATAGTCATGTACCATATCTTCCCAGAGGGGAGTCTAGTCTTTCAGGAACCACTGAGGTTCGACATGTGGATATTTAAGCCATTCTCACATAGAGGAACCTTGCAGGAGCTTGAGTGTAGGAAAGTACTGTTGGAGAACTGGCTTCAACAACTCAAAGTCCACATGACTAGATGGAGGGTGCCTCAAAACATCCAAATAAATATACCAACGAACTCCCACATCTAGCTAGAGCTCGACCATACCTCAGTGTGGTACATGCAGGGTGACAAATCAAATGCCAAAGCCCTCGACTACTATCCATCAGTCGACCAGATCTTTCAGGAATTGTCTCGCCAGGCCAAAACCAAAATACCAGTACCACCAGTAGCAAAGCCGATCGACCATAACCATCAACCAAAAGCCATAAAAACTTAAAAATTCAAAAGCCAAAAAAATACCGTACATACAGAAAGTTATGACAGGAAATTACCATTTCGACAATCAACATCATGCCCATCGACATAACACCATCGACCATTTTCATCGACCGACCACTTTCATCGACCATTGTCATAACCGACATTGATCGACGACCTCGATAGTCCCATCGCGCATTCACAACACCGAGCGCCGAAAGCAATTTGCCATTACCGCACACTCAAGTATTCCACCTGGAACATCACGCGTGCCATTAATACACCCATTGACGCACACATCCACAACCTCGCCTATAAATACTAGATCGCCGAAGGATCATTCACCGCAATTCATATAGAGAGAGCCTCAGAGCATCCATTCGACCGAAAGAGAAAACCTTAGTGAAATAGACCACCAGACCGACACAATGGCCCCCAAACAAACTAGAGCCTCGACCAAAGCCAAGGAACTATAGGCTGTGGATACACCTTTATTCCGTAGGTTGAAAAACATTAAAAATTCCAAGGTACAGGAAGGCTCATGGCAAAAACTATGGGCCAAAATGCAAGAATGGGCCTATGTCAACAAAAAGGCCACTCAAGCCACAGAGAAAATCAAACACATCACTATCTTCAGCTATGTCAATGCACCACTCATGTCTAGCTTTGGTGGCATGAAGGAAACTGCTGTCAAATTCATCATCAGCCGTTACCACAATGGTCGGTTCTACTTCGACCAACGGATCGACATCTCTGGAGAAGTCATCTCCAAGATGATCGGTCTCTCCAATGAAGGAAACCCAGTACCAGTCGGTATCAAAGAAGGATTGGTCAAAGAGCTCATTGGGTCATCTTTAGGTAAGAACTCCAGGGGGTTGATGATTAGCCAAATGACAACCTGAATGCCAAATATTGTGGCCAAAATAATTGCAGTAACACTCACCCTATCAGGTTGAGGCAGCAACCTTAAATTGGACATGCTAGAAGCTGTCGACACCTTCGTGACAGACTGAAGGGCATATAGATGGGCTGAATATGTCACCGACATGGTCAAGACCATATGCGAAAGATGACAAGAAACAGGGGGAATCATCAAGTTCCCCTCCCTAATCTTATGGATATTCATGTACCATATCTTCCCAGAGGGGAGTCCAGTCTTTCAGGAACTGTCGAGGTTCGACATGTGGAGATTTAAGCCATTCTCCCAGAGAGGAACCTTGCAGGAGCTTGAACACGGGAAATTATTGTTGGAGAACTGACTTCAACAGCTCAAAGTCCACACGACTAGATGGAGAGTGCCTTAAAACATCCAAATAAATATACCGACGAACTCCCACATCTAGCTAGAGCTCAACCATACCTCGGTGTGGTACATGCAGGGCAAAAAATCAAATGCCAAAGCCCTCGACTACTATCCATCAGTCGACCAGATCTTTCAGGAATTGTCTCGATAGACCAAAACCAAAGTACCAGTACCACCACCAGCAAAGCCGATCGACTTCTCGATCGAGGAGCCACTCATAGACCAGGAAAAAGAGGAAGACTATGAGCTCAACCTCTATATCAACACCTTTGTGTCAGAGGAGACACCAGTCGAACACACCGGCTGACTTCAAATAACCATCAAACCTCTGACCGCAAAGAGGGTAGAACCCCAGACTGCAAAGTCGCAACCAGATCAGCAAGTAATTCCTCCGACGGTAGAAATTCTCATCCCAACCCAGGAGCCAAGGGGAGAGATAGAGCCTGAAAACCCAGAGTATGCTGTCATGAAGGGTATCATTAGAAAATTATCAAAAGAGATATCAGCAGCCCAGAATAAGCTCAAGACACAACAACAATAACAAAGAAAAGGAAAGCGTAAGCTTATCCTTGAAGATTCATCAAAATATGATGAAGAACTGGCAGCCACGACCCTTGACATAATAGAGGATGCTGCAGCAAACAAGGTTCCAGTCGAGACCCAGTTCCAAAGATTCATCGAGGTGAGAGCACAGGCGGTTCGACCAAAGAAAGCCAAGACCACTATGATGACTAAAAACATTGTCGATCTTATGTCAACGCCTCCACCCCCATGACTGACGAAAATAACCGAGGAAAAAGTACCGGCCCAACAGTCAGTAAGACCCCTCGACTTATGCAAAAGTGTGATGTCAAAAGAGGTAAAATCAAAATTTCTACAAGGACAGAGATTTGCAGGGATTCATTGAGAAATTTCCTGAGCTATTTACATCAGCCTAGAAAATATTTACAATAGCACCTCTCTACATGGCCGGTGGATACCAACCAAGATCCGAATCCCAATCCAGAACCTTTGCAACCATCATGTTGACTTTCGAGAGAAATATCAACATGGAGGCCGAAGTGGTTGCACGTCGGGCATCGACTGTCACCCCAACCGTACCTCAAGCTGACCCACTAGCCACTGCCCCGAATAGGGGAGAATAAAATGAAGAGGACATAGCCCGAGAAATTAATCAAATGTTCTCTAATTTAGACTCACCTCCCCACCCCGACAATCCACCACTCACCCACACTTCACCCAAACCAATCACCCCTGACCTTTCACCGACTCCATCACCACCATCGCCATCTCCACCACCACCACCACCTCCCAACTCAGAGAAATACCTACCACAACTAGCTGCATCCAAACAACCAGAGGTCGTAGTCATCCCACCTCCCCAACCTAAGAAACCATCGGCCACTCTCTCATAGACCAAAGACCCTGCCTCGACTATTGCAGGTACATAGGTGCCGACACAAGTAGAAAAAGAAAAGCATAAGAAGAGGAAGGAGAAACAGAATAAGGATCATCATGGGCAGCCTTCGAAGGTCCAAATCAGATTGAAGGATGCAAGCTCCCTGACCGACACAGAGCTAGGAAAACTCCTCAAGACCCTAGCAAGTGAAGCAAAGATGAGGAGTGAGCAAAGAAATAAGGAACTCGATGACAAGAACGCAGAACAGGTCGAGTTCCTCCACAAATGTAGGAATCTGGCCCAGTCCGTCATGCCAGGCCCCATATAGGTCGACACAGATAAACTGCTCAAAAGGGAATATCAGCTATTTGAGAGCATGGTGTCGACACTCCAAGCCCATATTCAGGAAACAAACGAGGAACAAAAAGAGGAAACTTCCCGACTCCTAATGGCACAACACACTGCCTTTTCTAAAGCCTATAAAGTGCTGCAAGATCATATGGAGGAGTCTATTGTAACTGAAGAAATATTGAGATACTGGCCTAATTACTACAGGAAAGTCTATCAACAGACTCGGCAGACTCAACAAGGGATTCAGGCTTTAGAAAGCAGTAAAACCACTGGGGAAGCACTCAGAAATACAATAGAAGAACAAATAGTGCTTGAAACTGCCAAACTACAGAGGCTAGAAAGGGAAGCACATCAGTGGGTGCAACAAGCTCTCCCTAACTTGGAAAAAGTTGACATCATCTACCCGCATATGAAACGACTTATCAAGACTGCAGAGGAGAAGGACCATTTTATGGGTCCAGACATGGAGAGGATAGTTGAAGTCTCCATTTCAGAGAAGATGTCGATCTTATTAGGTTAGGCCACACTCACCATCGACATCCAGAAAATTTTGTAGAGTTGGTCAGATTTCCAACATCACCTCACAGTAACAGCCCCAGCCATTGTAGAATTTTGTGTATAGAAAAGACCAACCATCATACTTCACAGGCCACCATAATAACTATTGAGACCAACCAAGAAGAATATTGTACCTCCCTATTTCTTCGAGACGAAGAAATTTTTTGTTCGTGGGGGAGATGTAGAAGGAGCAAGTCGATACGTCGACTTGAAGGATAGCCGACTTAGTCGATCAGTCGACTAAGTCGATGAGCAGACTTAGTCGATCAACCAACTAAATCGGTCGGCCGACTAACTATAGATTAGGTCGGCCACCTAAGGTCGTGTCGGTTCATCGAACCGACAGGTAGTTATTTTGTAACCGTTCTGGAATCATATATTTTCTGTATGGACTCATTTGTATAATATAATCTGTTAATTAACCTCTTTGTTCTTATCTCTTGTCTTTGTTTTATATGTATGTTTTAGTGTGTATTATTGGTAACCTTATGTGATATGTGAGATTACAACAGTGTTGTATACCCCTCTGACTCCAAGTTGATTACATTCGATACAGATAATGGAGAACCACGGATTCCATCAACCATTGCCTTCCAAATTATGGTATCCATTCAGAATTTGGTCATGCACCAGTGCATCGTCGATGAGGGGGCATCCACAGGTGTCATGTCAACCTTAGTCTGGCAGAAACTTGGGTCCCTAATTCGGCAACCATCCACTACTACTCTGCGGGATTATGATGGCCACCCCATGAAAGCCCAATGTATCCTCCTGCGTGTTCCCATCATATTAGATGGGAAAATAGTACTGATTGACATAGAGGTTGTCAATGCTCAATTGGACTATAACCTTCTCCTTGGAAGAAGTTATATGTATGCCATGAAAGCTGTATCATCAACTTTTTTCCATCTCATGATGTTCCCCCATGATGAGAAAATCATGACGATTGACTAATTAACTTATCATGATCCGCAAGGGCTAACAACACTAGCCAACAATATCCCTATGGTTAACACTATCGTTGATGACATACTTGCCCCCCCATTATTGAATTTGGGCCCTAGGTTGTTTTCCAACACCAACATGATGACCTCCTTCCCCTTTGTGTCACCACTACTGACACCTAATGAGACTACGGATTTGTGCATGCTCTCATCCAACACTATTGCACCTAAACATCAACCACAACCGTAGCCCCAAAAGCAACAGTAACATCATCTGCAACTACAACATTACGCGCAGCTGCAACCACAACCGCATCCCTAAGTACAACCACCAGGGAGTTACTTGGGCTCCTCCCCAGTCCACACAATTCCATTCATATTTCCCCCACCTGGGGTCATGAGTAAGCCAGTAATGGCAACCTTAAAATTACCCAACTTCACATTGGGGATTCCCGTGTGGTACCTCAATCCAGCGGCCAAACCTCCGATGCCCTAGGTTGTCTTAACTCCCATGCAACCCATTGTGGTTGAATCTCATCCTCCACTCGGCCCACAAAAACCATCCACTGCACCCACACCCACACCACCCCACCCAAAAAGGCCCAGGGGAAAAAATGCGAAAGAAACAACTGAACCCTGGTAGATCCCACCTTGCATCGTGTGTGGAGAATAGGGCCATGCAACTCAAAACTACCCTGAGATTCCAATGATCCACACACATTTGGATGCCATGGATACAACAGAAAACATCCCCATGGTTGAACTCCCGAGCGGGCCAATAGTGAGAAACAAGTCATTGAGAACAAACCATGATTGTGCCCTTTGCAAATTGTATGGACACTATTCTCACCACTACCAGGACTTGTCCGAATTTTGAATGGCACTAGCCAACCTTCGACAACATGCCCTTGAGTCTGAGATCACTCTGATCAAAGAAGTCCAACCCCCACCTCCTTCTTTAGACACCATGTCCATTTACATGATGTCTAGTTCCATAGACCCTCTTATCTCTGTGACCACCGATAGTCCATTAGATCTATCCCATGATTTCTTTCACAATGACGAGGAGATACTTGAAGCCTTAACCACTTTGAAATACCCCTGGGAGGACATGCACCACCGCTCGTTTTTTCTCCCTGAAGAACTTGTGTCACAATCTGACTAGTTTTTTATTGAAACAAAGGATTTCATTCATGGGAAAGTTGACTGGTTCAAAAATCCAATTCCGGCTCCAGATTCCTTCGAAGAAGGGAACATGGCCAACATTTCACCAACCATTTAAATCAACATCTCAACCAATCCTGAGGTTGTTGAGGAAATCATGCTGGGGGCATCCTTCTCCTCAGAAGAAGTCGCTTCCTACAAAGTGTTCTTCCAATAATTCCGCAACATCTTTGCCTGGTCCTACACTGAAATGCTCGGGTTGGATTCATCCATTGTTGAGCTCCACATTGACACATGGCCTGATGTGGTCCTCATGCACCAAAATCAATGGCCAATCCATCCCTTCAAAGTTTCCATGGTCAAATCTGAAATTGAGAAGCTATGCACAGCCGGCTTCATTTACCCCATTGCGTACACCACATGGGTTTCAAATCCTATTCCCATGAATAAAAAGCGGGGTACCATCCACGTTTGAACATAATTCTACGATCTAAATTGGGCGTGTCCCAAAGACAACTTCCCAACACCCTTCATTGATCAGATCATCGATGCGTGCATTGGACATGAGGTATTTTCCTTCATGGACGGATTTTCTAAATATAACCAAATTTAGATCCGGAAAGAATATCGTTACAAGACTGCATTCACAACCCCGTGGGGCACATTTGCATATCAAGTAATGCCCTTTGGTCTAAATAATGCTGGACCCACCTTCCAACGTGCATGAAATATTGCTTCCGTGACCTCATCCACATCATGTTGGTCTATCTTGACAGCCTCATTTCTCGGTCACAGAATCAAGCATAACACATGGACGACTTGCAGCAAGCCCTCCTGCGATGTCGCAAGTACAAAATCCACTTGAACCCTTTCAAGTGTGTTTTCTATGTCCCAATGAGCCATCTCTTAGGGTTCATCATGTCTCACAAAGGAAATACCACTGACCCTCTCAAATTCCAAACCACTTTGCCACTAACATCACCTCTTTAAGTGATGTGTAGTACATCTTGTAGCACAATCTTGACCTTTTTGTTTTACATATTTTTTAAAGTGAGTCTTATGTATTTTTTCCTTGATTTCTCCAGATGGATCCTACCTTGTGCCGATACATTGGATTTTCTGATGGAGTAAGAAGATGGTATCCAAACCTCGCCTCGGCTGCATGGGTCATCTACTCCCCGTCGCATGAGTTGATCCATATCTATGGAATATGCGTGGGCATTGCGACCAACAACCAGGCTGAATATGATGGTGTCAATGGCCTCTTGGACACCACCCTACAGTTGGGAATCTGCCATCTCAATATCTTCTTATACTCCATGTTGCTTGTCTCTCAGTTAAAAAACTAGTACTGGGTACGTGATCCTTGCCTCTTTAGAAAATTCCTGCGCATTAAACAGATGGTTAGAACATTTGAATCCATCACATTCACACATGTTCCTAGAAACCTCAATAGTGTAGTGGATCAAATGGATAATGACATTCTAAATATGCATATTCATCATCTCACACAGGAAACATACAAAAAACAATATCATGAATCATCTCATATAAACATGGATACACATGTAAAAATACATCATCTAGGCATTTCATTCACATCATCATAAAGGACTCACATATAAAACAACAAAAAGCGCATCCACATGCCTCAAAAATATATATATCTATAAATTGCATGTCCAAAATATTTCTAGTACAAAATGAGAAGCTACATATGCCTTCTCAGCTGAATATACATCGCAATAAAAAACATCCTAAGTGCACCAATGCACTAGGGGAAGCCCCACTGGCTACTAGTCCGACCCAGACTCATCCTCCTCATATGGCTTAGTGTCAACATCCTCCTCATAGGACTCATCATCCTTTGCAAGGAGATCCCCTTGTGCTTCCTAACGAACATAATCACAGGCCACGACTATCCTCCTCATCAGAGAGGTCCACTCCTGGGCCACACTATGAATGGTGGCAATCATCCCATTGTCTAAGTGATGCCAGCCTACATCAGAGATCCCCTCAGCAAGCCACTTTAAATGCATCATAATAGTGTCCACCTCCCATCACCTCCTATGAGGGTTCCCTGTAGGGACCACTACCTCCTGTTACCACCTAAGTTGTACTTAGTGGTTTTTTATCAAGTGAGCCTGGTGAACTGGACAAGGATAACTTGTTCGAACTTCAAAGAACCTTCAGTCTTGCTTCTAGGAAGCATTGTTGTACTATATCGCATGTTCATACCCCATGGGAAAATTGTAATAACTGTTCTAGCATGATAGTGTCTGTAAAAGACTCGGTCTCTTAGACTTTATTTGTCAATCCGATCAGCCCAGGGTGTTTTTTCCCTTGGTTATTATTGGTTGTTGAATAAACAACTGATAATTTCTGAGTTTTTCACTCCATACCTCCAAATTTGGGGTGCTCGGCTTGGCATTTAGGCCTATTGAGGTTATTAGAGTCTATGTGTCAATGTATAAACATGATAGACATCATGGTCGAGTCATATGAACATGTCTAAGTCCCCCTAGGTATTTTCAATTTTTTCAGTGTTTTTTATTAAAATTTAATTTTTCCAAAACTTAGACTATTTTTTAATAGTTTAATTGAAAAAATTGATTTTGTAATAAAAGTGGGCCAAATAATCAGTTTCAGTCATGTAGGTGTTCATTTTCAAGCTAAGAGCACCATGTAAACCCATGGATCCACTATTTCCTAGTTTTGAGTGATTTTCCATCACTCAGGTCAGAAAGCCCCAAAAATCAATTATTGATTATTTTAATTAATAAATTGATGAATAATGGAGCAAATACAAAATCATAGATCAGTGGATTCTCAGTCGATTTGATTGAAATCAGTCAAATCTGAAGCAGATTGACTGGATATGACAAATCCTTGACTGAAGGAGGTGATCAAATCAGATCCAGAGTTGATCTTCAGCATCCTTTATGGGGAATTTCTCCCTCCCTCTCTCCTCCACATGTTTTTGGCTCATCTGGATGAGTTTTGGTGGATGCTTCAGTCAACAGGTTGAGGTCTCAGTCAGATCAGCCCCCCGATTGACAGTTGCACTTAGTGAGACTCATATTTGGCTCAGCTAGACACAGATCAGGCATTGATGGACTCTCCTTCAGCTGATTTGATGTGTCTCCTTGGGATTTGCGGCCCCCCTGGGCTGGATATCCTAGTTTTTGTATATATCCAAGCACAACAGCCTCTTCCAAGCTAGTTAGAGCTAGATTGAAGGGCTTGCTATTGTAATTGTGTATTTATCATCATTTGTTGAAATAAAGAGAAGCTTTGGAGGCTCAATTGTGGAGTACCTTTCATGTGTGGATTATCATTATCATGTTGCATTCGAGGTGAAACTGGTATTTTTTCAATTTTTTGCACTTAACTGTTGTCTACCTGAATGGTTATTGAAATCATAGGGATAGATCATTGTAAGTAAGCTTACTTACTTCTATTTTTCTTTATATGTTTGAATGACCTAATACCTGTATGCTAAATAAGATTATTTGCATGTTGTATCATCTACTTCACTAAAATTGACAAGACTCTGATGTGTATGCTCTGCACTTAGCTGCGGTTTATCTGATCAGTCAAGCTGTATCAAAAGCACTTGAGTGACTAGAATAATTAGGACTCACTCTCCCTAATTGACAAACCATCAGGTGAAAATCGAACACCTATATCAAACCTTTACTGTGGAAAAATACCCAAAGGAAGCGGGAACTTCTGAAAAGTGACCTCGGGGCGCCGATCTCTGTCATACCCTAATGGGTGCATTATGAACAATATCCCCAGAGACTCCATTCAGCCCACATATTCCTTGCGGGTAGCCGTGAAGGTTTAGTTTTGGACATACTCCAAGTACTCTCAGGTATATCTAGAGTCCACCCCTTCGCCTAATTTTAATCAACTCACACCTCAAATTTAACTTAAAACATACCAAGAGGCAATTGCAAAACATTCACTCTAAGCACATGCTAGTACATTGATTCTATTTTTTGACTCCATTCTAAGGCACTAGTTATTTTCTTGCTATATATATATATATAGATTGTGTCTCAGCATTGTGCTTTCGTGTGTTCATTTTTGTATCGTGTCATCATTGATTGTCTATAGTTAAATTTCAAACTCCTAAGTAACTCATTCAGTTTAACATCACGATACTAAGTAATTATACTTAGCAACTTAATAGGGTCTACCCCCCTTGGCTTCGTTAGGAGTTGAGCCTAAACGGAGGAGTCAAGAACAAGGTGGCAGCCTTGACTCGAGACTTGCCCCCAAGGACACACCGAGTGGCTTGAAGATTTCTGCCACTTGACCCAGGTGTGTGAAAGGCGGCAACACCTCCGCAATCACGACCACCCACCTCTGATAACTGGGTGGCGGATGAGGACCAATATCTGCATATGCAAACAAAGACACCATCATTCTATGCATATAATCACATAACTATCAACCAGCTAAACTACTCTATGTATAAAGATGAACACAAAAACATCACACATACATACCAGCTGGTCCCTAGGCCTAGCCTTGAGGTCAAGGCATCTCAGAGTCCCCATGATAGTCCATCCCCGCATAAGGTTGTTCCTCAACCACCACTAGGAGCTTCCACCACTGCTCTAGCAACTCTTGCATGAAGAAGTGGCCCACTTAGCTACCACCCTGTCGCACCATCATCTGACACCATCTATGCATCCACAACTCCCATGGACCACTATCCCGCAGTGCCTGATGTGGACGCAGAGTCGGTACTTTCTCAAAAACAAAAGCACATAAGAAAGAGAAAAAAAAACTTCCCCCCCAGATGCTCTTGCATGGTTCATCTGACGCTAAACCACAAGCAGATACATCTCGGCCCATCCATAATAATTTTCCCTCATGGTATGCTCTACCATCTGCAGCTACCCTCCCAATATCTTGTGATTCCCCATGGAACCCAAGATACGTAGCACCATGGTCGCAACAGCCTGTATCGACAAGTCCTCAATGTCACACATCAATATGTGTGAACAACGCACATATGCAGTAGTGTAATAGTGCCTATCACACAAGCCCTCCAGTGTCTCCCCACGAGACAGTGCTGGCACCAAGTCACCAATGACTCCCAACATTTGAAGCCCAGTAAAAAAAATACACATCGGCTAGCATAATCTCAACATGCTACCCCTGGATCATGAAATCCTCCTCCCCAATATCCCAAAATCTCCCCAGAGTCTGTAGCAGTAGACGTAAGTTCTTCATCAGGGGAATCCACATGAACTTCAGTAGTCTACAACAGGCTAGTGCACCATGTACATTCCTGTCCCGTAACGCCTCCTCCCAGAGGTCTTTGCAATCTCTCTCGCACCACGTAGACTCAAGCATCCTGCACAAGCATAAGACAACTTTCAGCCACATCTTTCAATGAAAAAACCACCCAAGGACTAGGTCACACCTGTCAATTTAGAAAGAGCAACCAGGTCGCTCAAAAAGGCCTCATAGAAGCGATTGAGACACACCTTTTAGCCAAACAGAAGTGACCTCAAATTGCTCCTTTATTCCTGACATGCGTGACCGAGTCGCTCCTTTACCCACGAAAATCATGACCTAGCTCAAATATGCCCTGGAAAACTCACAGAGGGCCCCTGGGTGGGCAAATCCAAAAAGTAAAACACTGAAAAAGATAGATTCGGTGAGAACTCTTACCTACAAGTCACAAGTCTCAAAACCACTAGTCGAAACGGGAGAAATCAACAAAATAAGTTCGGGGACCTCCTCTCCAAATAAGTAATGAACAGTGACAATGACTCTTCACAAAGTGGTCCCCACCCATTTATAGGCCCCATTTTCCCTATTTTATTCCTTCTCGCATAACTAGGCCATACAGAGTTCATTTGGGATGATGTTCACACCATTGGTTTCAAAATTTCGTCCTCTATCTTTCAGTGAGACCATAGTCTCATGTTTAAAAGGTATATTTTGATGCCACTTCCTGATAAGTTACCTCGGTTTACATACCAAATTGTGATATAAGTATCTCTAGACCTACACTTGCATCACATTGGACTACCGCAACTTATGCAGGATTCCGGACCATTTCCCAGAAGGCAAATCATTTTAATATTTCAGCATATAACTATCAAATCTGTCCACCGCATCTTATGTGGGTTCCCAAACCATTTCCTGGAGGGTGGATCATTTCTTTCACATAAAATTGGCATATAAATGTCTTTGGAATTGCACTCACATAATATGTGGTCCATTCCGTCCACCACAACTCACACAATACTTTCTTGACCTCTATCCGAGAGCCACCTCGGTCTACGTGCCTCTGTTGTGATCTGTCCTGTGCATGCACTGGTATGTTCAAGAGGCACCTACTCCATCCATACTACATAGGTGACCTTTGGACCGCTGTCCATAGTCTCAAGAGGGGGACGCCATCAGTGCCCCCTATATCACTTGACCATACTGGAGTTTCTGTTAAGTTTTTTTTTTACTCCTAAAGGAATGAAAATATTGTCAAACGCATTTGCTTCCTCTCTCACTTGTTAAAGTCTCGGAAAGGGCATCTACCTAGATTCGTTTATCTCCTTCTGTGAACCATGTATACTACCCTATGAAAAGGACCACCTTGGCTCATTTAAACCAAGACCGTTCCCCTCTACATCCTTTTATGCTTTCTCAGGAAGAGGGGCCGAACTTTACAAAAAATGTCACCATGGGTTGTCGTTAAGCTCTTTTCCAACCTTCTCATGAAGAAAATATCACCAAGCAAACTTGGTTTCATTCATGCTTGTAAAATTATTTGAATGATCGTCCATTTAGTACACTTAACCTTTTTCGTCTTGATTGGACTACCAAAGGTAAATAAGTCTCCCATCCCCCAAAGGATGGGAGAGCAAAGGATGGGAGAGCTCTCCTATGTACACTTTTAACCTTTTTCAGGCACTGGAGACTATCAATGAAAAAGAGACCCCACTGGAGTCTTCTTCATGCTTTCAGAATCTCTAAAATTGAAAGCACCATCGATCAGTCACTTTCTTGGGCTCGCTAAAAATCCACGAGATCATACCACAATGGTGTCTTTAGACACCATCCCACATATAACAATTCGGTAGCAGTCCCACTTTGGGTTTCCTTTGTTCAGAGTATTATGTGATGTGTCTTCCTTAGATCCCATCAAATATCACAAGTGTTTACCTCCCCCAAGTATTTCCCATCTGTAGTTACATCCCCACTATACTCCCTCTACCCCTATTCCACCACCCACCCCCATTTAGTGGGTCAGTCCTCAAATTGTCTCACATATTTCGGTTATCTCCCTCGCACTTCTGGTCAAGGAAACACCATTTCCTTGGCCAATTGCAGGTCTCCCTCTGTTGACGACAACACATATATTCCAGAGGATAGACCCAGAGGTCCCTATATATTGGTTTCATTAACCTCATTGATGAGTTCCTTGGACCACTTGAGAGGAGTCCTTAGTGCCTCTTAGGATGGTTGTCTCTCACATGCTTGACTCCAGCTACATTATCGCACCGTTGAGATTCGTATAGGGTATTGGTCCGTACAATATTTCGTCGAAGACCCTGGATATCACCTGGCTCTAACACATGGATGAGTCTATTGAATGACCCCAATAGGTGTATGTCCCTTGTGATTTTCGGGTTGAATTGGAGATAGTGTTTAGAAGCCCCAGAGTAGTGCTTCTATATAGATTTATGATTGATATAGCATATTGGTACCACGGAGACTCTGACTCTCCGTTAGTGAGTCCCTACAACTATGTACCATTCCAGATCTAGCAGACCATCATCCATGAAGATATAACATTCCATGAGAATGCCATGGGTTCAATGTAGAAGTTCTTCAGATAAGTATTGTAATCAACTTCTTATTGAGGAAACCACTATTGTAACAATATTTGTACATGATCGGCTCTTGCATTGTAGATATTAGATCAAATTATTCTTTTAACATCATTACTAGCATGGGGATGCCCTCCTCGTCCATATACATGTCACACATTATTTGTATCTCACCCATTGATGGGAACCACAATAATACAAAAACCAAAAGCCACCATGCCCCAACCTAGGAAGCACCACCTCTCCCTAGAAAATCCTATGATATACATTAGCCATATGATGATCTCTTGCCTTCCCATGTTAGGGGGCAATCTTTTAACCCAAATAATCCCTTGATTATATCTACATGACCTACACCACCCAAAGACATATATTTCATCACCCTCACTAACCCCCACACCCTTGCAAAGGCTCAAAAACACAAAAAGGGCTTAAAAACACCTAAAAAGAGCCAAAATAGCTCTCATAGGGACTAAAACTTCCAAAAAGGGGCTAAAACCCCTCAAAGGAGCTTAAAATCCCCAAAGGAGCTAATAATTGGGAGAAAGGGGCTTAAATCTCAAAAAAGGGGCTAAAGCCTTAACCAAGGGCTTAAAACCCTAAAAGCTCAAGAAAAAACTATAAATACAGGGGTGGGGGTCACTCTCAAGACATTCCTCATTTTCCTACCATTACTCTGCCCATGTGAGTGCCTTGAGACCCATCTCTCTCAAGACATTCACCCCTCTCTCTCATTTTCTCTATTAGCCACTTCCCCTGTGTGTTGAGCTTAGCTCCACACCATTCAAACCAGAAAGGAGAGTCTGCTCCTTGAGCTAGGGCATGGTGGCCCATATTCAATTAAAAGCTTAGGAATAATGAGATGCATGTTTTGTTTAGTTTTATTTGCAGCTTAGATGTATGTGTAGATTTATTTCTAACAGTAGATTGCAGGTTCTCCACTGATTAATTGATTGCAGGTTTATTTTGCTAACAGTTTGTTACAGGGTTTCCATGGCTCAAATCTAACCCTTTCCTGCATGTTTTTCTTCCATCCATAGGAACCCTATCCTTCCATCCTATAGACGGAAGGTAGCCATTCCTGCTCGTAACTAGGGTGAAATCTCTACTACAAGGAGGAATAACAAAAGTACAATAAAATATAATAATAATAATAAAAATAATAGAACGAATGTCTTCCAAAGTTACATTTGCAACAACAACTTTTGGCTACATTACCTTTAGTGACGTTCAGTTTTTGGTGACGAAGGACCTTTTGACCATCGCCAATGAGGTTATGGTTTTTTTTTTTGCCTCTCACCATAGTATTTTTTTCTCGTAGTGTATATACTTGGAAATTTTCACCGTGGATGGAATTGTTTGGCACCTTCATTTCATATCCTATCCATACAACTATTTGCTAGAATTCTAATTTGGAGGTAATCTCCTTTTTGTTGAAATTTCCCTCTTATGCTTACCTCTTGATATATCAAGGATTTATATAGATAAATAGAAAACAAGAATTTGAATTGTTTCTTATGTAAATTCAATATATGGTGTTTGGTGTAGAAAGTATATATTTTAATATTTCAAACAA
This sequence comes from Pseudotsuga menziesii, assembly GCA_001517045.1. Taxonomy (NCBI): domain Eukaryota; kingdom Viridiplantae; phylum Streptophyta; class Pinopsida; order Pinales; family Pinaceae; genus Pseudotsuga; species Pseudotsuga menziesii. The sequence continues at coordinate 214,380 of LPNX011222251.1, forward strand.
AATTATTTTTCTATTACCATGCCTTCCTTGAGAATATGCAGTTTCTATGGTGCTTTGCTAAAATAGAGGATGGAACCAAGAAAGCATTTGCATTTATTATCATATAAATTACATAAACCACCCTTACTCAGGAGAGTTGGGGTCTTATCTAAAATACATTGGTGCTACAGAAAAAATATAATTTTTGTTTGTAATCACAAGAAAGGATGATTGATGGATTATAATGAAGACTCAGTCATTCTTCCTATGCCCTCTTCTGAACACTTGGAAGCTCACTTAAGTGAAAAATTCCCTCGCCTATGATATCTTAGGTGTCAACTAATTGATGTTTATTTTGTAATTCCTATAATTTGGAATCACCCAATTCCCATGATTTCCCATGTTATATGTACCCACATAGACACTCAAACCATCATTTTGAATTCCTAACTTAATATATTGGCATTCAACTAGCATGTAATTCGTTTCCCTATTTACTTAGCAGTTTGAATATTCCTTGCTATCATCTTGATGTTCCCACTATAGTTTTAATTGGTCCTTCATTTCATATTTTTTAACTTCATTTTTGTATTATAAAAAATATCTATGTTGATCTCTCCTTTTGTTATTTGTCCTAATGTATACTTTCCAGGCCTCTAATGTATAGAATGTCATGCTACATCCCTTATTGGATATATTAGTGCAAGCATACATTTTTTATTAGTGTTATATAAGATTAGATCAATTATAAGATAGATAATTATTTTATCAATGTACACAAATAACAAAAATATTAGGTCAATGAGATAAAAAGCATATGTATAGTGGCCTATGCCTTCGTTATTTGTTTGGTCACAAGTTGTTCCTTGATATTCTTATGGTTAGTATAGCAACTAAAAGTTCATTTTGGTTGAGCAACTTCATTACTCTCCCTAATTATCTCTATAGTTGACTAAAAAGTACAATCAATTGTGAAACATTATAGGAGCTCTAGAACAACTTTTTAAGAAACACTAAAAGATAAAGCATAAGATAAAATAACATAAAGTACCATACGAGAGAAGTAAACAAAAGCATAAGTAGAAAAATTATATAAAAGGCTACACATCATTAGAATCAAGTGCATAGTGAGAGGGGGATGAGGGGGGAGCAGGGTAATTTTTAGGGGCGAACTTTCACCAATTGGCTATTTTAGGGTTTTTCTTCAAAAAATAAACTTGCTATTTGGTCATTTTTAGTGTCTAATATCTCCTATATTTACATAAAATATGGTTTTTTATCATAATATTTGCCAAAATTTACACATTTCAGTGTTAATTTTATGTTTCATATTTAATATTCGCCTACCTATCTATAAACATGGTTTTTTCAATCCAAAACAATCACCTAGAATACTATACTTAAGTATAATATTAGAATCCTTAAAAAATACCCTGGGGGGAGCCCATGATTGAAATGTCCATGTAGGATATTTGACAACAGAGAGGGAGCCAATACATTTTGTGATTCACAAAAACACCCAACTTGGATAAATTGACACAAACTTTAGCATTCCTTACAAACATTTGCAAGGCAGTCTATGCCTATAGTGATTTTTCTTTTTATAGAAACCAAAGTATTTATCTTGTTTATAGTGTTTTATTTTATTTTATTATATTGGAAAATTTTCCTTGATTTTAGAGTTCCAATTCATATGGAGCACTTGTAGTACCAATATCTGCACAACCGAAATACAACATTGATGTTGTATGTGAATACATAGTAGACAATATTCCCATTCCAGAGCAAGATTTTGTTTCTCCACCCAATATGACTGTAATCGAATCTTTTGATGTAAATAAGCCTGGTGCAAAAGTTGATGAAATAAAAGGAGTTCTTGCTAGTGGAAGTATACTAGGGGTATGATTTCTTTGGAATTGCCCAATTAATTAGTTTATATTAGTATATTTTTTATATGTGTTTTTTACTTTGCCTTGGCATGTTCCTACTATGTGTGTGAGATATCAGAGGGAAATTATTATTGTCTATAAATATTTATATGTTTATTATTTCGTAGGGTGTGTTGAAATTGAATAAAAAACTTGAAGTTTGTCATCGCATTGTTGTCAAAGATGAAAGTGGAAACATCAAGTGTACAGCTATATTTTCAAGAATAATTTCAATTTATTCTGAGAAAAATCGGTTGTAGTTAGTTATTCCTGTAGGCCTTCTTAGTATGAGTACAACAATAAATCCCACACTGAAACGTTCTAACAGGATTATGGGGCAAGTCCTTGGAGAAATTGGAGAGCTACTCGATGAAATTGTTGAGCTTGAGGTATATTTATTTATAGAGTAGTGCATTGGCTTGATGGATAGTATTCATTTGAATATAATATTTGTTTTGTTTTTCCCAACATTTTAAAATCTTCTCTAGGTGGTTGAAAATAGATACGAGCATGTAGGTTGTTGATGACTAATTTTAAGCATGGATGCCTTTATAAATATAAATTGGATTTTAAACATAATTGTATTTAGAAATTATTGTATTTCCTTATAATTATAAATGATGCAATGTTGTTGTTAATATTTCTCATTTCCCCAATTCTTAAGGGGTTATAGATCAATGGAAGAGTTCCTTCCTTACAAGAAGGAGGTTGGTGTTCTGATTCCTCTGTGCTCAAATAATAGTGAAATATTGGTATTTTTTAATAAAATATATTTTATTATTATTCATTATGGATATAGGGGTGGTTTCAAACCATTTTTGTATGCTTATATAAGGGGGATATTAAACCTCCTTCATATGTCACTATAAGGGGGGTTTGAATCGCCCATGTAGGTGTCTATGAGGGGGGTTTTGAACCTCCCATGTAGGTACCTACAAGAGGATTTCAAACCACCCCCAAAGGTTTGTAATAAATAATTTTAGGGGGGATTCTGAACCACCCCCAAAATTCACTTTTAGCATCGCTTTTGATCTCTTCCAAAACTTCCCTTAAATGTGAAAAATTTTAGTGTCAGTGCTATTTGGGGCATTTTTATTAAGACCTCCCCAAAAGGTTTATAAGATGGATTTTTAAGGGGGGATTAGAACCTCCCCCATAGGTGTCTTTGAAGAGTTTTTAGAACCACCCTTAAAAATCATTGTTTTGGGGGGTGGGGGGGGGTGGGGTTTAGAACATCCCACAAAATTCACTTTTAGGTGTGGTTTTGATCTCTTCCAAAACCCCCCGAAAAGTCAGTTGTAGGAGTTGTTTTGATCTCTTCCAAAACCACCAATAAAATTCCAAACTTTTAGCATCAGTGCTATTAGGGGTGGTTTTGTAAAGACTTCCTACAAATCCAAAACCACCCCCAAAAGTGAATTTTGGAGGTGGATGACAACCCCCCCTAAAATTCAAATTTGTTGTAGTGATTGTGCATGAACAATGAATATATTGGATATATATCTATGATGTATTGAATAGGGAATTTGTAATGAAGAATAAATTCCAAACTACTATACACTTGAATTTGATGCACTAGATGAGTTGGAGTCAAAACTTGAATGCACTACATCTAAATCCTCTTGTAAAGGTAAGCCAAATTCCATTCATAAAATAGGGTAGGATTCAAAATAATATTGTTTTGCAATTGAACATATTCTAGTAGGGAAGAAGTTCCTGAGTTCTATGGAAAAATAAATAAATAAAATAAGAAAAAACTATCCTTGGTGAAGTTGGCTACATATCACTTCGAATTGATAGTATTATGCTTATATGAAAGGCATTCATGTATAGAGTTGTTACAAGTAGTATAAAATCAAGAATACAAAACTAGGGGTTGTATGGGATCACATATTATATAATGGCAATGATTGTGATGTATTATTTAATGTCCATTTATTAAATTGTTTATATCATTGTACTGAATATGAATGAAGGCATCACAAGCATCACAGACACTATACGCATGGTTGGAAGCATAGTTTTAGAGAATAAGCTTTAAATTCTTACTTAAAGATCGATTTCTCTAAATATAGAATTGAGTGATATTTAACTTGATTTATCTATAATTTTGAAAAAAAACATACCCAGTCATCCTATTTTCTTACATTCCATTTGAGAAGTTTGTAATACAAAACATTACTCCTGAACTTCTACAAAATCACATTGTTTCAACTCAATTTAAGTGGGATAGGTTGTGCACTATGACAACCACCAAATAAGGTGAAATTCACTTGGCCATACTTACACAAAGAAAATCCAAAAAAAATCTTAATGTATCCCATTTTCTTCCATCCTATTTGAGAATTTTGTAATACCAAACATTGCTCAATAGCTATTCCATATACTTGTATAAAATCCAACTATTTCAAATCAATTTAAATAGGATAAGTTTGTTGGTAGGAAGTTTTGAGGATAGTTAGTTGCGCAACATCGAGGATGATGTGCAAGGTCGAATATGTTGCATAAAGGTGAAAGTTGGTGCACATGGCGGATTGGTTATGTTTTGAGGATTTTGACCATATTTTGTATATTTTGGTCCAAGTAGTTAGGAAGTTGACTTAAGTGAACCACCAATGTAAAGGCGCAATCCTATAAGTAGATATAGGATTGTAAATGTTGGATGATCTTTTATGAGCGAAGATCTGGTATATCTTTGGATCTTTGATAATTTGGAGATCAAACCTTTGTAAGAGAGGAACTGAAAAGCTGTATTTGGAAACCTGTGTTTTGTTGCGAAGACTAATATGACATGACGAAGATTGAACGAAAATATTGTGTCTTTTTACATCTTCTTGTTTTCCTATTTTCCGCTATCTAAATGTGAATGAATACTGGATTATGATGTGTATCTGTGAATGATGTGATGCTTTTTTTGTTATGAATGATGATATCTTCATAGATCTGTTTATGCATCGATTTTTATGCTGCGATCTAAGTGTGTTGATATGATCCACTAAATAACAATATGAATCTCTTAATGTTTGGATCTGCTAAATGATGATGCAATAAGGTTGAAAATATATGTGCAATCCTCCTTATTACTGCGTAAACTTGGTTTCGACAGTTCTCCCTCAAACATCTCGGGTGAGACTTCAGTTGATATGCAGGTGTTGCTAGACGGGGTAAAACCAGTCTAGGCTGGTGCTCAGGGAGATCGTTGTGTTTTGGGTGTCGACAGTGACTGAACCCCTATCGACAGATCTGTGTCAAAAAATAGTTTTGTTGCTCGAGGGAAAGCCACAATATTGTGTTGGGGGCTTGTTGGTAGGAATTTTTTAGGATAGTTAGCTGCACAACATCAAGGATGTTGTGCAAGGTCAGAGATGTCGTGCAAAGGTGAAAGTTGGTGCGCAAGGCGGATTGGTTATGTTTTGATTATTTTGACCATATTTTGTATATTTTGGTCATTGTTTTGTATATTTTGGTCCAAGTAGTTAGGAATTTGACTTAAGTGGACCACCAATGTAAAGAAGAAATCCTATGAGTAGATCTAGGATTGTAAATGTTGGACAATCTTTTATGAGCAAAGATATGGTATATATTTGGATCTTTTATGAACGAAGATATGGTATATCTTCGGATCTTTGATAATATGGAGATACAACCTTTATAAGAGAGGAACTTAAGAACTGTATTTGGAAACCTGTGTTTTGTTGTGAAGACTAATATGACATGATGAAGATTGAATGAAAATACTGTCTTTTTACATCTTCATGTTTTCTTGTTTCCACGATGTAAATGTGAATAAATACTGGATTATGATGTGTAAATGTGAATGATGTGATGCTTTACTATTATGAATGATGATATATTGATAGATATGTTTATGCATCGATGTTTATGCTGCGATCTGAGTATGTTGATCTAATCAATTGAATGACAATATGAATATGTTAATGTTTGGATCTGCTAAATGATGATGCGATAAGGTTGAAAATAGATGTGCAATCCTCCTTACTGTGGAAACTTGGTTTCGACAATTCTCCCTAGAACATCTTGGGTGAGACTTCATATACTCTATAGGAGTTGCTGGATAGGGTAAAACCTGTCTGGACTGGTGCTCAGGGAGATCGCTTTGTTTTGGGTGTCGACAATGATTAATCCCCTGTTGATGAATCTGTGTCAACAAAGTTGTATAATATAGGACAGCCACCACATAAATTTTCCATCAACTTGGGTATCCTGACATACATAAAATACAAAAATAGTATCAAATCCTCCAAACTATTAATCAATCATTCATGGCATCATGACACCTTTTTCCAACCAAACACCAAGTCCACCTACATGTTATCTTAAATGTTCAAAACCTTTGAAAAAATAAGTAGAAGATGGAAAATGAGCAATTGAGTAAACATAAACCTTATATCATTGTATGATAAAAATTCAAAAAAAATATGAACAACAAACTTTCTACCATAAAAGAAGGAAACAACTATATTATAACAACAAATGAATAATTTTCCCATAGAAATAGGAATTTGGAAAGGAAAACTAACAAGGATGACAACTAATGAATATACAAGAAAAATAAAAGATCAACAGTAACATAAAATGATAAAAAAAATATGAAATGAAATATTTAAGACAGATAAGAAAGGTTGTGGACTATTAATATGAAGAATCTTTGTATCAATGTTGAAATTTCTGAAGAAATGTGACGAAATTGAGAAATGCATACAACAAAAGCATCTAAGGAAAATGCCTCTAGTTCTTCTATCAAGAATCCATTGTGTGTTTTATGAAATTCATTTTATCAACTAGAGAATTCAAATGCACTTTCATGGTTTTATAGTGGGTAAATGCATTTTCTTCTCTTGTAGTTTTTGTTAGTCTCAGTTTCATGCCTAAAAGTTTAGCTTGCTATGTTGAGACACACTTTCAATATTGATGTAGTTCTTACAAATGAATGTTGAAGGAAATGAAAGGAATTACTATCTAAATGGGAATTCTAGATTGATAATATATGTAATCATATACAATTAAATAAATTTTTATTATGGCATTTCTAAGCATTAGCATAAGCATCCCGGTGAATTCAAGTGTTACTCTTGTAGAGAAATGATTTTTTGCAAACTTCCAGCCTACGTCTAAAGACTATTTTGTTTTGTATTTCTATAATCCCAATGCTGAGTGTTTATCATTGTGTTTTTGTTTCAATGTGAGATAATTTTCATGCATGGTGTGGGATATCCATTTTGTCATTCAACTTGTCACTTTGAACCACTTCACTTCACCATTTCATTCATTCATTGTCACTTCACTTCATAATTCCGGTCATCCGTTGTCACATTTCAACATAAACCATTTGGCATGACATTATATGTTTTAGTGGTTAAATTACTCCAATTTCCCTTTATTTCTTATAAAATAATAAGTATTATGCTATAATTTTACTAATTATGGTTTTTCATAACGCGGTTCTAGTTAAAAGGTTAAAAACAACCTGTAATCCTAGTTGCTTTTTAGGGTTGGAGCACTTACAAGAAAATTTTGGTACGTAGGTTTTCTTACTAAGGTCCTCTAAATGGACCTATGTTTCTCAGAACTTACCCACGTGTGGGTATCCATCACATGGTTAAAGGTTTCCTATTTTTTTACAACAATTTTGAAACAATGAACTTCCTCCTCGATTTGCGTGTAGATGAAAGCGAATCTTAAAAATCCAAGTCATTGGTTGTCTTCCCATTGTGATAAATTGAGTAATAAGCAAGCGGTTTTTAAAATTAGAAATGGTTTTAGAGATAAGGGGACACCTTTAAGGCTGATCTATATTAAATTGAGCTCACAAGAATCTATGAACCAAGACAAAACTCACAAATATATCTCACTAACAATTTACTCAGAATTTGATATGAAACATTGCAAAAAATGGGTTGCATTTGTATAATTCTTTCATTAATCAAAACGTAAATGGATACAATCTGGATAATTATTACAATGCAATATACTGGCATTAATATCCATAATATTTGAATTCATGAGAGGAAATTCGAATCGGTTAACTCAATCTGACTGCATGGATAACTGGATGTGTTTAAATAACTATAAGAGCTTAACTATCTAACTCCAGTTGTCTAATTCAGTATCTTAATCAGTTAGAATCAATTAAACTCGTCTAACTGATGTGGTAGGTGAGAAAAGGTGCCTTCACACACGCAACCATGCAAAGACTGGTGCTAAGTGAATGTAACTGACTCATAACTAGGCTTGACTAGTCACCAACTATTTACAACTGAAGGATGTTGGTGTTGACACTTCCAGTGGATCCTAAATTGTAGGGATTGGTCTAGGAGGCACCTAATCTGATGCATGCAAGTTTTGTCATTGGAATTTAGCATCAATCAATGTTCCCCACCCTCTAGTAACTAGTAGATGTGGCTTAATTAGGCCAAGTGGAACCAATGGTATTAGTGACTCAATAATGACTAAAAAGACTCCTAAGTTAGGCTTAATTAACTAGTTTGGAAAAGGGAGGATTATAATCCTAATGCCCCCCCTGAATGCTAACTTGGACAACTGTGGGCCCTGGTAACTAATACCATAGGTCACCTATTACAAAATAAATTGAAAAAATTAATTTCTTAATACAAAAAGGAAACAGGGAAAAACCTCATGGGAAAAATACCCCCCTCGAACTAAGCATGTATAATCAGGATTCAAGCTCTCATATCAAGAGAAAATATTTCTCTTTGAAAAACTACTTGAGAAAATGTTGCTGCAACCTCCATCTCTGTGATGTAGCAAAGAAGCATGTTTTTTCTTATGTGCACAGGTATCTTGGGGCCTAGCATGTAGACTTCTCCATCTTCTCCCAAAATGATGATGGAAGGAAGGAGGAATGTAACCTTTGTATCCTTTTTGAGGAAGAGATACATGGTCCACCTTTTTCTTCTAAGAAAAGTGTAGCTGATCATACCTTGTCATATAGCATCTCACAGGGAGTTTGTCCCATATCTTTGAAGGAAGTGATCTTGCTTGACATAGCACAAGGTTCTCTTTCTGAAACTTATTTCCTATCCTCTTTATTTCATATGTATTTCAAGTCATCTTCCCAATTGCCCCAATAACCTTTTGTGCCCATTTGGGCTTAGGATTGGGAGTAGGGAATGGATTTGGATCTATATCAATGTGAACTTCAATATCATAAAATGATACAACTAATTCTTCTGCTTCAGATTCTGAAATACTAGTGGAAACTTTATCATTTGCAAAAGGAGTAGATACAATTTTTTTACCTCCCCTTTCAAGTGGCACTTGAGAGTGCACTGGATCTAAAAATGGTAGAAAGTGCGATAATTCATATTCCTTGGAGGCATGATTTGCAACACCCTTCACTGTAATGTTCCCAGTAGATATATTTGTGATCTCCACTTAGCCATGACCAAATATCACTCGCTTTAGTGGGCCAGTGTGGGTCATATAGTATACAGATAACATATTTGAAGCTAAGGAGGGAACATAAAGTGCATCATTGAACTTTCCATGTTCCAACTTGATTGAACCCTTCCCTTCAACTTGAATTTGACTGTCATCACCCATGTGAATGTTAGGAGCATCAATAGACTGTAATGATGAAAATAATTCTTTGGATGCAACCATATGATTGGAATCTCCTGAATCAATGAGGAAAGAATGTGTTTTTGAACAACTAGCCTTCAGTGCATGGAATATCTCATCATGATATTCAGTAGTTTCTCCATAGTCAGCTTTCCTTGTGCCAACTGGTAGAGTGATGTTATTTTTATGTACAAGAATATCCATTTGATCAATTTTTCTCCTCATACAAGATATTTCTAGACTAAATCCCCTTTCATAGTAAGAAAAAGGGACCTTTTCTTTTCCCTTCTTCTTATTTGGTGTTACACAAAAATATCGTCATGTTGAGCCATGTGTAAACCCTATGCATGATCCCTAAAATTCTCTATGCTAAACTGGGTTGATTTGAGTTTGTTCCTACCCTTTTTTTCCTCTCTAGATAGGTCAGTGCTCTTTCCCTTCATGTTAGGTGTGTCAGTGTTGACGCTTTGTCTCCTAATGCTAGGTTCACCAACGGTGCTCTTTCCCTTCATGGAAGGTGAACCGGTGGTGTTTTGAGGGAAGAAAATGAAGCTTTGAGACTCTTCTTGAAGGTGGATGAGGTGGAGGATTATACCTATAATATGGGTGAGGTGGCATTTGGTTCGTAATGTATGGGGAATATCCCTCCTTCCAATCCTCAACCTACTCCATCCCTTTATCTTTATAAATTAAACCCTCTCTCCATTGCGAAGGGAGGAAGGACTATGGTACTATTATGCTAGTGGAATTTCTAGGTGATCCCTATCATCCTTTGTGAGGCTATATCTTACTTTGGAGGCTTGGCTTGGATTTTTGGATGGAAAGCTGCAGCGTTAAGGCTAGGTTGTGACATTCCTTCTTTATGTAATTCTATTTATCTCCTTTATTACATTAATACAAATATCTTTCCATAAACATTGTCGTGTTGATGATGTTTAGAGATTTCTTCCTTAACTATTAGCTTAGATCAATTCATCATAGGATACACATGGATTGTTTGCTTGTTTCCACTTGGTTTACATGGTTTTGCAGCTGAAGATATGAAGGCTCTGGAGCTTGGATCAACAAAGAGAGAAGAGGATTTGCATATTGCAAGTAAGTGATCTATCTGTTAACTTGCATTTCTATTGATATAGGAAAGTAGGGTGTATTATGTATTTCATTTGTTCTAGATCCACTTGGACTAGGGAGATATAGCTTGAGTCAGCTTGAGTATATTTATCTAATAACATTTCTCCTCGAACCTGAGGACTCATCTGATTGCTCCTTCTTTTTAGGAGGCTCATACTTTGTCTTTTGGTTCTTTTGCTTCCCCTTTCCATTCATAGCTTTAGGTCCTCAAGCAAACAAGGCTTGATATTTGGAGGATATGATAATCCCCATTTGGACAATCTTGTCATGCTCATTTGTGAGAGACTCAATGAATGCATTGAGGGTTATCATATTCCAATTTGATATTGTAAGCTTCTTGGTATGAAAGGTGGAAAAAAAAGTTTAGTAATATGGGCCAAGTTTTGAAAGGATGGAAAGGATGAGTTGATCATCCTCCTTCTCAACTTTATACTGCTTCAACTGGAGCACCAAGTGCTTGAATTTGGTGAAGAATTCATTCATGGTTTCAAAGTTTCCCAGGTCTAGAGATATCAACTCATTCTCTAGATGATAGATTCTCAAGTCATATTGCTTATCAAATAGAGTAGCAAGTTGGTCCCATATCTCCTTGGGATTCTTCAAACCAGCGATGTGGAAGAGAAGATCCTTAGAAATTGAAAGGCATAGAAATCCATACGCTTCAACAACCTTATTATAGTATTTTTATTTGTCTACAACATGATTCATGTCTACCTCTATGTCCATGGTGACTCTATAGAGTCCTTTGGAGTGAAGCTGAATCTCAATGTCCTCCTTCCATTGATGGTAGTTTAAAGGGGTAAGAAGATTCATAGAAGAGGACATTATGTTATTGTAGCAAATGCAGTGAAAGAGTTTGTTAAGAACATGTGTCAACCCCCCTCTTTATTTTGTTACTATATTTTGTCAGACGCATATGCTTTGTAAGTCATCCCATTAGTATGTTGTATTATCCCACATTCATGGGGAGTAATTAATAGTTGTTAATTCGTCAGGTTAATATGTTTCATTATCCCACATTCAAGGGGAGTAATATTTTTTTAGATTAGACTTAGTATATAAGTATGTGTTGAGGATAATGAAAGCATCGAAGAGTTATTTTGTATTGAGCTTTCTCAAAGGAGGTTTCCCCCTTGAAGTGGCCTACGATTAATAAAATATCTTCTGTGATCCATAATTTCTGTTATATCATGCATTCTTATTGTTTATTGCAGGAGGTTCTTCACATATGGTATCAGAGCACTCTCTTGGGCTCGTTGGGTGGAATTTCTGGAAAAAAAAAATTATGCTGTGCTTCCTTGCACTGTGAGCCTTATAGTTGTTCTTCTTCTTGCAATGGTATTATTCATCCGGATCAGAGATTAAACCCTATCCACTTAACTGTGGGAAGTACTTGGGAATATCCCTAAGACTCATTGTGAGGAGTACCATAGGAACCCTGAATTTGTTGGCCATTGAGAGGACCTACCAAGCAAAAAGGGAAATGAGCCCCACCAGATTGACTAGATTCCCATCTGTGAAGAAAAACAAAGAGATGTCATTTTTTTCCAAGCGGTTAGCAGTTTTACCTACGCCGTGAAGTGAGGGGTACTACCCCAATACTCAATCCTGAGACAACCTTGGTGGCCGAGTGACTAACTTTGAACCATTAGGAAGAAGAATATACCTTGATTCCATATTTATTTATAGTTGATAACATGAAGAATTACAGAATTGTCACATATCATTTACTCCATTTCCTATTGATAAAACACAGCTTTCTAGCACCACCATAGATCATTTCTTCAAAAAGAAAAAATCATGTTTTTTAGCCATGTCTTCCTTGATTTATCTTTGTTTCCATTGAAACTTCACTATAACCCCCATAATACCATTCTGTATATTCCTTCATTGAGGACCCTAACCCCAATTTCACTTCCTGAAGGCTGAAATTCCACATTTGTCAATTTTTAGGGTTTCTCATAACTTCTCTAATCCTCACCCAATCGCCTTCAAATTTTTCCACGATGTTCATTTTCCATTTCTGTTTCATTGTCCCTCTTTGATAAATTTTCCAATTCCTTCATCCCACCTTTGAAATTCACAGTTTCTGCTTCTTGTCCCTAAGAAAGTGTCCAAAACCTTGTAAAACCTCAATTACCACCCTGAATTTTTCCCAAATCACAAATCTCCTTTTCTAAAACCCTCTCCATTTTTGTTTTTCTACCCATTACTTGAAAAAAAAAACTACATATGGTTGTCACCCGCGCCGAAGCAACTAAAAAAATGGAAGAAGAACTTGCCGCCATCAAGTCCAAACTCGAGGATCTAGATAAAAAATTTGTCAGCCTCCATCTTCAGCATTCACCCATGAACACCCGTCACCATCCTGAGTCTCCTGCAAACACTTCGTTCTCGTCGTCTAGAAACTTCTACAAGTCGAAGCTAGATTTTCCTCACTTCAATGGTGATGATCCAACTAGATGGATTTATAGCACATAACAATATTTTAGTCTGCATAACACTTTTGATGTCAATAAAGTCCCACTTGCATCCTTTCATTTGGAAAATGAAGCAATTCAATGGTTCCATTGTTAAATCAAGGCTCATGCAGAGCCAAACTGGACAGATTTTTCCCAACTCCTTTTGCAGCGATTTAGCCCCAGTGCTTTTGATGACTTCATAGGAGCACTCACCAAACTTCGCCAAACTAGCACTATGCAAGAGTATCAGATAGAATTTGAGAAACTATCCAATCACACCAAGGGATTTCCTGATGCATTCTACCTGAGTTGTTTTATCAGTGGTCTGAAGGATGCAATACGACCTGAGGTTAAAATGTTCTACCCCAACACAATGATGGAATCCCTAGGTTGGGATAAGCTAGCAGAGGACAATATCAGGGCTCAACAATGCTCCAAATCCACTATTGTTCCATTCAGATCTATGGTTCCCCAAAGAACCCAAAATCCACCAACTCCTAGAACCACTCCTATTTAGCATTTGTTTGAAGCAGAGATCCAAGAACGTCGGTAAAAAGGGCTTTATTATAATTGTGATGAGAAATTCACCTGGGGACATATATGTGTTAAGAAAAATCTCTATCTATTTGATGTGGATTCTCCACCCACACTTGAAATTTTTTATGATGCTCTGGATCCAATAGATGATGATGGTGACATTCAACAAATTCCTTCTCTAGACATCCAATCAGAGATATCTCTCCATGTGTTAGCCGGAGTCACCACTCCACAAACCATGTGGGTCATAGAGTTCTTCAAAAAGCTCCCTCTTACAATACACATTTATTCTGGTAGCACTCACAACTTCATTGACCTGAGGATCACCAAACAGGATGATTGTTTCATCCACCCTTGCTCCATATTTGAAGTCATGATTGCCAATGGGGGAACCTTAACTTTCAATTGGAAGTGTCGTAATGTGCACATATCTATGGGGGATTATAACTTGTGCTATGACATGTTTTCCTTTCCCTTAAGAGTATGTGATGTGGTTTTGGGCGCTCAATGGTTATGCACACTTGGACCCATTTTATGGGATTTTGCTGAACTTTGGATGTAGTTTTCAATTAATGGTACCAAACATACATTACGGGGCTTACAACTAGGGTCTCTCAGCCTCATCAGTTTGCATCGAATGGAAAATATTCTTAAGAAAAGTTCACATGGTGTCATTGCTCGACTCCATTTCATTCAGATGCAACCTTTAGCAGTCTCAACTAATCCAGTGGATCTCCAACAAATTTTGGATCGATATGCATGTGTGTTTGCTGAGCCAGTGGGATTTCCACCTTCCCAACTCGAGGACCATCGTATTTCACTCCTTCCTGGAAGAATCCCTCCCAACATCAGGCCCTATCGCTACCCATTTCACCACAAGATAGAAATTGAGATGCTTGTTCACGACTTACTGAATCAAGGTGTTATTATCCCTTGCACTAGTTCCTTCTCTTCACTGGTTCTTCTAGTCCGGGAAAAAGATGGGTCATGGCACCTTTGCATCAATTTTTAAGAACTTAATCACATCACAATCAAGGATAAGTTTCCAATTCCTGTTGTTGATGAGCTTCTGGATGAGCTCCATTGTGCTCATTTTTTCTCCAAGTTGGATCTTCGTTCTGGGTATCACCAAATTTGGGTCCATGCGGATGATATCCATAAACATCTTTCCACACACATGATGGCCATTATTAATTTTTGGTCATGCCATTTGGCCTCACAAATTCCCCTTCCATGGTCCAGGAATTGATGAATAAAATATTTTGGTCCTACTTGCAAAACTTCATTTTGGTCTTCTTTGATGATATCTGTATCTATAGTAAAACCTGGGATGAGCATCTCCAACATCTGGATCTTGTACTAAAATTTTTTTGTGATCATCATCTCTATGCCAAACAATCTAAATGTGTTTTTAGGTAGAAGGAAGTAGAGTATCTTGGGCATATTGTTTCAGCACAAGGGGTTCGTGTCGATCATGCCAAAATCGATGCCATGAAAAATTGGCCATGTCCTCAGACCTTGAAGAGCCTTTGTTGGTTTTTGGGACTTACTGGATACTACCACAAGTTTGTCAAGGATTATGGGAGATTGCAGCTCCATTAAAAACTCTACTGAAAAAGGATGCTTTTGCATGGACACCTGCTTCTGAGTATGCATTTGAGAAAAATAAACAAGCTATGTGTACCACACCTGTTCTAGATATGCTTGATTTTTCCAAGATTTTCACTATTGAGAGTGATTCTTGTGACAATGGACTTGGTTCTATCCTCCTCATAGACAAACATCCCATTTCATTCACCAACAAATCCCTGTCTGGTAAGAATTTAGCTGCCTCTACATAGGAGAAGGAAATGACGCCTATTTTGCATGCCGTACAGAAGTGGCATCCATACCTCTTAGAGAATCATTTATGCATCAAGACTGATCACCAGAGACTGAAATATTTCTTGGAACAATGAGTCTCATCCCCAACACAACAAAAATGGCTTAGAAATCATGGGTTATGACTATGAGATCACTTACAAGAATGGTAAGCACAATCTTGTGGCGGATGCTCTTTCCCGCACATTTGATGACCATGGTTCTCTTTTAGCTATTTCTATGCCTATTCCAAATTGGTTACAATATGTTCAGCAAAACTATGTCAATGACTCTTATGTATCTCAAATCATCCAACAGTTGGCTAGTAATCCTTATCTTGTATTGCATTATTCTTGAGATGGTTCTTCTCTGAGATACAAGGGTTGCTTGGTGCTTCCCCAGAGCACAAATATTCACCACAATGTCTTCTATGAACTCCATGATTCTCTAGCGGCAGGGCACTCTGGGATCCTCAAAACATATGAGCAGGCACGATGTAACTTCTTTTGGAAGGGAATGAAATATGAAATTTAACAGATGGTTGCTGAATGTGATACCTGCTAGTGCCACAACGGTGAAACTACACTCCTCCCCGTCTTGCTCGAACCCTTTCCCATCCCTAAAATGATTTGGACATATATTTTGATGGATTTCATCAAAAGTGTTGGCACCGGGATTGAGCCCCAAGGTCGAGGGGAAGAGCCCACTCCCGGGAAATATCAGAACCACTTTAGACTATGCCTCTAGCCCTACGCAATCAAAGAGGGATCTCTCATTTGTCTTCCAAGTCTACTCCATGTAATATTTTCAATCAAGGATAATCAGGGGGCCACGATCCTGAATGGGGCAAAGTGAATTAATGTGAGGTGCACGGTGGGATTATTAGGGCAAGGGACCATTGGCAATGGAGTTGAAAACCTACGTAGGGAACATTTGCATAAGGGAAATAATGGTGTAAGGTTACAAATAGAGGCAAGATAGCCATCAGTTTCACAATCAGGAGGTATTTACATATGTTTAGAGGACGAGGGAGAACAGCCCATCACATGGAGCACCAGCGAGATGAATTCCATGCAACTTTAGAAGAAAAATTGATAAATGTCTGGAACAACAGCCAAAGCATAGAAATTATGAATTCCTAACTATTATACACTAAGTTGCAGACATGAAAGCAATCAATATACTGGGATGAAAATAGGAAGCACATTGCACATAAAGGAAAACACATCTTGGGAAAAGCAACGACACATGAATCTCTTCCATGAGAAACAACTCTTCCTCTGCAATTTTATTCAAAACATAGGCATCAAATCTTATTTACAATGGAGAGCCTCAGCTCAAGAATGTTTCCCAATCCAACCAACTAACTCTTTCCACCCTCTATCGGGAGTGTATTTATACTATTCTAGTGCTGAGACTACCGAATTGAAAAATGTTACAAGTCACTATCATGCGCTAACAGTATAGGGAGTGGAACTATCACCATGTTTTACAAATATAAACAATAAACATTATGGAGACATGGTAGTCTTGATAATGTAGACTGACAGTACAGATATTTCTTCCATTCCACTTCGTGAAAGCGATTCCCATGCGGCATGCTGACGACGAATTGTCTACTTAGGCCACTTTGGGTAAATCTTTTTGTTTCTTCAACCAGCCTACTTCTTCCAGATCATGTCACTCAAAGGATTACAAGAAGACTCGAATCCGCTACTCGATCATTTTCCTAACCCATACTTCATCTGGTAATACTGTTATAGGAGGAGGCCAGAAAAAAGGTGGTCATGCACTTGGTGATGATAAACGACTTAAGAAGCTTATCATCCTTATACCTTTTTCTTCCTCCTATGAGGAGGCTTTTCCTATAAACCATGCATTTGGGTGTGTGTTTGACCCTCTCCTCACCTACAACAAAGTATTCAAGTGGAGACTTTAGGGGTGGTGTCGAAGGCTCCAGACCCACCTGGTCCCAGAATGAGCATTCACTCCATCAGTTCTGCCACCACTATGAGTTGGGACTTCAAAGGCCGTGACTGCAACTGGGAGGGTTAGAGGGATTTCATTGGGATGTCAAAACCCATGCACCGCACATCCAGAGACTGGGTTGTGTAGAAGTGGGTGAACCTCCCTTGGTGTTTAACATCTATGCCCTGGTGGTTGGCAATTTTCTGGTATGGATAACCAAAACATAGATCTATGTTTTCCTACCAAGAGTACTCCTTGTTGAACTAAATTCTCAAACCACATAGACATGGTTGTCTGTGAAGGAACTTGACATTTCTCGGAATTCAACTCTATACTTCTTATAATCTACACATTTATATGCCTCAAATATCTCCAGAAGATGGTGTTATACAGGGCGATCCGAAACATACTAGAAAGAGCTGTACCCTTAGAATATCGGTCGCTGTGATGGCGGCATGTGTGATGCCAGGATGAAGATCTGTCCTTCTGATGTTCAATTATGTTATTTGATATGGGAAATATTCCAAACAACTCCCATGTGGCTACCAAGCTGGTTTCAAGGGCTGTGGATTTGACCTTTCTTGCCCTTTCACTTACAGTGATGGTGGCATCAGGCTGTTTTAGTTTGTCGCCTCCTTCGGCCATCATGTAAACGCCCAGTCTATCACCTCAACAAATCAAACCTTCATATTTCTTATTGCTTCCTTATAATTCAACCACATGCCACACTTGTGAACTGGGGAAATTAGCATCGTTGGACAAGGCTTCCATCTTAGGCTTATCCTGAATGGCGTCAGAGGAATCGGCCAATATGAAATGGGGGCAGATTACATGCGTGAACCTCTCCTTCACTGTCATCTCTACACTGGATGTGAAACCTGTACCTTGGGAGCCTTCTCATCCATCCTATTCAAGGAATCTGTCACGTCCACCGTCCACGTCCCATTATTTCTGCCACCAACTTTTCTCCTCTGATCACCATGGGCAGTTTTGGATCGTGACATGTTCTCAACAATCGATCGCAACCAACCCTTTCATGTAGCCGTAGATTCGAGTGGGCCCCATTACTTTTCACAATGAGAAAAATTGGTATTCAACCTTAATAGTACACATTGCAAAATAAACCTTGGCTGTAGATCTCTTCTCTTTATTTGCTAGACTATTGATCTTCGTAACCGCTACTTTTCTTTCACGATTTGAAATTGTGGCTATACCTGTACAAGTATGGTTTGTGAAATTGACTGAGACCGTAGATCTGACCAAGATCTCATCTTGGTCGTCGAAGTTTTCCACTCTTTATTTCATTTCTCAATTTGGAAATGAGGCTTTGGTCAAGCATGTCCGCTTGCACGAAATGTTTTGGAGCCATTGATCCACCCTCCGATCAATCTTAGCGTTTGATTCTGGATCACGTCCCATGCCATCAGCGAACCTACTGTTTTCTTCTTTTCCTTGCACCTTTGATAACCTGAAGGGGTGTTCACATGAAGTTCAAGGGAATGGGACCCTCATCGAACTCCTATCAGGCCCCCTAAATCAACTGTTAAAAAACAGAGTGTTAACAATTGGCTCCAAGAGGGATGTTATCCTCCCAGTGTGGTAGCAAAGAACCCTCATAGACCAAGTGCCAAAACCATTGGGCTGCCTTCAATATTTCTTTGACATCTCCATTCTGCTCTGATTTACTGCTTCAATGAATTCATGCCACTCTTGCAAATCACACTGGTGATTATAAACCTATGCTTGTAACTGAAAATGAAAACAAACTAAAATAGTAATGAAGGAAATGCTCGATAACTGCCAAGCTTATTTTTTCCTACCTACTCTACCTAACTTTGTCCACAAGTCCGATTAAGTGAAATCAAAATTCCAATGAAGCCAATCAATCAACTTGCCTAATAATTTTGTTCTTTTATTGTGCTTGATGGACAAAAATGAAATAGATAATGTGAAAAGGAAATGACAAACAAACTGATCTTCAAAGAAGGGATGCAAGCAATAATTGCCTTTTCCCAGACCCTCCATGTATTCAACTACAGGGTCATAGAAATCATGACAACCTCCAGCATGTTCTGTCATCTGTACACGAGGAGGATGTCCGGAACTCTCCCCCTCGGATGGTTCATCAGTCTAACCCTTGGAATATTGTAGAAGAGGACCCATATAATCTTTCTTCGATGGAACATCCCGCTTTTTGCTCGAAATTTATTTAACAAGAGCTTGATCTGCTTCAAGAGGGGGGTTCCCTGCTTCTCTAGTGGAACCGAGTAGGCATATTCCTCCTGTGTGAGGTGGCGCTTCTGAAGGGGAAATATCAGAAAACATGTTTATTTGGAGGCTGTTGCATCTATCTTCATAGCTTGTCCCTTCATTACAGCTTCCAAATGTATTAGTATCATGAGAGGAATCGCCCGGATGCTTCTTCTTATCGTCTTCTTTCCGGTACAGGATTTTGGTCTGTTCCATCTCTTCTTCTTTCTGTTTTTTCTTGGAGGCTTTAATCATGTGTTGTATTAATTCAAAAGAGGTATAACACAAGGGTAGGCTATCACCTCCAGTTCCCTTATCATCCTTTCCTACTTCAACCTTCCAATCTCGTATTGCATCTTGAATCTTTTCATCAGCAAGATTTATTTCAACAGCTGGCTCGTCGGGTATATTCTGTAGGTACTCTTCCTCATATTCGTCATACATAGGCATACCAAATTCCTTCTTAAAATCATCCTTCGTAGACCAGGGGCGGTAAAGGTCTCCCTCTTCAGAGAACAATCCTATAGGACTACCTGCCCCTGCATCGGGTCGGTCATCTTTCTGTATACCAGGAGAGAGCTTTGATGGGCCAGAGACTTTCCCATTCTGCTTGTAGGGCCCAACCAATTTGAATGTATCTTTTATTTCACCACCACGGTCCTGATCTGACAATTTCTTGGACATCTTAAGGTTTTCCTCAACCTCCAAACAACCAATGAACATATGTTGCAGGGTGGTTGATTTTCTCTCCAAAAGAAGCAAGGACAGGTCAGGAGGAAAGGCGGCTGTGTAATAGATCTTAGCAGTGTTCGAAAGAGGTTGGAATTCCTTAGGCATGTTATAATAAAAGCTTATGAATCTTCTATTAAAACTCAATATGGCCTCACCCTCATGCCTCCTCAGGGAATAAAACTCTGAAAGTATTTGCTCCAGTGACCTTCTCCTACCCCAAAACTTTAAGAAGGTGCAAGAAAACTCTTCCCAAGTGTTGATGGACTTAGGCTACAAGTGTTTAAACCATACTTTGGCATCTCCTTGCAAGGACGGGGATAAATCCTGCATGCAGACATCATCATGTTCTATCTCAAAAAGGTCAGAGAAATGCTCAAAGGCTTGTAAATGTTTCTCAGCAGTCAAGTCTTGGGATTCTCCGTCAAACTTGGGGAGGTATTTCTAATATCTCACAAGAAAACCATGGAGGATGGGAGGCAGTTGTAGTGGTTTGTACCGGCTTGGAGAAATGGGGGAGACAAGGTTAGGCACAATAGCTATGCTATCGTTCGAGGTTTCATAAATTTCACAGGGGTGTCCTTTGACATCGTGAGCCCTTGGATAACAATCTAGGCCATAATCAGATGTACAAGAAAACGCAACACTTTCGGTTCGTAAAGAAGGATAAACAGGAATATATTCATAGCTCTACTCAGAATGAGCTAAACCATAGAAGGTTGTTTTGATAAATCTAGGAAAAGATAAGAACAAACTTACAAGATAGGACAAGGCATCCTCGAAGAAATGTAGACTTGAGTATCTTGACCTTCGTCCATGCATTTCTAGGCTCTATAAGGGGTCCATTTTCGAAACAGAGTCTGTCAGCTTTCCTCGTCCATTTGATTTCTGTGTTACACCACCAGAAAAGTCCCTAAAGTTTGAATCCTTTAAGAGTGGAGTAGCCAGGTGAAAATTGCTCAACCTTCTTGATTTCTGGTCATTGTTCACCATCAACAACCAGATCTAAAACCATGTTGTTTTTTCCACGGAGAATCTTCAATTTCATCCCCGACAACGGCGCCAGTTTGTTGGCATTGGGATTGAGCCCCAAGTTCAAGGGGAAGGGCCCTCTCTCGGTCAATAGCAGAACCACTTTAGAATACACCTCCGGCCCTAAGCAATTAGAGAGGGATCTCTTGTTTGTCTTCAGAGTATACTCCGCGTAAGATTTTCAATCAAGGATAATCAGGGGGCGAGGATCCTGAATGGGGAAAAGTGTATTAATGTGAGGTGCATGGTGGGATTATTAGGGCAAGGGACCATTGGAAATGGAGTCGAAAACCTACATAGGGAATGTTTTCATAAGGGAAAGAATGGAATAAGGTTGCAAACAGAGGCAACATAGCTGTCGATTTCACAATCAGGAGGTATTTAGCAGATGGTTAGAGGACAAGGGAGAACAGCCCATCACATGGAGCACCAGTGAGATGAATTCCACGCAACTTTAGAAGAAAACTTGATAATTGTCTGGAACAATAACCAAATCATAGCAAGTATGAATTCCTAACTGTTATACACTAAGTTGCAGACATGAAAGCAATCAACAGACTGGGATGAATACAGGAAGCACATTGCATGTAAAGGAAAACACATCTTGGGAAAAGCAACGACACATGAATCTCTGCCATGAGAAACAACTCTTCCTCTACAATTTTATTCAAAACACAGTCATCAAATCTTATTTACAAGGGAGAGCCTCAGACCAAGAATGTTTCCCAATCCAACCAACTAACGCTTTCCTCCCTCTATCGGGAGTGTATTTATACTATTCTAGTGCTGAGACTACCGAATTGAAAATTGTTACAAGTCACTATCATGCATTAAAAGTACAGGGAGTGGAACTATCGCCATGTTTTACAAATATAAACAATAAACATTATGGAGACATGGCGCGTGATAACACAAGTTGACAGAACAGAGCCTTCTTCCATTCCACTTCGTGAAAGCGATTCCCATGCGGCATGCTGACGGCTAATTGTCTACTTAGGCCTCTTTGGGTATATCTTTATGTTTCTTCAACCAGCTCACTTCTTCCAGATCATGTCACTCAAAGGATGACAAGAATACCTGTTGGCCATCTGGGAAAACCCGGGTTTACTATTATACATATACCAACAATACCCCTAGCTCTTTGGCCCTTTCAGCAACAGACCGTAAAACGGCCTGAAGTCTCACCCGAAGTGATCTTATGGGTTGGTCGAAGACTCAGGTGTCCTCAACCAGGTTCTGTAGCATCCTGGGGTCTCACAGTTTCTCTTAACCAGCGATATCTCTCTGCGACGCGTGCTTCTCTCTTACTCGCGGGTTCTGACAGGGGAAGGACTCCTATCGCATCGCAGCGACTCGTACGATGCACATCTCTCCCTTTCGCTTAACCCACGAGTTGTGATATCTCACACCACAGCTCCTCTGATGGTGAGATATCACCTACTGTCAAGGCGATATCTTCTATAGTACAACCAACTACAACCCTCACGGTCCAAAGGCTATCTCACTGGGTGGAATGACTTGGCTAACTTTCAACAAGATATTAAACACTCTGACTTGGACTTCCACAGTTCAACACACTCTACCTCAACTATACTTAACTGGCTGAATAAGTATACTGGAACACTTTAACAGAATGACTTATTACTGTGTGAAACAAGCACTGATAAACTCATATGCAGACGCTTGATACGTGTAAATCCACCTTAACCTTCAATAATGTTGTAACCGAATGAGGACATACAGACATTTACTAACTGATATACAACATTCATGTAACAGATAACAGATATCAACTAAGTAAATCACAATCACATGAAATAATCACATAACACACTGGTTTTACATGGTTCACTTCCAGGGTAGAAGCTACGTCCACAGAACTGTGTTTATTATATCTTGAGAGAGTACACAGTTCTGCTGCAACCTGTTGTGCAGCTAGAGATCTTCTGGGTAACTCCGCACTCACTATCGGGAGCCCTTATCTCCTAGATCTCTTCTCTTTCTCTATATTTCCTTCTTACAATATTCTCTCTCTCTCTCTCTCTCTCTCTCTCTCTCTCTCTGTAAATCCCTGTGGATTGTTACATACATACTCCTGGAATCAGCTACTGGTTATAGTAAGGTAACTATGGACTGAATAGTAGAACCAGAGCTCGACTCTATTACAATACAAAATAACTGTGAGCTAACAGACTACTGGACTCTCAGATAGGCTAACTGTCTAAATAGCTACAGGTTATCCGACTAGCTAACCTTTTACAATACAGTTTTCATCCCTTTATAGGCGGCCCAAAGGTCTCGCCATTACAACACTGTGGGCCTGTCCCAACAGTAACCCAAAAACCCTAACTGTGACAATCAGTCTATCTGTACTCGAACTACTGCTTTTCATCACACCATAGCTCTCTGCAGTCTTCCACGCTTCCCAGCGCTGATCGTGGGTATTGGGCGCCGCTTCCCTTTCTATCCTTTGTCTTCAATACCTCAGCCTCGTGGCTCCTTTTCCTTTATGAGGGTAGCTGAGCCCTCCTGTCTTCCATCGTTGCCTTGAATGCAGTGGGTGAGCTCTCTCTTCTCAGTCGCTCAGGTACTATCGTCTTCTTTTACTTCTCTGTCCCGATAGTCACAGTTTTTGGCTCTGATCTGCAGCTAGAAACATGCTACAGCGTCGTATATTTACCTTATCTCTTATATCTTCACCAAAACTATCTATCCACCAAAATGGCAGCTTCTCCTGTAGTTGCGGGACCCTACTCCAATAGTCCCCTAACACTTACTTGTGGCTCATCCTCGAGCCACTAACAGCTGGCTTCTCCTGCTGTACTTTCTCCTTGGATTCCTGTGAAGTCTTTGTAAGTTTCTGCCAAATTCCTGTGACTTCTTTCTCCATAAATTCAACACACTCTTGTGTCGATTCAAGCATAGCTTGAATAATACTGGAGTCTTCTGTTGCATCAATTTCATTTCTGGTGGTAGTGAACTCCCTAACCTTCTGCTCAACCACCTCGACTAGCTCTGTGATTTGTTCCTGATATGGTTGAAGCAGGTTATTGATTTGTATCTCCTTTTCTCTCAATCGCTGCGCTTCCTGTTGCAAGCGGTTCATCTCTGTCGTCTTTCTCATCTCTCACGAGTTTCAAGCAAATCCGCAGGAAGGATTGTACACTTCCTATCGACTCATCCTCATCGCATCTTCCTTATGTGGTAGCCTGCGATGTCTCCACAGGACTAAGGCCACAAGGTGTTTGCTGTCGTACACCCCTAGATGGCTGTACCTGGGGTCCTGGTTGTATAGGTTCATTAAAGAAAGTTTTAGCTTATTGAAATGTTTCTTTATTCTTCTGCAGGTCGAGTGGTGTTGATTTATTAGTAGCTTTGCGCACCCACTCCGGTCCTGTGTTCTTTTCACTATCCTGTGGTGTCCCACTAGTGGAAGCACTGCTGTGAGTTACAATGTTGACTCTTGGTTCTGGCTCTTTCTGCTTAGCAGCGATAAGCTGGATGTTCTGATGTACTGCTGGCTTAGGTTCCCTAATCTTGGCTATCAAGGTAGGACATTCTTCTATAGGGTGATCGTAAGATTTGCAATAATTACATGTCGTAGTAGGGCTCTGACAGTCCCTAGCATAATGTCCTACAACTCCATAGTTGTAACAAGTAATCGGTCCACGGCCATGGCCAAAGCCTTCACCACGTCCAAAACCTCCTCCACAGCCTCATCCTCTGAATCCTCCTCCACGGCCTATAGGAGTCGGTTCATACTGTGGTCCTGCTGCTGGACCCGGTGTCTCTGATTGGACTCTGTACAAGTCATTTTTTCTATCGACCATGAGATCGTAGGCTCTGCAGGTATGTTCATTGTGTCCTACTGACTTACAGAAGGTACAGTATAAGTTCTTAGGTGTCTGTACATACTTCTGAAGTAAAGGGAATTGCTGAGGTGGATGTCCTCTTATTCTGCATAGTTCACACCATGGCCCTTGAGTTTGTGCTAAGGGGTTAGGAGCCCCACTTGCTAAGTATTCAACAAATACTGGACAGTTATCTTTAGTATGGCCTTGTGCTTTACACTTGATACACCATATGTCTTGTGCAATCTCTTTTCCTTTTCTAATCTCATGCATCTGTAACGTGAGATTTGCTAACTGGTTTTGCAGGTTTGTCAAACCTGTACTGGTCTCAACTAGAGGTGATGCCTCTAGTTTCATTGCCATCTCCAACTCTTCATCCTGCGTATGGAGTCTCTGCTGCATCAGTGGATGTCTAATATGCGGGAGCAGTGCTGCGATGAACCATTACTTATGCTACTCCGGCACAAACTCAAAGCTAACTTGGTCTATGAGAGCTTTGAATTTCTAATCAAAGTCCCATATTGACTCTGTAGGTAACTGTTTAATGTATTTGAGCTCTATGATACACTGGGACTCAGACTTGGGCTTCTTAAATTCTTTAATCATGGCAGTCCGGACTTGTATAAGTGTTCTGGGTATCGTTGAGGTATACTTCATATACCATGTTAAGGCTCGTTCCCTGAGTGTGGTGACCAACTGTACAAGTTTAATATTATCATCGTGGATTCCTTTAATGGTCCACACGGCTTCACATAGAAACCAATGCTGCTCTGGGTCTTCTGCCCCTGTACCCTTAAAGGTAGGTAACTTCATGTCATCCCCCATTCTATTTCTACGTGGTGGATGCTGATTTGTTGTGTTACTACCACTTGGCAGTGTAGATGTAGGTATAGGTGATGTAGGGGTAGTATGTGTTGTGGGTGAACTACTAGATGGAGTTCCTACGGGATTGTTGTGAGTCTCGGTTGTTTTCTGTGGGGTATAAGGGTGGTAAGGGATACCCCCTTCTGTTCTTTCTGTATTACTATGACTCTGTTGTCTAGTATTATCGGAACTGTTTTCAAATATGGAAGAGCTGAAATCTACTTTATATTTCTTGCCACTACGTGTACATCCAATGTCATCAAAATCACTCTCAAACTCTTGTGACATCACACTTTCTTAGCCTACTGGTCTAAAACTATATCCATGAATCCTTTTTCATATAATAACATCTTAATGGACAAGTTTAAAGATTTTAGTTACTTACCACGATATCCTTTGAAGAAGTACCGCTCAGCCTCACTGAAGCTTTTTGTGTGTTCAACTGCAAACTCTGTGACAAAGCCTTCTAGCACACTCGCAATCCAGAAGTCGACTGCTTGTGTAATGGGATTGTCTATACTCTTCACGGTGTGAAGCAGCTCTAGTGTCCACATTATGTTTCTTTTCTTTTTGAATATATTTCGATCAGTCAGCTTTGATAACCAGTCGTACAGCTCATTTCCATAGGTCACAAAAAATATCGTATGCAGGTCTGTGTAGATATGTTTTTGCAACCAGTCCTCTGTACTCAGTCTAGGACTCTTGTTCTCTTGTGCAGCAAACTCTTTCTCCTTAGACGCAAGCCACTGGTTGAGTTCGTCTCTAGTAGGATGCCAACAGAACATTAGCTCTGTAATGTGTTCAAAGCCGGCAACGGAACCATTTGTTGTCTATCTGGGCAGACCTGGGTTTACTATTATACATATACCAACAATACCCCTAGCTCACTGGCCCTTTCGGAAACAGACCGCAAAACGGCCTGAAGTCTCACCCGAAGTGATCTTATGGGTTGGCCGAAGACTCAGGTGTCCTCAACCAGGCTCTGTAGCATCCTGGGGTCTCGCAGTTTCTCTTAACCAGCGAGATCTCTCTATGACGCGCGCTTCTCTCTTACTCATGGGTTCTGACAGGGGAAGGACTCCTATCGCATCGCAGCAACTCAAACGATGCACATCTCTCCCTTCCGCTTAACCCACGAGTTACGATATCTCACACCGTAGCTCCTCTAATGGTGCGATATCGCCTACTGTCAACGCGATATCTTCTATAGTACGACCCACTGCGACCCTCACGGTCCAAAGGCTATCTCACTGGGTGGAATGACTTGGCTAAATTTCAACAAGATATTAAACACTCTAACTTGGACTTCCACAGTTCAACACACTCTACCTCAACTATACTTAACTGGCTGAATAAGTATACTGGAACACTTTAATAGAATGACTTATTGCTGTGTGAAACAAGCACTGATAAACTCATATGCAGACGCTTGATACATGTAAATCCACCTTAACCTTCAATAATGATGTAACTGAATGAGGACATACAGACATTTACTAACTGGTATACAACATTCATGTAACAGATAACAGATATCAACTAAGTAAATCACAATCACATGAAATAATCACATAACACACTGGTTTTACGTGGTTCACTTCCAAGGTAGAAGCTACGTCCACAGAACTATGTTTATTATATCCTGAGAAAGTACACAGTTCTGTTGCAACCTGTTGTGCAGCTAGAGATCTTCTGGGTAACTCCGCACTCACTGTTGGGAGCCCTTCTCTCCTAGATCTTTTCTCTTTCTCTATATTGCCTTCTTACAATATTCGCTCTCTCTCTCTCTGTGTCAATCCCTATGGATTGTTACATACATACTACAGGAATCGGCTACTGGTTATAGTAAGGTAACTATGGACTGAATAGCAGAACTAGAGCTCAACTCTATTACAATACAAAATAATTGTGAGCTAACAGACTACTGGACTCTCAGACAGGCTAAGTGTCTGAATAGCTACAGGTTATCCGACTAGCTAATCTTTTACAATACAATTTTCATCCCTTTATAGGCGGCCCGAAGGTCTCGCCATTACAACACTGTGTGCCTTTCCCAACAGTAACCCAAAAACCCTAACTGTGAAAGTCAGTCTATCTGTACTTGAACTGCCTCTTTCCGTCACACCACAGCTCTCTGCAGTCTTCCACGCTTCCCGGCACTGATCGTGGGTACTGGGCACCGCTTCCCTTTCTATCCTTCGTCTTCAATACCTCGGCCTCGTGGCTCCTTTTCCTTTATGAGGGTATCTGAGCCCTCCTGTCTTACACCGCTACCTTGAATGCAGTGGGTGAGCTCTCTCTTCTTGGCCGCTCAGGTACTGTCGTCTTCTTTGACTTCTCTGTCCTGATAGTCACAGTTTTTGGCTCTGATCTGTAGCTAGAAACATGCTACGGCATCGTATCTTTACCTTATCTCTTATATCTTTGCCAAAACCGTCTATCCGCCAAAATGATAGCTTCTCCTGTAGCTGCAGGACCCTACTCCAACAATACCCAAATCCACAGCCTGATCATTTTCCCGACCCATCCTTCGTCTGGTAACACTTTTATAGGAGGAGGCTGAAAAAAAGGTGGTCATGCACTTGGTGATGATAAATGACTTAAGAAGCTTATCATCCTTGTACCTTTTTCTTCCTCCTTCGAGGAGGGTTTTCTTTCAAGCCATGCATTCGGGTGTGCATTTGACCCTCTCCTCACCCATGACAAATCAATCAAGTGGAGACTCTAGGGGTGGTGTCGAAGGCTACAGACCCACCTGATCCCAAAACAAGCATTCGCTCCAATAGTTTTTCCACCACTGTGAGCTGGGACTTTGGAGGTCATGACTATAACTGGGAGGGTCGGAGGGATGTCGCTGGGATGTCAAAACCCATGCACCACACATCCAAAGACTGGGTTGTGTAGAAGCGGGTGCACCTCCCTTGGTGTTTAACATTTGTGCCCCGGTGGTTGGTAATTTTCTGGTATGGATGACCAAAACACATATCTATGTTTTCCTACCAAGAGTACCCCTTGTCAAACTAACTTCAACCACACATCCATGGTTGTCTGTGAAGGAACTCAACATTTCTCATAATTTAACTCTATACTTTTTATCATCTACACATTTCTACACCTCAAATATCTCTGGAAGATGGCGTTATATAGGGCGATCCGAAACGGCCCAGAAAGAACTATACCCTTATAATATCAGTTGTTGTGATGGCGGCATGTGTGATGCAAGGATGGCGATCTATCCTTCTGACGTTCAATTATATTATCCGATATGGGAAATATTCCAAAAAACTACCTCGTGGCTACCCAGCTGGTTTCAAGGGCTTCGGATTTGACCTTTCTTGCCCTTTCACTTACAGTGATGGTGGCATCGGGTTGTATTAGTTAGTTTCCTCCTTCGTCCATCGTGTAAATTCCCAATCTGTCACCTCAATGAATCAAACCTATGTCTTTCTTACTACTTCGTTCTAGGTCAACCACTTGCCACACTTGTGAACCAAGTAAATTAGCGTCGCTGGACAAGACTTCCATCTTAGGCTTATTCCGAATGGCGTCAAAGGAATTGGCCAATCTATAATGGGGGAAGATTACATGCGTGAACCTCTCCTTCACTGTCATCTTAGCATTGGATGTGAAACTTGTACCCTGGGAGCCTTCTCAGCCATCGGATTCGAGGAATATTTCACGTCCACCGTCCATGTCTTATTATTTCTACCGCAAACTTTTCTCCTCTGATCACCACGGGTAGTTTTGGATTGTGACATGTTCTCAACCGTCGATCGCGACCGACCCTTTCATGTAGTTGTAGATCTGAGTGGGTCCCATTACTTTTCGCAATGAGAAAACTTGGTATTCAACCTTGCTAGTCCACATTGCGAAATAAAGATTGGCCATAGATCTCTTCTCTTTATTTTCTTGACCGTTGATCTTCGTAACCGCCACTCCTCTTTCACGATTTGAAATTATGGCTATACCCGTACAAGTATGGTTTGTGAAATTGACCAAGACCTTAGATCTGACCAAGATCTCATCTCGGCCATCGAAGGTTTTTGCTCTTTATTTCATTTCGGAATTTTGAAATGGGGCTTTGGTCGAGCATGTCTACCCGCATGAAATATTTTGGAGCCATTAATACACCCTCTGATCAATCTCAGCCTTTGATTCTGGATCCTGTCCCATGCCATCAGCGCACCTGTCGTTTTCTTCTTTGCTTTGCACCTCTGATAACCTGAAGGGGTGTTCACATGAAGTTCGAGGGAATGGGACCCTTGTCAAACTCCTATTAGGCCCCCTAAATCAACTGTTAAAAAAGGGAGTCTTAACAATTGGCTCCAAGAGGTATGTTATCCTCCCATTGAGGTAGCAAATAACCCCCGTAGACCAAGTGCCAAAATTATTGGGCTTCCTTCAATCTTTCTTTTGCATCTCCATTCTGCTCCAAGTTACTGCTTCAGCGAATTCGTGCCACTCTTACAAATCATGCTGGTGACTGTAAACTTGTGCTTGTAACTGAAAATGAAAAAAAACTAAAAAATTAATGAAGGAAATGCTCAATAACTACCGAGCTTATTTTTTCCTACCTACTCTACCTACCTTTGTGCATAAGTCCAATTAAGTGAAATTAGACTTCCAATGAAGCCAATCAAGCAACATGCCTAATAATTTTGTTCTTTTATTGTGCTTGATGGACATAAATGAAATAGATAATGGGAAAACGAAATGACAAACAAATTGATATTCAAAGAAGGGATGCAACCAATCATTTCCTTCGCCCAAACCCTCCATGTATTCGGCTACAGGGTCATAGAAATCATGACAACCTCTAGCATGTTTTGTCATTTGTTCACGGGGAGGATGTCCAAAACTTGTTGGCCGAGAGAACTTTCCTATGCCAACTTACAGAAAGACAGCCCACACACTCAACTTATCGCAATCTTGTAGATGTTTGGAGTGACTGTCTCTCACAGGATCAAGGCCCTACTGCCTGTATAATATGCTCTCAAACAAGAGAGTCTCTTTAGATATAAATGGTAAGTCTTAATTAACCAAATGTTCTGACAAATCAAATAGATTCAACTTAATGACTAACTACTACTGAAAACTATCTTAAGCTAAGTACAGAAAAATAGGAACTCCTAATTCTATCCTATAACAACCTAAATGCAATTTATCTATCTCAGCTAAGAGCAATGAATTATTTGGTTTGACAACTGGTCTCAATATATAAGATGATCTATAATTCTGCATTGTTAGAGAAGTATACAATCAACAGAACCAAATCTAAATTAACTCATAATAAGATAATATCTCATTACAATATAATTTAAACAAAAAATGAAGCCTGTAATCAAATAGCTCTGACACAGTCTTGAAACATGAAAGATACACTCAGATACTAACATGAAGATAAAACAAGGTCAGTTTACACAGTTAATACTTTATGTAACACAATTTCGTAATCAATTAAAACATCATGAAGAAACTCATTAACTTTCAACATAACAATGAATCATTCATATTTCAACACCATGTAATCATTCGAAATCCATTTAAGAATAGTTTCACATATACTATAACGATATATATATATATATATATATATGAAGACAAAATTCAACAAATGAGAAACTTCATTAGCACAATATGAAATGGATGAAAGACTTAGCTAAGGTCCTCAGTATTCTGTAGCACCCATTAATCTTCAAAAATAGTTCTAAAGAAATACAAGCACAACAAAATATATTATAGCACTGTAAAATATCAGTCCTCCACAAGTCTTAGGAATCGAATAATCGCTGGCAACAGTGTTTCTTGTTCTCTGGTTTACAAAAAAAACATTGAACATAGAAAGATTTCAGAACTTTGAAGAATGAAAATTCTCTAGTTCTGATGAGCGCTACCCCCCCTTCAAAGCAATATATTCTATTGTTTTAAATAGTCCAATACAAACCAATAGAAAACTTAGAAGTGAACCGATTCCATGCTGGCCGCAACTAAAAAAAATGTGTTCAAAGAACCTGCCAAATCTCTCAAATGGTTCACATTTTTTAGGAGATTCCTCACTAGTCTAATAAAAGAAACAAGGTCAGCTTACACAGTTAATACTTTATGTAAGACAATTTCGTAATCAATTAAAACATCATGAAGAAACTCATTAACTTTCAACATAACAATGAATCATTCATATTTCAACACCATGTAATCATTCGAAATACATTTAAGAATAGTTTCACATATACTATAACGATATATATATATATATATGAAGACAAAATTCAACAAATGAGAAACTTCGTTAACACAATATGAAATGGATGAAAGACTTAGCTAAGGTCCTCAGTATTCTGTAGCACCCAGTAATCTTCAAAAATAGTTCTAAAGAAATACAAGCACAACAAAATATATTATAGCACTGTAAAATATCAGTCCTCCACAAGTCTTAGGAATCGAATAATCGCTGGCAACAACGTTTCTTGTTCTCTGGTTTACAAAAAAAACATTGAACATAGAAAGATTTCAGAACTTTGAAGAATGAAAATTCTCTAGCTCTGATGAGCGCTACCCCCCCTTCAAAGCAATCTATGCTATTGTTTTAAATAGTCCAATACAAACCAACAAAAAACTTAGAAGTGAACCGATTCCATGCTGGCCGCAACTAAAAAAAACGTGTTCAAAGAACCTACCAAATCTCTCAAATGGTTCACATTTTTTAGGAGATTCCTCACTATTCTAATAAAAGATTCCGTTCTGCAAAAAACCCAGATCTCATATTTTGTTATTTCTTCTTTATTTTCCTGCAGATTGCAACATAAAATCACCTCCTGAGTAATGACGGGAATCCAGTTTCTTCTTAGTTCTTTTAACTACTGTAACGCTTCTCCCACTTTTCCCTGATGAACTCACGAACTTCATTTCTTCTTACTTGAACAAGATCGGGCTGTATTCACCAGAATCTGGTAACAACTTAGAGTGGTTGGAATATTTGCAATCTGATAGCATATTTCTTCATAAAATGGTATGTTTAACCTTTATGATCTCTGCATTCCATTCAATGTTCTGGTGTTAATATTTGGAGCACGTTAACCCCATAAAAGGAAATACCTGCAAAAACAATAAAAGGGAATTAACCATATCCAAACTCTCATCAAACATACACATCAAATATATATATATTAAACCACCAAAAGAAAGATACACGTGAGCTCTGTCAATATGATGATAATTATAACAACATTTTGAAGGATGAAATAAACAAGGATAATAATTTTCCCTTTTCACTTCATGAATTCACCATATTTTCTCTGTTCGTAAATGTTCCGGTATCTCTGCAATTTCATCGCCTTAATCCACGCTACTGTTTTCCAGCACTATGCATTATAATTATCCATCGGAACAAAACTGCAATCATATTAATTGTAACTTTGGTAGTTCTATGTAGCCTCCATTTTCCAAGGACAAGTGGAGATACGATCTACACCTGGCTATACATATCAATGTGGATAACCATATATAACCATATATAGGTAGCTATATTTATGATGCATCGTGGCAAATTCGATGAGTTAATACTGATCTCTTTTGACTGCAAAAACTAATGTTAAATTTTTTTTCAATTCCACAATTACAGTCACTTAAAACCTGTGTAATATGACAACATATCACTGTTCTTTTTTATGTGCCAACATTCTTCTGTGACCTATTCCCCTTTTTTTCAACACACCATTCACATATACCATTGAATTAATGAATTGGAAACGATCTGGTGACCGAGCGAGCATGGATGTTATGATTTGGAAAAATAATTATCTCGACGGTTTCCTTGTTATGCCAAGTATCACTTTCATTTATAACATGAGTATCTCTTTCTTATCACTAATACCGCAAAGAGCTATGTTAAATTTAGACAAACATTTGTTGATATTTCAACTTCATGAGTCGCTAGCTTAAAGGCTTGATATCATGCCAAACAAATGGGAATGTCAAGAAGAAAAATTAAAATATAACCTAAATCATATGCAAGAGATATTGTATTGATGTTTGTGTTTAAACACTTGGAACGAATGAGAGTGAGATCCAAAAGTATAAGATATGTCATTCAATAATAATTTTCTCTCATAATACCCAAAAAAAAAAAAAAAAAAAAATAAGGTCATACCTTGTCAACACTTTAATGATATCAAAAAAAAAAATGTATTACTAACATGTTCTAAATAAAACTTGTGTTTTGATTTCTTTTAGTAAACATTAAGATTTATGATGCTTTTCTATCCACTTTCACTTTTGGTAATTTGAAATACCATTGAGCTTTCATAATCTATATATCCTTTAATTGAATCATTTAAATATTTATATTTGGTAAAAATAATATTTCAAGTATGATTTAATTATTTAAGAAAAAAACCCATAAAATTTTATATTTATATAGATGGCTATAACTTTCTTAAATAACTAGTCAAAAGAAACATTAGTTTGACTATGTAATGTTTAAATGTTCAATCAATTAATACTATTTTGAGATTTTGGTTATCACATGTTTCAAAAGGTTCTCATGACCGAATAAAATATATGAAGATCAAATAAGGATAATAAAGCTTTGGTCATTAGATAATTATTTCCAAAAGAGGAAGTAATTAGATTCATTTATCAAAGAGTGAAGACAATTATGCTCAACGAATCGAAAATTGGAGAGTGACGAAATATGAGTCTAATCCAATTCAACCAAACCAAGTTATGTGATCAATCAAGCTCAAATAAGAGTATGCAATCATTTTTCAGCAACTAGGAAACCAATAAAGTCAGATGACAATGACCAGTCAAACCACCCATTCTTAATTTCATGAAAACCAAGATAAGCAAAGCATAGGGTATGAATCAAAGGAAGAAAACCATGAAATAACCTAACAAATAAAGCAAGATAAAATCAAAAGAAATTATTTATAAAAAAATATATGAGGGACCCCTTTGATTTTACCAAATCAAATGGGAGTTGGTGGGGTGCCAACAAATGGCGACATGCTGGGCGAACCAGTTATCTCTGTTCATCAAAAATTTGGTTAAGATGTGGTCTAAGACTCACTCTGAGAGATTAGGTAATCTCGATCTAATACAAACCTGTGTTTAATGATTTTCACATTTGCAAATACTTTCAAAAATTTCCCCTGCACTGCTAATAAACATTTTCACGTATAGACAAACTAGATAAGAGAATCTCGTCAAAATCAAATACTCAAAATAAAAGATAACCCAAAACTTCCAGTATAAAGATATAACCGACTTATTCCTCTGAAAATACAAGAAACATGTTCCATATTATTATACATAAATTTTTCTATTGTATTTAAGACTTTATAAAGCAAGGAATCATTGTCTTAGCTAGGTAAGCATAAAACAATGTCACTCACAAATATCATCAGAAACGAATCAGCTAGATCATTACTAATACCCCTTATCTTTTAATCCTAAGACCAAAATCCATTACCATAGTTTGGTGACTGATTTTAGGTAACGTCATACTGATGATATCCATGATCCTGATCAAACCGGCTCATTACAGAGACCTTTCGTTCCTAATTTCATAAAATCAAAAATTTAAACATAACTGATCCAAGTACTTCCCAGATTTTAAGTAGTTTAAAAAAATGACTGTTAGTTCGGAATGATAAATATTTCCAAGTACCAAGTTTTGAAAAGACCATATTATCAGTCATCTTCACTATAAATATAACAGGCAGCAAAAGATCAATTCTTATAGTAAGTACAAACTTATAAAAGTTTACAACAAACCCGTTTCAAATTCGAGAAAACATGATTAGTCTTAGAGGGAAAAAAAACATATTTATAACAATTACTAAAAATGAATGAATAAACTGAAATTCGAACCACATAGATTTATTTATTTACACTAACCCCTTTAAATCAAACAAAACCAAAAGGAAAACCGAACCCTATTTACATATGTACAAAAAAAAATCAAAATAAAAAAATAATCAAGTGAAATCAAATTTCCAATGTAACCAACCATACAAACTCAAACCAATAAACACATGTACATCACAAATCAAAAATAAAAATGGCAAAAAAAAGAAATCAAAATCAAAACTATCTAGATCTATCCCTAACAAGTGCAACATAAGAAACTTATTATTTACAGGAAAAATCACATGAAATGATTTTTCTAACAAAACTTCTATTGGATCATGATATGTACAATGGTCAATATTTACATGTTGAGATAAATCTACAGTAAAATAATTATCACCCCTTGAATTATTTCTTAATATAATCATTCCTTCAGATATAAAAGATGGATAAGATATAAGACCAAGACATTTGTATGGTGAAATTTGATCTTTTTTACAATCCATGTCTAAAATTTGTTTTACAAAAGGCAGATCTGATATTTTTTTTGATCCCTTAAATGTGTGATGTGCAATCCTTCTATCATGAATACTCTCTTGTAAACAAATACATCTCTTATAAATATCGTCAAATTGAGAGACAATTTTGATTAATTCATCATCAAGAGTACTTGTTATATCTTCGAAATTGGAAGGAAACGAACATTCAGGCAAAAACATTTCTGTATAAAATTCTTGTGAGCAGATTGGGTAATTAAAGAAATCTTCAAAATCAGAAGAAAAATCATCTCCTAAAAATTTCCCCTCACCATCTACTAAACATTGTTTTATGGTGAGAAGGTTATCGTTATTCAGTTCATGTTCGTTTAAGACTTGAAATTTAGATTCAACACAAACTTGTGTTTTAGGAATATGGGATACTTCTGCTTGACATTCGTAATTAATACCCAATGTCTCAATAGTACGTGAGTTTGCATAATCATTCAATAAGTTTTGGTTACTCACATAATCATATGAAACATAACTTTGGTTTGAAGTGGAAGAATTAGAATGAGGAGAACTCCAAAATTGTTTTGATATTGAAATATTGTGATTAGATTTATCAATTAAATTTAGAGCTATCTCTCTCCTAGATTTTGAACTTTCAATATCATCTTCTAACTTGAAATTCAAATCAAAGGAAAATTTATGATCAAATTCAAAATTAGTTCCAACTCTAGTAAAAGATGAATCACAACATGAACTTGATTACATTTCAAATTTAATATTATCTAGAGGAGGAAGATTAGATTGTAAATCAGTTTCAGATTTGCTCCAAAATTGATCAAAGTGATTAAATGATGTACATGAATTATGATCTACTTTCAGGGTTTCAGACGTGGATTCAAAACCATGAGAATTTATCATAAGTCACTCTTTATATTCAATCCCAGGCGGAGGAAAATGGTAATCAAGATTTTGCAATGAATTTACAGCTAAGTTATGATCTTCTTGTAAACCAATTGACGTTATACACATAGCTGCAATGTTTTTTTCATTATGCATAATTGATTTAATTTTATGATTATGCAAAGATATAACTTCATCATGTAAAATCTCAACTTGTTCATATAACGTAGAAATTTCATATTTGTTATCTTCTTCACCTTTATCTTTATTATCATTATTATCGGAAAAAAAGAGGAAGAAAGATCATGGGAATACCTCTTAAAATCCTTCTCAATAGATTGTGCGTGCTCACATGCTTGTTCAAAATCAATTATACCTTTTTGTGCAACAAACATAGCTATAGATTTAGGTAAGGAATGCACATACCACTCATAAATAATGTCACCTGAAGGTTTATGATTGTCTTTGAGTCGGTGATAAACCTGTCAAAAGCATGTGTTGAATTCACGTATGGATTCACCTTCTTTGACCTGTATTCCATCCAACTCAAGATATATATCAATAGCATTATAAACATCATAAGCACTTTGAAAAACTCTTTTACAATCAGACCAACCATGAATAGTGTGAATGGGAAGAACAAAATACCAGTCTAATACCTTTCCTTCAAAAGTGAAGGGGAAAAGCCTGCATACAACATCTTCATATGTAATATCAAGTAAACGTAATAAAGACTCATACTTTCTTATGTGTTCTAAAGCTGTGATATTCCCTTCACCATCAAACTTTGGCAAGAAAGCAACTGCCTTTATAAAGAGTTCATGTAATGGTCCATGCAAGTTTAATGCTATTTTGGTCTCCCATGTAGGGATATGGGAATGAGCCATACAAACTGAGTCAAAATGATTAGCTTACCATCTAACCAATCCCATGATGCGCCTATGACAGCATAGAAGAATAAAAATATGATATACTGAAATATAAGGGTTGGAGGATAAATGATTAATGAAATAAATAATAAAAAGATAAAAAACAAAAATCTTGTTTTACCTCATGGCCCTCCTTCTAGCGCCATTTGTTGTCTAGGAGAACTGTCCTATGCCAACTTACGGAAAGACATCCCACACACTCGACTTACCACAATCTTGTATATATTAGGAGTGATTGTCTGTCACAGGATCAAGGCCCTGCTGCCTGTATAATATGCTCTCAAACCATAGAGTCTCTTTAGATATAAATGGTAAGTCTTACTTAACCAAATGTTCTGACAAATCAAATAGATTCAACTTAATGACTAACTACTACTTAAAACTATCTTAAGCTAAGTACAGAAAAATAGTAACTCCTAATTCTATCCTATAATGACCTAAATGCAATTTATCTATCTCAGCTGAGAGCAATGAATTATTTGGTTTGACAACAGGTCTCAATATATAAGATGATCTGTAATTCTGCATTGTTAGAGAATTCTACAATCAACAAAACCAAATCTAAATTAACTCATAATAAGAGAATATCTCATTACAATATAATTTAAACAGAAAATGAATCATGTAATCAAATATATCTAACACAGTCTTGAAACATGATAGATACACTCAGATACTAACATGAAGATGAAACAAGGTCAACTTACACAGTTAATACTTTATGTAACACAGTTTCATAATCAATTGAAAAATCATGAAGAAACTCATTAACTTTCAACATAACAATGAATCATTCATATTTCAACACCATGTAATCATTCGAAATCCATTTAAGAATAGTTTCACATATACTATAACGATATATATATATATATATATATATATGAAGACAAAATTCAACAAAGGAGAAACTTCGTTAGCATAGTATGAAATGGATGAAAGACTTAGCTAAGGTCCTCAGTATTTTGTAGCACCCAGTAATCTTCAAAAATAGTTCTAAAGAAATACAAGCACAACAAAATATATTATAGCACTGTAAAATATCAGTCCTCCACAAGTCTTAGGAATCGAATAATCGCTGGTAGCAGCGTTTCTTTTTCTCTGGTTTACAAAAAAAACATTGAACATAGAAAGATTTTAGAACATTGAAGAATGAAAATTCTCTAGATCTGATGAGCACTACCCCCTCTTCAAAGCAATCTATGCTATTGTTTTAAATATTCCAATAAAAACCAATAGAAAACTTAGAAGTGAATCGATTCCATGCTGGCCGCCAATGAAAAAAACGTGTTCAAAGAACCTACCAAATCTCTCAAATGGTTCTTCATTTTTAGTAGATTCCTCACCAGTCTAATAAAAGAGTCCGTTCTGCAAAAAAACTAGATCTCGGATTTTGTTATTTCTTCTTTATTTTCCTGCAATTTGCAACATAAAATCACCTCCTACGTAGTGACAGGAATCTGGTTTCTTCTTATTTCTTTTAACTACTGTAATGCTTCTCCCACTTTTCCCTGATGAACTCACGAACTTCATTTCTTCTTACTTGAACAAGATTGGACTGTATCTGCGAGAATCTGGTAACAACTTAGAGTGGTTGGAATATCTGCAATCTGATAGCATATTTCTTCATAAAATGGTATGTTTAACCTTTGTGATCTCTGTGTTCCATTAAATGTTCTGGTGTTAATATTTGGAGCACGTTAGCCCCATAAAAGGAAATACCTACAAAAACAATGAAAATGAATTAACCATATCCAAACTCTCATCAAACATACACATCAAATATATATATTAAACCACCAAAATAAAGATACACGTGAGCTCTGTCAATATGATGATAATTATAACAACATTTTGAAGGATGAAATAAACAAGGATAAGAATTTTCCCTTTTCACTTCATGAATTCAGCATATGTTCTCTATTCGTAAATGTTCT
Organism: Pseudotsuga menziesii; assembly: GCA_001517045.1. Lineage (NCBI taxonomy): Eukaryota > Viridiplantae > Streptophyta > Pinopsida > Pinales > Pinaceae > Pseudotsuga > Pseudotsuga menziesii. The sequence goes on from LPNX011222251.1 coordinate 254,679, forward strand.
GGTATCTCTGCAATTTCATCGCCTTAATCCACGCTACTGTTTGCCAGCACTATGCATTATAATTATCCATCGGAACATAACTGCGATCATATTAATTGTAACTTTGGTAGTTCTATGCAGCCTCCATTTTCCAAGGACAAGTGGAGATACGATCTACACCTGGCTATACATATCAATGTGGATAACCATATATAGGTAGCTATATTAGTGATGCATCGTGGCAAATTCGATGAGTTAATACTGATCTCTTTGACTGCAAAAACTGATGTTAAAAAATTTTTCAATTCCATAATTACAGTCGTTTAAAACCTGTGTAATATGACAACATATCACTGTTCTCTTTTACGTGCCAACATTCTTCTATGAACTATTTCCCTTTTTGTCACCACATCATTCACATATACCATTGAATTAATGAATTGGAAACGATCTGGTGACCGAACGAGCATGGATGTTATGATTTGGCAAAATAATTATCTCGACGGTTTCCTTGTTATGCCAAGTATCACTTTCGTTTGTAACATGAATATCTCTTTTTTATCACTAATCCAGCAAAGAGCTATGTTAAGTTTAGACAAACATTTCTTGATATTTCAACTTCATGAGTCGCTAGCTTAGTGGCTTGATATCATGCCAAACAAATGGGAATCTCAAGAAGAAAAATTAAAATATAACCTAAATCACATGCAAGAGATATTGTATTGATGTTTATGTTTAAACACTTGGCACGAATGAGAGTGAGATCCAAAAGTATAAGATATGTTAGTCAATGATAATTTTCTCTCATAATAAAAGAAAAGAACGATATAAAGTCTCCAATATAGGTTTTCATGAATTAATTTTATAACTCTTTAAGGAAAATCTAAAAGCCAATACGTATAGTCATCATCCACTACTTTCCAAGTTCAAATATTTCGAAAGGTCATACCTTGTCAACACTTTAATGATATCAAAAAAAATGTATTACCAACATGTTCTAAATAAAACTTGTATTTTGATTTCTTTTAGTAAGCATTAAGATTTATGATGTTTTTCTATCCACTTTCACTTTTGGTAATTTGAAATACCATTGAGATTTCATAATTTATATATCCTTTAATTGAATTATTTAAATATTTATATTTGGTAAAAATAATATTTCCAGTATGATTTAATTATTTAAGAAAAAAAACCATAAAATTTTATATTTATATAAATGGCTATAACTTTCTTAAATAACTAGTCAAAAGAAACATTAGTTTGACTATGTAATGTTTAAATGTTCAATCAATTAATACTATTTTGAGATTTTGGTTATCACATGTTTCAAAAGATTCTCATGACCGAATAAAATATATGAAGATTAAATAAGGATAACAAAGCTTTAGTCATTAGATAATTATTTCCAAAAGAGAAAGAAATTAGATTCATTTATCAAAGAGTGAAGACAATTATGCTCAATGAACCAAAAATTGGAGAGGGACGAAATATGAATCTAATCCAATTCAACCAAACCAAGTTATGTGATCAATCAAGCTCAAATAAGAGTATGCAATCATTTTTAAGCAACTAGGAAACCAATAAAGTCAGATGACAATGACCAGTCAAACCACCCATTCTTAATTTCATAAAAACCAAGTTAAGCAGAGCAGAGGGTATGAATCAAAGGAAGCAAACCATGAAATAACCTAACAAATCAAGTGAGATAAAATCAAAAGAAAGTATTTATAAAAATTTATATGAGGGACCCCTTTGATTTTACCAAATCAAAGGGGAGTTGTTGGGGTGCCAACAGAACTCTCCCCCTCGGATGGTTCGCCAGGCTAACCCTTGGAATATTGTAGAAGAGGACCCACATAATATTTCTTCGATGGAACATCCTATGTTCCGCTCAAAATTTCTGTAACAAGACCTTGATGTTCTTCAAGAGGGAGGTCCCCTTTCTTCAAGAGGGAGGTCCCCTGCTTCTCTAGTGGAACCGAGTAGGCATATTCCTCCTATGTGAGGTGGTGCTTCTGAAGGCACAATATCACAAAAAATGTTTATTTGGAGGCTGATGCATCCGTCTTCATAGCTTGTCCCTTCATTACATATTCCTAATGTATTTGTAGCATGAGAGGAATCGCCTAGCTGCTTCTTCTGATCATCTTCTTTCGTGTACAAGCTTCTGGTCTGTGCCATCTCTTCTTTTTTCTGTTTTTTCTTCGAGGCTTTAATATGTGTCGTATTAATTCAAAATAGGTATAACACAAGGGTAGGCTATCACCTCTAGTGCCCTTATCATCCTTTCCTGCTTCAACCTGCCAATCTCGTATTGCATCTTGAATATTTTCATCAACAGGATTTATTTCAACAACTGGCTTGTCGGGTATATTTTGTAGGTACTCTTCCTCATATTTGTCGTACATAGGCATACCAAATTCCTTCTTAAAATTGTCCTTCGCAGACCAGGGGTGGTGCAGGTCGCCCTCTTCAGAGAAAAATCCTATAGGACTACCTGCTCCTGCATCAGGCCGGTCATCTTTCTGTATACCAAGAGAGAGATTTGATGGGACAGATACTTTCCCATTCTTCTTGTAGGGCCCAACCAATAAGGACCCACAAAATATTTCTTCGATGGAACATCCTATGTTCCGCTCAAAATTTATGTAACAAGACCTTGATGTTCTTCAAGAGGGAGGTCCCCTTTCTTCAAGAGGGAGGTCCCCTGCTTCTCTAGTGGAACCGAGTAGGCATATTCCTCCTATGTGAGGTGGTGCTTCTGAAGGCACAATATCACAAAAAATGTTTATTTGGAAGCTGATGCATCTGTCTTCATAGCTTGTCCCTTCATTACATATTCCTAATGTATTTGTAGCATGAGAGGAATCTCCTAGCTGCTTCTTCTGATCATCTTCTTTCGTGTACAAGCTTCTGGTCTGTGCCATCTCTTCTTCTTTTTGTTTTTTCTTCGAGGCTTTAATATGTGTCGTATTAATTCAAAATAGGTATAACACAAGGGTAGGCTATCACCTCTAGTGCCCTTATCATCCTTTCCTGCTTCAACCTGCCAATCTCATATTGCATCTTGAATATTTTCATCAACAGGATTTATTTCAACAACTGGCTTGTCGGGTATATTTTGTAGGTACTCTTCCTCATATTTGTCGTACATAGGCATACCAAATTCCTTCTTAAAATTGTCCTTCGCAGACCAGGGGTGGTACAGGTCACCCTCTTCAGAGAACAATCCTATAGGACTACCTGCTCCTGCATCGGGCCGGTCATCTTTCTGTATACCAAGAGAGAGATTTGATGGGACAGATACTTTCCCATTCTGCTTGTAGGGCCCAACCAATTTGAATGTATCTTTTATTTCACCACCACGGTCCTAATCTGAAAATTTCTTGGACAGCTTAAGGTTTTCCTCAACCTCCAAACAATCAGTGAACATATGTTGCAGGATGGTTGATTTTATCTCCAAAAGAAGCAAGGACAAGTCAGGAGGAAAGGCGACTGCCTAATACATATTAGCAGCGTTCTCAAGAGGTTGGACTTCCTTAGACATGTTATAATAAAATCTTATGAATATTCTGTTAAAACTCGATATGGCCTCACCCTCATGCCTCCTCAGGGAATAAAACTCTGAAAGTATTTGCTCAAATGGCCTTCTACTACCCCAAAACTTTAAGAAGGTGCAAGAAACCTCTTCCCAAGTGTTGATGGACTTAGGCTGTAAGTGTTTAAACCATATTTTGGCATCTCCTTACAAGGACAGGGAAAAATCCAACATGCAGACATCATCATGTTCTATCTCAAAAAGGTCAGAGAAATGCTCAAAGGCTTGTAAATTTTTCTCAGCAGTTAAGTCTTGGGATTCTCAGTCAAACTTGGGGAGTTATTTGTAATATTTCATGGGAAAATCATGGAGGATGGGAGGCAGTTGTAGTGGTTTGTACCGACTTGGAGAAATGGGAGATATAAGGTTAGGCACAATAGCTAAGCTATCGTCCAAGGTTTCATGAATTTCACAGGGGTGTCCTTTGACATAGTGAGCCCCTGGATAAAATCTGTGCCATAATCAGATGTACAAGATGATGCAACGCTTTCAGTTCATAAAGGAGGACAAACATGAACATATTCATAGCTCTGCTAAGAATGGGCTCAACCATAGAAGGTTGTTTTGATAAATCTAGGAAAAGATAAGAACAAACTTACAATATAGGACAAGGCATCCTGGAAGAAACATAGACTAGAGTATCTTGACCTTCCGCCATGCATTTCTAGGCTCTATAAGGGGTCCATTTTCAAGATGGAGTCTGTCAGCTTTCCTTGGCCATTTGATTTCTGGGTTACACCACCAGTGAAGTCGCTGAAGTCTGAATCCTTCAAGAGTGGAGTCACCAGGTGAAAAGTGCTCAACCTTCTTGATGTCTTATCATTGTTCACCATCAACAACCATATCTAAAACCATGTCATTTTTCTCAGGGAGAATCTTCAATTTCATCCATGGAAATGGTGCCAGTTTGTTGGCACCATGATTGAGCCCCAAGGTCGAGGGGAAGGGCCCGCTTCAGGGAAACAGTATAACCACTTTATACTGTGCCTCCATCCCTACGCAATCAGAGAGGGATCTCTCATTCGTCTTCGGAGTCTACTTCGCGTAAGATTTTCAATCAAGGATAATCAGGGGGCATGGATTCTGAATGGGGCAAAGTGTATTAATGTGAGGTGCATGGTGGGATTATTAGGGAAAGGAACTATTGGAAATGGAGTCAAAAACCTACGTAGGGAATGTTTTCATAAGGGAAAGAATGGCATAAGGTTTCAAATAGAGGAAAGATAGCCGTCAGTTTCACAATCAGAAGGTATTTAGCAGATGGTTAGAGGACAAGAGAGAACAGCCCATAACATGGAGCACTAGCGAGATGAATTCCATGCAACTTTAGTAGAAAAATTGATAAATGTCTGGAACAATAGTCGAAGCATAGCAAGTATGAATTCCTAACTGTTATACACTAAGTTACAGACATAAAAGCAATCAAGAGACTGGTATGAAAACGAGAAGCACATTGCATGTAAAGGAAAACACATATTGGGAAAAGCAACGACACATGAATCTCTGCCATGAGAAACAACTCTTACTCTACAATTTTGTTCAAAACATAGGAATCAAATATTATTTACAATGGAGAGCCTCATCCCGAGAATGTTTCTTAAATCCAACCAACTAACTCTTTCCTCCCTCTATCGGGAGTGTATTTATACTATTCTAGTGCTAATAATACCGAATTGAAAATTGTTACAAGTCACTATCATGCGTTAACAGTACAGGGAGTGGAACTATCACCATGTTTTACAAATATAAACAATAAACATTATGGAGATGCGGCACGTGATAATGCAGGCTAACAACATAGAGCTTTCTTCCATTCCACTTCGTGAAATCGATTCCCATGCGGCATGCTGACGACTAATTGTCTACTTAGGCCACTTTGGGTATATCTTTCTATTTCTTCGACCAGCCCGCTTCTTCTAGATCATGTCGCTCAAAGGATGACAAGAAGACCCAAATCCACTACCCGATCATTTTCCCAACTCATCCTTCGTATAGTAACACTACTATAGGAGGAGACAGGAAAAAAGGTGGTCATGCACTTGGTGATGATAAACGACTTAAGAAGCTTATCATCCTTATACCTTTTTCTTCCTCCTACGAGGAGGTTTTTTCTGTAAGCCATGCAGTCGGGTGTGCGTTTGACCCTCTCCTCGCCCACGACAAAGCAGTCAAGTGGAGACTCTAGGGATGGTGTCAAAGGCTTCAGACCCACCTGGTCCTAGAATGAGCATTCACTCCAACAGTTTTGCCACCACTATGAGCTAGGACTTCGGAGGTCATGATTGCAACTGGGAGGGTCGAAGAGATGTTGTTGGGATGTCAAAACCCATGCACCGCACATCCATAGACCCGGTTTTGTAGAAGTGGGTGAACCTCCCTTGGTGTTTAACATATGTGCCCCGATGGTTGGTGATTTTCTGGTATGGATAACCAAAACACAGATCTATGTTTTCCTAACAAGATTACCCCTTGTCGAACTAACTTCTCGAACCACACAGCCATGGTTGTCTATGAAGGAACTTGACATTTCTCACAATTCAACTCTATGCTTCTTATCATCTACACATTTCTATTGCTCAAAGATCTTCGCAAGATGGCGTTATATAGGGCGATCTGAAATGGCCCAGAAAGAGCTATACCCTTTGAATATCGATCGCTGTGATGGTGGCATGTGTGATGCTAGGATGGATATCTGTCCTTCTAACATTTAATTATATTATCCGATATGGGAAATATTCCAAACAACTCCCACGTGGCTTCCAAGCTGGTTTCAAGGGCTACGGATTTGACCTTTCTTGCTCTTTCACTTACAGTGATGGTGGCGTCAGGCTGTTTTAGTTTGTCACCTCCTTCAACAATCGTGTAAATGAACAATATTTCGCCTCAACAAATAAAACCTTCATCTTTCTTACAGCTTCCTTCTAAGTGAACCACATGCCACACTTGTGAACGAGGGAAATTAGCGTTGCTGGAAAAGACTTCCATCTTAGGCTTATCCCGAATGGCATCGGAGGAATCGACCAATCTGCAATGGGGGAAAATTACATGCATGAACCTCTCCTTCGCTTTCATCTCCACACTAGATGTGAAACCTGTACCCTGGGAGCCTTCTCAGCCATCTGATTTGAGGAATATTTCATGTCCACCATCCACGTCCCATTATTTATGTCACCAACTTTTCTCCTCTGATTACCATGGGCAGTTTTTGATAGTGACATGTTCTCGACCGTCAATCGTGACCGGCCCTTTCATGCAGTCGTAGATCTGAGTGGGGCCCATTGCTTTTCGCAATGAGAAAACTTGGTATTCAACCTTGCTAGTCCACACTGCGAAATAAACCTTGGCCGTAGATCTGTTCTCTTTATTTTCTCGACCGTTGATATTCGTAACTACTACTCCTCTTTTGTGATTTGAAATTGCGGCTATACCCATACAAGTATGGTTTGTGAAATTGACCAAGACCATAGATCTGACCAATATTTCATCTCGGTCGTCAAAGGTTTCTTCTCTTTATTTCATTTCTCAATTTGGAATTGAGGATTTGGTCGAGCATGTTCACTTGCGTGAAATGTTTTGGAGCCATTGATCCACCCTCCGATCAATATCATCCTTTGATTCTGGATCCTGTCCCATGCCATCAGTGCACCTACCATTTTTTCTTTCCTTGCACCTCTGATAACCTGAAGGGGTGTTCACATGAAGTTTGAGGGAATGGGACCCTCATCGAACTCCTATCACACCCCCTAAATCAACTGTTAAAAAATGGAGTGCTAACAGAAAGGATCCTTAAATCTGGAGGGAAGAATGTAACCTTCGTTTTGGTTGATTGGCTCTCCAAATATAGTCATTTTTGTGCTCTCATCCTTCCATATATTGCCTCCTCAGTTGCACAAATTTTCATGGACTAGATATTTCATCTTCATGGCATCCCTTCTTCCATTGTCTCAGACTACGACGCAACTTTCACAAGTACTTTTTGGACCAAACTCTTTTGCCTCACTGGAACCAAACTGAAAATGAGTTCAGGATATCACCCATAAAAAAATGGTCAAACTAAAGTCACCAATAAATGCTTGGAAACTTATCTTTGTTGCTTCACCTCTGAACAACAACATCAATGGGAAAAGTGCCTCCCTCTCATTGAATGGTGGTACAATACTTCCTACCATTCTGCATCTAGAATGACTCTATATGAAGTTGTTTATGGGTATCCACCCCCAGTGCTTGTTCCATACACCCCCCATAGTTCACCAATTCAGGGAGTTGACATGGTTCTTCAAAACCGTGATCAAATTCTCCACATTCTACAAGAGAATCTTCACATGGCAAGAAATCGCATGAAGCAATAATCCGATCAACACCATTTTGAGCACACCTTTCAAGTCAGTGATATGGTCTTTCTTCATCTACAGCCTTACAAGCAATCCTCCCTGAAACTCAAAGGGCATCAGAAGCTGGCTCCAAATTTCTATGGCCATATAAAGTTCTTCATAAGATTGGGTCTATTGCTTATAAATTGGAACTTCCTCCTTCTTCTCGCATTCACCTAGTCTTTCATGTCTCTTGTCTCAAAAAAGTGATTGGCACCAACATCAGAGCACAAATTGTTTTACCAGAGCTCGATGCAGAAGGATCCATCATTTTGGAACCGGAGGGCATCCTCAATTAGCGCACTTGTCAGCTTCGCTCTCGGGCCATAATAGAGGTATTAATTCAGTGGCACGGCATGCAACCAGAGGATGCTACATGGGAACCACTCCTTCATATTCAACAGCCATTTCCACATCTAAAGCTTTGAGGACAAAGCTTTTTCTAAGAGGGAGGGGATGTTAAGAACCCATGTCAACCACCCTCTTTATTTTGTTAGTATATTTTGCTGGATGCATATGCTTTGTAAGTCATCCCATTAGTATGTTGTATTATCCCACATTCATGGGGAGTAAGTAATAGTTGTTAAATCATCTAGTTAATATGTTGCATTATCCCACATTCATGTGGAGTAATAGTTGTTTAGATTAGACTTAGTATATAAGTATCTGTTGAGGATAATGAAAGCATCGAAGAGTTATTTTGTATTGAGCTTGCTCAAAGGAGGTTTCCCCCTTGAAGTGGTTTGTGATTAATAAAATCTCTTCCGTGATCCATAATTTATGTTATATTATGCATTCTTATTGTTTATTGTAGGAGGTTCTCCATAGAGTTTGAAAAACCTGTGAATCACACAAAAACAGACAAAGTAAGGTCGACAACCTGCACTTTTTGAGTTTGCTTCACACCTAGCTTAGTCAATAAAGTAAGCTTGATAAACACTACTATTTTTCTTGGGAATTATGTGGTAAACTCTCTGCTTCTGGTGTATAGTTGGAAGGAGCAATTTTTCTCAAAACAATTTGATACAACATGAAATCTGTAGAAGAAGAAATGCCTTGTCTTGCCAAGGCTCTAATACCATATTAAGTTGAGCTCACATGAATCTATGAACTAAGAAAAAACTCATAAATAGATATCACAAACAATTTACTCAGAAGTTGATATTAAATAGTGCAAAAAATGGGTTACAACTGTATAATGATTTCATTAATAAAAAAGTAAATGGATGCAATCCAAAAAATTATTACAATGCAATACACCGGCATTAATAGCCAGATAATTCGAATCCATGAGAGGAAATTTGAATTGATTAACTCAATCTAATTGCATGGATAACTGGATGTGTCTAAATCACTATTGGAGTTTAACTAGCTAACTCCATCTATCTAATTAAATCTCTCAATCAATTAGAATCAATTAAACTAGTCTAACTGATGTGGTAGGTGAGAAAAGGTAAGTTCCCACATGAAACCATGCAAACACTAGCGTTAGCCGAATGTAACTGACTGTAACTTAATGTAACTAACTCATAACTAGGCTTGACTAATCACCAACTGCTGACAACTGAAGGAGGTTAGTGTCGACACTCCCAGTGGCTCCTAAATTGTAGGGATTGGTCTATGAGGCAACTAAACTAATGCATGAAAGTGCAGTCAATGGAAGTTAGCCTCAATCAGTGTTCCCCATACTCTAGTAATTGGTACATGTGTCCCAATTAGGCCAAGTGGACCCAATTGTACTAGTGGCTCAATAATGAATAAAAATACTCTTAAGTTAGGCTTAATTGACTAGTTTGGAAATGGGAGGATTATAATCCTAACAATCTGCCCAAAATGATGAAAAACCGACATTTTGGGATTTTTTCCTAAAAATATCATAAATAATCCTCCTAAGGATGAGAAGAAGATTATTACCATTGTTATATGAGTTAATCTATTGTACTATTCAAGGAAGCTGACTTCCACCATTGTAAACAAGGTTTTTTATTTTTAATGATAATTTCCTATTGTTGATCCATTCTCCAGATCTAATCTAGTTTCAGTACTGATTACTAGGTTGGGAAGGGCCCCTCGATCTTGGTAATATATTACTCATTTTATCCTTACTTTATATGTGGATTTTGATTTTTTTTAAAGTTAGTTTGTGTGTGATTTAATTTCCATCATAAATTCAATTTTGTTTTATGAATTTAGGCTTATCTAGAATATAATGATTAATTATTCATTAGTATGCATTTTCCTTTTCAATTCTACAATTTTTTGTCATTTTTCATTGTTGCTCTATTTTTCATTTTCTCTACCTCTTCTCTTCACAATTAACACCATAGTCCTTCATCTATTACAAATACATGGTTATACAAGATATATTTCCTTCTAAAATCATGATAACAACACCCTTAAGTCAATTCTATATATCACTATTTGTATGATTTTTTTTGATAAAAATAATTTTCCTAAACTATCATTTTAACTTATATCCACACTATTTTCAAATTGAATTCATTTTGACCATAATTTACTCTCCCAATCCACTCCATATTTATCTCCACTCATTACTAGAACATTGTGCCTTCATTTCGACCCATTGAACCATGAAATATTCCTTCAAACCACCATACAAACTCACAATTTCACCACTAGGAAAAATATCTGCTTTGGACAGTTGTATCCATTAGTTTCAATACATTTATAGAACAGTAAATTCCAATACAAAAACATGTTTGTCTCATTTTTTCATAAACCTAAACCCTTCTCTTTCATATTCACCTGTCTTCCTTGCAAGATTATCTCCTTTATTTCTAGATTTGACCATGCATTATACTTAACCAGTTGTAGTAGCAGATCATTACCTTCATTTCCTCATTTTTTGCACCATGAATTATTATCCATCAATGTTTCATTTACATTTTATCACACAAAGAATCACCCTATTTCCTTTAATATGATCACTCCCTGTTTGTTCAGTGTGCATTAAAAATTACCACATCAATTGTTCACACAAAGAAATCATTTTTCCATTTCATTTAACACTAGATTTTGTATAATTGCTTGTTCTTAATGGATTATTTTTTAGTCAAATTGTATAATTTAAAGGTTTTTCTTTCCTTTTACTTTTTGTTAAGATTTGTGTTAACATTGAATATCTTATTGAAAAGAGTCGCTCATCTCACCCTCCACACATTCAAACTTTCTCTATATAATTGCAAATTTATGACAAAGATAAAATGCTTATATTCAACCTGTAGACGCTTTTTGTGACATGTTTGAGAATGTGCTAAACTAACAAACATAGAATTTTCTTCTTTCCTTCACCTTCTTTCTACTTTTGCTCTGAATTTCTATTTATGAGATTGGTTAGTTTACAAAACTTCATCATATAGACAATTTGTTAACACAAGAAATACACAGTCCCTATTTCCATTCATTCTTCTTCATATTTGTCATATTATTATTAATATTTTGGACATTCATTATTTCATATATATTTCATGTAACATTTACTCTTGATGTTTTTGGTCATTAATGTTCTCACTGTATATCCATTTGAAGAATTATCTTTGAGTTTAGTTTTATTAGTTTTGTAAACCATTTACAAGTTTCCTTGGATTTCTATTTTGGTTTGGTTTTCATATTGATTTCCTATAGTTATTTTTATTATTAAAGTGTGCATACCTTAGAATTTAGGATTTTTGGCTAAACACATTAACCCTGAGAATAAGGATTTGATAGGAACAGAGTATTGTGAACAAGCACCAAGAGTGCGCAAAAGGTAGTTCACCAACAATTTTGACCAAGCACATGTGTCTGTATACTTAAGGATATTGTGGGATGGGTTAGTTAGTATTTTATGTGGTCAATTCCCACTTTCCATCATTGCATTTATTGATATTTGAAGATGCAAATCTCATGTTTCCTTTAAGACAATGCATCCCACCAATCATTGAGTTTAAAGAAAAGGTTATAATGCTTCAATAGTATAATTGAATTTTTACTCAAAACAATCACAGAGAATTTCATGTGTGTGACAATCACTTGGTTTAAGGAAACATCTAAATTTGTATAGTTTTCCTGCCTTTTATTCTTGCATAGGTTGATTAGTTAAAATTTTCAAAACTCAAACTTTCTTGAAACTAGTCCACCTCACTAATCCTTGGATCCTAAACTAATGCTTGATATTTGAAATCATATTCAGAATAGACATAATGTGGATGATGCGTGTGTCGAACTATCCAGTCTAATGAAGTATTTGATTTTGCATGTTTGTTTTTTTCTTTACATTTCATATTGTGTGTATGGATTCATCTTAGAAACACCATCTATGAGTACTTGGAAACATAGTACTCGTGGATGAAGTGATGCTAAGAATCATGAGTGATTGACTCCACATGTATCCAAGGACAAGCCCATATACTGCATAAGGTCTAAGAAGAGGAATTGTACTTTAGGAGTTCTAGTGATCTTGTTTTCTTTGGTTTGCAATTAGATAGTATTAGTTAGGATTTAGTCCTTCACATATTGTACTTGCATCTCGCAATCTTATGAGCCCATGGATGACATTAAAGTTTATGGAAATTATAAGAATATAATTCACCCAACACATGGTAGTATTGAATGAAGAAATTTCAACCATGTGGTGTCGTATATGTGGCCTACAATTTTAATATTACTTTCAAACAATGACTATAGCTTCAGTTCTTCCTAAATACATAGTGGTCTAATGCAAATATTATTGGGAAAAACCAATTTGAAGAAAGTATGAGTGCACCTCTACTAATATGAAATCCATTAATACTAATTGATAATATATTGTGTTCCAAGGTTGAAAACTTATAATAGGTATTCTACAACTATTTATCAAAAATAAATCTCTTCTAGTGTTCAATGTTGCAAAACCAAAATTATTTCATGGGCAAGGTGTTGATCTTTCTAAAGGTTGAAAGGTTTATAAAATTCAATTTAGATGACAACATATTTAAAATTTTACAAAGTTGAGAATTAAAATAACTAGATGCGTATTATCAACAATTATACAGATGAGAAGAAATAAGAGAAATATCAACTTGATGTTCAATGTGTGCAACAAATAAATCATATAGACCTAAAACTAGAGACCAATTTTTTTCAGCACGATTAAACCACAAAATGACACCCATAAATTTAGGAAACACACAACCAAGGTCCTTTATATAAGAGAAACTTTCTAGTAGGTGGACATAATCGACGTCTGACTTTAAACAACTTCAATTTACATGGGCCTAAATCTCTCAATTGGTTCTATTTCGTGTTTGTTAGGATATGTACTTCTCTTTTAGGGCACTCGATGTGTGAAATTGTTTTAGATTGTTCTATGTTATGGCTATTTAATTATTTATGGGTCAAAGGTGGTTAGACACTTATACATGGAGACCCTCTTAACCACCAACACTAGGGGATTGGTTGGTTAACCACTTTTGCTTAATTTAAGTTATAACCAAATTTATCTTTAAAACAATATCAAAACAAAATTGAGGATTTTTAATACATCAATCGCCAAAAAAATATAAAAGAAACAACAAGCTAATAGGGAAATGGACCTTCTAGCGATTAGCTTAGGAATATGAAATCCCTAGACCAATTAGAAAATGTAACAATGATATAGTTATGGTAACTCTCATGTGAAAATAAACAAAGGCGAAAGTATTACCATGAAGACAAGTACCCTACAAGGGAGTTGAAATGGGTATATACATATAAGTAGAGTTAAAGTTTTTCAAAGATCATGAAAAGAGAAGAAGATTGTTAAGCTTTTTTTTTCCCAAAAAAAAATGAAAAGAAACTTAATCTATGCTTCCTAAGGGATATTATTTTAATGATCAAGAAGGCAAGAAATCCAAATATGCATGTAGAGTACTTTCAAATTTATTTTTTTAAATCTAACCAATATTATCTAACATACAAAACCAAAACATGACTATGCAAGCATAATTTGTTTAAAGTTTATGTCAATCTTAAACTATGTGATAACAAGATAGCATAGGAATGCTTATTTTTTGGATAAAGAAAATGATATTTTTAAGAATCATGGCACTAAATGCAATTAGTTTCAAATTAATCAACTATAAAAATAAAATAAAAAATTAACATTGTGCTCGTAGTTTTTATGTGGAAAAATTGTGAGTGGAAGCAAACTTCATTTACAATAACACAATTGGCCATGTACGTTGGTTACAACAAACATGAGAAGAAACCAAAATGAGTTCTAACATCTTAGAGTTGTGGCTTTATTAATTCTTTTTTATTGTGTGTTCTAGACTACATGCAAGAGTTAATACAAATTTTTAATTGACAAACAAATTTAACTCAAACCTAATAAAAATACAATTGTGGAATAATTGTCCCCAATATGGTCTCTAATCCTTTTGTGATAAGAATCCCCTAAGTTTGATTCTCTCACAGGTTTTTCAGTCCCTATGATAGTTGAGGGTGAAAATTATTGTTTTCATTCCCTTGAATAAATTTCAAGTTTATATGGTAGAATATGAGAGAGAGGTAATAATAACAGAACATATTTCTCCCAGTTGTTCGACATGTTCTATATTGTGCCTATCCTTTTCCTTATTGTTGCATCAAGATATTTTCACCTACACACATGTCAAAAAATACAATTTCTCAAGTGGATATTCATATTAAAGGAAATAAAATTCTTAGATTCATTGAATGTCTCAGGTAAAACAAACCATACTCTCAAATAAAATAATTAAACACATAAAAATACAAATACAAGGGGGGATGGAGAACAACTATCTTATTAATTGTTTTAAAGGAAACCTTTATAATAGTGTTGATTACCTTATATATATCTGTTGTGTCTCCTTCACCAAAATATTTAATGAGTTTTTTCTTAGCCACATGTGTTTTCCCTTAATTGGATGACAATTTGTGGTATCGTGTGCTTCCTAAACGAATCAATCTAACAAGTTTTGAGTCTCCACTAGAGATATGTAAATTTTCAAGCCATAGGTTATTATTTTATTATGTTTGTCTTGATTAAATAAATCATATCTAAACATATTTACTAGTACAAATAAATATTTATGAACATACAATAATCACACGTATAACTAAAGATGAATACATGAAGCATAAACATCATACACAAGAATTATGTCCTTCAAATCATATTATCATTTAATAATCAAAAGTTACTAGGACACCTAAATCTGAATTTTATATCCCACTAAAAATAAACAATATGTCTCATAGAAATATGAGGAACTGTTGTACCCTATACGACACTATATGGTACTATCCTAGCAGTCTTCCACCTTGTTGGTGATCCTCTTCCTATTATTTTTTATTTCTCCTCTTTTCCTTCACTTGTGTGTGTTCCTCACACAAATTCCTTGGTGTGTACTCTAATCAACTTCTCTTCCCATCTTTTCCTATTTATATTTTGAGAGATAACTAATCTCCTCAATTATAGAAACTAATTTCCTTTATTCTAGAAACCAATTCCTTGATTCTACCAACCGACATCCTTAATTCTAGAAACCAATCTTAACTAATATCCTTAATCCTAGAAATCACCTTATCTCAACAATGAGATGTACGTCTAAGATTATATCAAATATAACTCACTAAGATTCTAGAATCTCTAGAATATTTCATTTATATTTCTAAGACTAAGAAATCAAATGAAATTAGACTTTCACTTTTATTGAATAAGTGAAATTACAAGATGATATTATTTCCCACTTTTACCAAGTGGTCACAAAGAAGTTTTCTCGAACTACTTCTTGCACATTCACACCTAACATGTGCAAGAAGCTCTTGCTCGAGATACATTTTTCAACACTCCCTCTTAGCAAGGAAGGAATATTTCACCAATATAAGACTGTCTCTAAATGATTCAAACTTCCCTTTTGTTAATGTCTTCATCAACGTTTTATCTACCTATTGATTTGTGTGTATACATTGAAGATTCATTGCTTCCTTCTTATTCATGTCTCCTATGAAGTGGTATGTGATATATATGTGCTTGGATTGATCATGAAATGTTGGATTCTCAAAGAGTTTAATACAACTCTTATTTTTATAGTAGATCACCATGGGATCCAACTCCTTACCAAACAATCCTACAAATAACTTATGAAGCTAGATGGTCTCATAATGTGTTTCACTAGTTTCAATATACTCTACCTCTGTTGAGTTGATTTCCATGGAATTCTACTTCCCACTAAACTAGGATATCATTGTTGATCCCAAGATGAAGCAACACTTTGAGGTGGTTTTCCTATATAATGCATTGCTTTCCCAATCTGAGTCTGTATACCCCTACAACTTCACTTCACCATATCAAAGATATCTTAACCCATACTCAATTGTTCCCCTAAAATATTATAGCACATGTTTTGATACTACCCAATGCTCATGCCTCAACACCACCATGAACTGGCTCAAGGTGTTCACTAAAAAACATATATAGGTCCTAGTGTTGACGAGATACATCAAAGAACCTATCATATTCTTGTATAAAGTGGGATCCACCATTTTTGAATATCAAGTAGTGACATTCTTTAGTTTATTGATCATAGGCATGACCATCGACCTGTAGTCCTCCGTCCAAAATCTCTTTAAGATCTCAACTACATACTTACCTTTCCCATGGAAAATATCCACTGGTTTTTTCCAAAACTCCAAATCCAAGAAGTAATGGAGCATGTCGATGTTCTTCATATCGAACTCATATGTCATATCTACTTTTATCCCTATGTTCATCTTCTTTGCACCTCTAAGAAACAAGGAATCTTCATACAACACCAAAATGAGGAAATCATCCTCAACAAATATGAAATATAAGTTTGGATTTGCTTCACTTTTGGTGAAACACATGATCTACAAGTATCCATTGATCCTAAAATACCATGCTTTCAATGTCTACTTGAGTCCATAGAAGGCTTTCTTAAGCCTACAAACATGAAAATCCTTTCCATTTACCTCAAAGCCCCTAGGTTTCTCCAGGTACACTTACTCTTAGATCATCCAACTAAAGAATGATGTATTTACATCCATATAATGTATCTTCCATCCCATAATGAATATTAAATAAATCACTTCTCTAATGTATGTGTACCTGGTGATTGGAGAAAATGTCTCCTCATAATCCCCTCCCTCTCTCTCGAAGGACCCTCTCATCATGAACCTTGATTTATACTTATTTATGTTTCCGTATGTTGAATGATTTATCTTGTAGAGCTATCTCAAATTCACCAATGACTTCCCTCCAGTCTAGGAACAATGTCCCAAACATCATTCTTCATGATGGAGGTGTACTCCACCATGGCATTCCTCCAAACCTATTGGTCAAATGCCTCTTGGAAATTGGAAGGAGAAAAATATATGATGTTTCTCATCAATTCCATGTACTGAAAACTTATTCAAATTTTTTCTCTCCCTAAATGTGATCCTATGATCCTCTACATACTCCTAAGAATCCCTCGATGTCTGTGTGAACCATCGAGGTATCTTGATAGAAATAGTAGGAGATGGAGGATCCTTCTCTATATCCAAGGGTTGTTTCCCCAAAATGGAAGTCATTGGTGACCCTAGATAAATATTTTTAGCTTCCTACTCCTCATCCTCTATCACTAGAATAGGCTCATGAGACTTCCTTGTGTAAATTATTCCTTGAAATTTACATACCTACTTACATTTTTCTCTCTCTCCCTTGAAATATAGATTCCATAAGCTTTTGAATTCTCACTATAGATGAAAAAAAACCCTTCTTGTTGGAGGCCTCTAACTATTTCATCTTCTCAATTGGTATAGAAATATAAATGGGATAGGAAAAGATGCAAAAATGACTCACCTCTGACTTCAAACTTGTGAATGACTCCTCTGGTGTCTTGTCCTTGAAAACCATGTGAGGATACATATTCTGGATGCGTAATGTTGCATTGCATACTAATTCCCATATAAAAAACGATAAATCCTTGTCATATATCATGTCTTAATCATCCCTTGTGATGGATTTGTTGAATTTTCATATGCTTAACTAAGACATCAGTATATCATTTCATTTTTCATAATAAAAACATATAAAGCAGGATCACTGAAAGAAACAGTATCACAAGAACAACACAGATTTATCCTGGGAAAACCCTGAAGGGAAAAAACCAGAAAAAGCTTCCTCAATATAGATGCCCCAAAAAGGGAAAAAGGTAAAACCAACAAGGAGATCAAAAACCTGATTCTCCTCCTTCTCCAGCAACTCCTCTCCTCCACAAATGCGCTATTCCAAGTGAGTGTGTATGTCACAAATGAGGAGCACTACACCTCTATTTATATTCATCCATTTACTTAAAGTTTACTCAATTAACATGTCGGCTTAAGTTAACTCATGTAGGCTCGAGTTACACATGTAGGCTTAAGTAACCACACTGGGGTGCTGATGACCCACCTTTACAATTAGAGGGGACTACCTCATGACTCTTATTAGTTCTTCCGATTAGGAGCATCGGGGTACAATGTAATACAATTGGTTCTTCGGGTTGGACCATCGGGGACCACAAAAGATACATAAAGAATATTCTTCGAAGTTACAATATTTCAACACTCCCCCTTAACGAGAAGGGTATTCTACATCAACAACAACAAGAGTAGAGATAGCGGACATCATCAACATCAGCAGGGTAACACATCTATAAATCATTGGAATCTTTTCAACATCATGTAGTCTTCATCATCAACAACATCTTCAGCATTTTGATCTTTCAATTTGCAGTGACATATTCAGCACTTGGACCCTTTCGATCAGCAACATCTTCAGCACTTTGACTGGTTCGATCAGCAACAACAGCTTCAGCATTTTTATCTTTCAATTAGCAACGACATCTTCAGCACTCAGACCTTTCGATCAGCAACATCTTCAGCACTTTGACTGTTCGATCAGCAACAACATCTTCAGCATTTTGAACTTTCGATTAGCAACATCTTCAGCACTTTGATTTTTTGATCAGCAACAACATCTTCGGCATTTTTTCCTTTTGATCAGCAACATCTTCAGCATTTTGACTTTTCGATCAACAACAACATCTTCAGCACCTTGACCTTTCGATCAGCAGCAACATCATCATCATC